>QEPC01004800.1:208708-252722 GCA_003113815.1 Sphenodon punctatus | reverse complement strand
AAAAATACTGTGGGGCAACAGTTTGGTGGACAATCTGCTAAAATCATGCAAAAATTAAGTACCAGACACCAAAGTAACCAAAATACCAAACTGACCAAAACACCCAGAAAATTGATAAGTAAGTATTGTTACAATGGCAAACAGTTATATGGATATTTGGTGGGCTATCAAAAATGTAAATAATATTTGCAGATACAAAAAAGATTTAATTGGCAGTCTTGGTGGCTGCTCTAAAAACTTATTGTAGATGTGATACAGACATTTAACATCCACTGTATATTGCTTTCTCTAGCCAGCAAGAAATTCATGTGGTGTCCATTACCATAGTAACTTGGTGCTGCTGCACGTGTACCAAAAATTAAGTCGTTCTTGTTGTCCTGGTCTGTGTTCCGTTATGGGTCCAGTGCAATTTGACCTAGCACCTTGTGGCAGGGAGCAGCTTGAGCAGGCTGCTGTGCTTTTAACAGAATCAGAGTGGGGCCAGAGCCATGCCCACTCTGCAGTATAAAGGAAGGAAACAGGAAATCGAGATTCAGAAGCCTTCCAGATGTCAAAGAGGCAACATCTCTGCCAGGTTGCTGAGGACTGAGATGGAGCCTGGAAGTGAGGCCTGAAGAGAGAGGCCTGACTGTGGACAAGAATCCTGATTGGAGAGAAACCTGCTGGAGGAACCTGAAGGTCAAGCAAGAGAAGCTTGAGAGTGAGTTACAATGTATTTGGTGAGACTGGACAGAGGTTGTTGCCTGGCTTAAAGAAGGAACTGTGCTGTGTCTGAGAATAAAGTAAAGTGACCTGCTAATTCCTTGAGATTATGTGAGTGACTTGGTACTAATCCTGTGAGTACTCAACCCCTGGCAAGCCCAGACTTGCTACACACCCCCTCTGTCCAATCAGAAGAATAGCCTTCTCTGTCTCTATTGCCCTCTGAATCTGAAGGCTGGTGAACAATAGGCCCCAGTATATCCAATATACAGTAATCCCTCCTAGGGTTGCCACCTATGGTGGTTTCTAAACCTGACACTCCCATAGGCCAAAATGGGAAGTAAAAAATGGCCAAAGGTGGCAACCTTAATCCCCCCTGAGAAGAGCTGGAGCCTATCCAAACTAAAGGCACTTTCCCATGTTACTAAATGCTAGGGGTTGGACTCCAGGGGGATTACTGGATACCAGATTTACCGGTGGATCTCCCGATACTGGATTTATTGGTATCACAATACCGGATTTTTAACCTCGCCGATTTTACTGGGGTTTTTTACACTGTGGCCACTGTTAAATGGTGGCAATGTTAAAAATCCAGCATTCTGATACCAGTAAGTATTGGTATTATCGGATTAATCTGATACTGGCCATTATTGGTATTATTGGCTTAATCCGATACCGATAGTCCCACCCCTAGTAAAGATTCTGTCTCTTATACACATCTCCCCTGCTCAGGAGGCATGCCCCAGCTCAGTCTGGGGGCGGTGCGCTACCCGGGCCTGGGCTCGGGGACGGGCAGAGGGGCACTTCCCTCCACCCATCCCCAAGCCCAACCATTTCAGGATCACTTACCTGATCCACCGCCACCGCCGCTGCTGGCCCGGGCCCCACAACACGCCGGCTCCCTGGGTCGGGCTCAAAGACTCTGGCGCGGTGAGCACCGCGACAGCAAATTAAAACTGCTGCTACCACCAGACGTTGCTAGGGAGTGTGGGAGAGGTGGGGCCTCTGCGTCTCCTTCACTCCCGCTGGCCCCCTCCGCTGCCTGGCTGTCTCGGCCAGGGGAAATGTGGGAGAGGCAGGGCCTCTGCGTCTCCTTCACTCCCGCTGGCCCCCTCCGCTGCCTGGCTGTCTCGGCCAGGGGGAATGAGGGAGAGGCAGGGCCTCTGCGTCTCCTTCACTCCCGCTGGCCCCCTCCGCTGCCTGGCTGTCTCGGCCAGGGGGAATGAGGGCGAGGCAGAGGCCCCGCCTCTCTCACATTTCCCCTGGCCGAGACTGACAGGCAGCGGAGGGGGGGAGGCATGGAGTGTGGGAGAGGAGGGGCCTCTGCTTCTCCCTCACTCCCGCTGGCCCCCTCGGCGTTGCCTGTCAGTCGAAGTTGAGTTGGACTCGGCCGGGGGGGCCCGCACTCAGGGTCATGTAGTTCAGGATCATATAGTTCAAAACAGCGGGGGGGTCCCATTGATTTTCATTTGGAACTAGGTGAACGTTTGGTCTTCTGGGTTTAATGGGCGTTATCAATGGAATGTCAAACAGCAAGACTGAACCAAACAGCAAGACCTGCCCTTGCTTACAGGGTTCCAATACTATTGACCCAATGAGGGTTAGGAGAGTTGGGTGCCAGAGCTTAGCAAAGCCTAAACAGCTTGGGCCCCAAATATCTGAAAGACTGCCTCATCCCTCGTGTCCCATTGGAGCCTCTGAGGTCGGACGGGAGCGCCCTCTCATGGGTACCATGTTCCTACCAAGTTTCCACAACATGGGCACGCAGAGAGGCATTCTTAGTTGCTGCCCCATAATTATGGAATTCCCTTCCCTTGGAGATTTGTCTAAGCCCAGGGACCCGTTTTCCCCATTGTGCAATGAGCATGGGTCCCTGCCTAAGCCTGAACCTGCCCATCTTTCAGAAGTAATGCACAACCATTTGTTTGGCCAGGCATTTGGCAGGCAGGAATGGGGTGGGAGGGACTAGGGGTGAGGTTTTTAAGGGGAGTGTTACATGTTTTTATGTGTTTTTTATATGTTGTAAGCCACCCTGAACATTAGGGGAAGGGTGGGGTATAAACTGAAAGGAAAGGAAAAAAAGAAAGCAAGAGGAGGTAGAATGGCACAGAGGCTAACACTAGAAGGATAGCTCAGCAAGTCTGAAAGAGATAGTCGATAAGGACAATTCATGAGGACAGTTTATAGACTCAGGTGGCTCTTGCCTAATATAACCCACCTGCAGGGCATTTAGACAGGCTAGATTAGGAATGAGAGAGCTATGAGAAGGCTGGTGCTTTGATAATGAAGGCATTTTAATTACCTAGATAGCACCTGGGAGATCTGCCAAAGAAAGATGTGTCTAGAGATAGTGCAGGATGGTGATCATGATGAGGCTGTGGAACAGCCTGCACAGCAAGAGGCTACCGCAGAACTCCACTGAGGCATGATACAGTGATGGTGTCAGAGAGATCGGAGATGGGGAAGGGAGGGATTCTCTGGGGAATCACAATGATGCGGAAGACTAGTCAATAACCAGATGTGACAAGGAACAGCCAAACACATTTTGGGCAGCCAGTGTGGTGTAATGGCTAAGTGCACAGTACTTGGAACCTGGTTCAAGTCTTGCCTTAGCTAGAAACTCACTGTGGGACCTTGGGCCAGTCACGATATTCTCTCAGTCTAACCTACCTCACAGGGTTGTTGTGAGGATTAAAAATTGTGTTATATGTAAAAGCGCTCCGAGTGCCATGGCAGGGGGTGCTACATAAAAATGATTATTATTATTATTATTACCCCCTCCAGTGACATGTTGGTGACAAGATACAGACACACCCACCCACAAAAACTGGTGGCATTTCAGCAGGGGATGATTTTACACTTCCAAAGGTGACTGGCATTATTGCTGAAACAAATATTGAGAGTGAAGAATACTGTATCAGACAAAGCCACCCATTTTGAATTGAATCTGCCAAAATGGACATGAACCACTATTCCTTTCCCACTACATTTACTTTGAGAATTTCCTTTTGGTTATTTTGGTCAGTTTGGTATCTTGGTTACTTCATTTTGACACTATTTAGAGCTACTGTGCACCAAACTGTCATGCAACCATGTTAGTTAGGTATTCCTATTAGTGAAAAAATACTGTGGGGCAACAGTTTGGTGGACAATCTGCTAAAATCATGCAAAAATTAAGTACCAGACACCAAAGTAACCAAAATACCAAACTGACCAAAACACCCAGAAAATTGATAAGTAAGTATTGTTACAATGGCAAACAGTTATATGGATATTTGGTGGGCTATCAAAAATGTAAATAATATTTGCAGATACAAAAAAGATTTAATTGGCAGTCTTGGTGGCTGCTCTAAAAACTTATTGTAGATGTGATACAGACATTTAACATCCACTGTATATTGCTTTCTCTAGCCAGCAAGAAATTCATGTGGTGTCCATTACCATAGTATCTTGGTGCTGCTGCACGTGTACCAAAAATTAAGTTGTTCTTGTTGTCCTGGTCTGTGTTCCGTTATGGGTCCAGTGCAATTTGACCTAGCACCTTGTGGCAGGGAGCAGCTTGAGCAGGCTGCTGTGCTTTTAACAGAATCAGAGTGGGGCCAGAGCCATGCCCACTCTGCAGTATAAAGGAAGGAAACAGGAAATCGAGATTCAGAAGCCTTCCAGATGTCAAAGAGGCAACATCTCTGCCAGGTTGCTGAGGACTGAGATGGAGCCTGGAAGTGAGGCCTGAAGAGAGAGGCCTGACTGTGGACAAGAATCCTGATTGGAGAGAAACCTGCTGGAGGAACCTGAAGGTCAAGCAAGAGAAGCTTGAGAGTGAGTTACAATGTACTTGGTGAGACTGGACAGAGGTTGTTGCCTGGCTTAAAGAAGGAACTGTGCTGTGTCTGAGAATAAAGTAAAGTGACCTGCTAATTCCTTGAGATTATGTGAGTGACTTGGTACTAATCCTGTGAGTACTCAACCCCTGGCAAGCCCAGACTTGCTACACACCCCCTCTGTCCAATCAGAAGAATAGCCTTCTCTGTCTCTATTGCCCTCTGAATCTGAAGGCTGGTGAACAATAGGCCCCAGTATATCCAATATACAGTAATCCCTCCTAGGGTTGCCACCTATGGTGGTTTCTAAACCTGACACTCCCATAGGCCAAAATGGGAAGTAAAAAATGGCCAAAGGTGGCAACCTTAATCCCCCCTGAGAAGAGCTGGAGCCTATCCAAACTAAAGGCACTTTCCCATGTTACTAAATGCTAGGGGTTGGACTCCAGGGGGATTACTGGATACCAGATTTACCGGTGGATCTCCCGATACTGGATTTATTGGTATCACAATACCGGATTTTTAACCTCGCCGATTTTACTGGGGTTTTTTACACTGTGGCCACTGTTAAATGGTGGCAATGTTAAAAATCCAGCATTCTGATACCAGTAAGTATTGGTATTATCGGATTAATCTGATACTGGCCATTATTGGTATTATTGGCTTAATCCGATACCGATAGTCACACCCCTACTAAATGCACACCGTTTGCATCCACGGAAAACTGTGAGAGGTAAATGCTGCATGACTTTTGTCATGTGGGAAAACAAAGCGGTGCAGCTTTAGCGCCGATCATGAGGCGGATGCAGAGCTCTGAAGCTCTGCGGCTACTCTGAAGGCTACTCTATGCTGTGAGCTCTGCATCCTCCACCTGATCGGTGCCAAAACCACACGGCTTTGCTTTCTCACATGGCAAAAGTCGCACAGCATTTACCTCTTACAGTGGGAAACGGTGCTGATTTAGTAACATGAGGAAACATCCTAAGAATGAGCCCAATTCAGAGTTCCTAATCAAATACTCCTTGAACTCTGAGCAAGTCTGGATGTACATCCAGGGGGGATGTACAGGGGGGGCATAGCTCAAGTGATAAGAGTGTGTGCTTTGCATGTATAAGGTCCCAGGTTCAATCCCCAGCATCTCCACCTCAGGATGCCTGGGGAAGGCCCCCACTGGGGGCTTGGAGGAGTCTCAGGTAGCACACCGGGATGGCCTCTGTCAGAGACCCTAGAAGAGCCAGATTTGGACCCAAATTTGAAACCCCTGCTGCTGTGTCAGGTTGTGACAATACTGGGCTAAGATGGACCATTGGTCTGAGTCCGTTAGGCAGTTTAGTTTAATTAATTTTGAAGTTTGTATCAATCTCAGCATAAAACTAAGGACTTTTAAAAAATAAAACAAATTTAAAACACTACAAATATTAAATGCATTCCCCAGATCCCATATCTCCTAGGAACCTGAGTAGACCCAGATGAGCTAATCTAGTAGTAGTTAGCAGCCTAACAAGATCTGACGGAACAACCAGTCTGCAGTGC
This sequence comes from Sphenodon punctatus, assembly GCA_003113815.1. Taxonomy (NCBI): domain Eukaryota; kingdom Metazoa; phylum Chordata; class Lepidosauria; order Sphenodontia; family Sphenodontidae; genus Sphenodon; species Sphenodon punctatus. The sequence goes on along the minus strand of QEPC01004800.1, from coordinate 246,666 downwards.
TTACCAAGGCACTTTGGTAGATGATCCCACTGGGCTCACTTAGTAACTCAGTTTCAATAAAGGATGTGTTATTATTTGAAGTAGCACTGGACAAAGAGGGGGATCCTCCCTTATACAAGCATTTTCAAGCCCCTAACCAAACACAATTAAATTCCACTGCTGAAATGAGGCCCATGGGGCTTGGAAGATTTCCAGAAAAGAGAATAAGCAGGAACATCCAACTATTCCTGGCTTAAAGGTCTGTGAGGATCCTGTCCAGGAGAAGATTGAGGAGAAAGGGAAACTTTCCTTTTCTGTGACCAGGACACAGAGCAGGAAAGAAGAGAGCAGCTGGCGGGGACAGGTTAAGGAGGCTGGGGTTTCTGGGTGACAGCAGCACTAGCCATAGCCATGCAGGAATTGGGATCTATAGGCCATGGCTGCACTGAGCACTTAGGACCTGGGGTCGCCAGGTTTTATAGGCATGCTAGGTTTTGGTACTCCTGCCACCTTGGGGGTGGCTGACTGTAGGAGCAAGGGTAGAGGCGCGCTGCTGCTTCCGATGCCCCAGCCACAGAGTGCCTATAGATATGCACCATTCAGGAAGAGAATTCCCTGTACCAGATATGCACCATTCAGGGAGGGAATTCTGCAGGAGGGAAGTTTCCCTAGCAGGGGTAATCCCCAATTAAAGAAGTTTTCAAACCTGGCACATGCAGGGAGAATTGTCAGAGAGTGGGCTCCCTACCTAGGAGGCGCATTCCCCAGTTGGACGTGCAGCTCCTGTACGATGGGTTGCTGTTCCCAGCTTGGTGCTCCAAGGGGACTACAAAAGCCATGTGTATGATGCATAGCAGCAGCTGCTGCTGCTACTGCTGCCACCGCCTTGAAATTCTACTAAAATTTCCATCTATCAAGCTAATGCCCACATGAGATTTGGTCCCTTCAAAACTAACTTTTTCATCAAAACTGTTCGGTAACAAAATTTCAACCCAGCTGTAATTTAAACCATACTGGTCAGAGAGCAGTTAAACACTGCTCTGGAGTAATCCAAGGTGTTGCAATCCTCCATGCAGAGTGTGCCTGCATACTTGGCCCAAGGGCTTCAGCTAGCCAGGACTAATGAACTTGGTTAAGCAATGCACCCGGTGCCCCCTGCTACTACTATATCATTTCTAGAGCACTACTAGGCATACACAGTACTTTACAGTCACCGATTTGGGAGACTGGTCCCTGCCCAGTGGGTTTACAATTGGTGGTTTTACGTGACCGTTGCTGTGCCGGGGGGGGGGGCGTGGTTGGCATGTGGGGCAGGAACGGGAACATCATGCAATGGGGGGGCACTTCAGAGGAGCGGCCCCACACATGACTGCCCTGTCCATGCAACGCCCACCCTGTCCCCGCATGGGCCACTCTACATTTTCCTGGAATGCCCCATGTGTGGACAGGGTGGGTGGTGAGTGGGTCATGGGAGCATGCACAGAATTTACATGAGTGCTCCCCTGCGTGGACAGTAGGTGTCCATGCATGGGGGTGTCTAGTGTAAAAAACCTAAGATGGACAAGGGTGAGGGGAACACAGGGAGCGACAGAGGGTGTTTTTTAACAAGCATGGCTGGAGTGAAGGTCTGTGGTCAGTAAGTGGGATGGGTGTGGGGCAGATGTGCATGGGGAGCACTTCAAATGAGCAGCTCCCAGCATGGCCGGCTGTTCACACACCAGCCACCCTGGCCACGCACAGGATACTCCAGATTTTTCAGGAGTGCCCCATGCGGGGACTGGGTGGCCAGTGAGTGGGTCACGGGAGCACATCTCCCCACACACTTCCCCATATGTATGGAGGGTGCCCAAGTGTGCAGATGTCTAATTTAAAAACACTCACACACACTCCCATTTTACAGATGGGGAACTGAGGCTGAGAGGTTGTGACTTGCCCAAGGCCACCCAGGGAGTTCATGACTAAGGCTGCTTTTAGACGATCGCGGCGGCGCCCGCGCTTTTTTTTCAAAACTACCAGGAGGCGGTTTTACACGTGACACCGCCGCCGATTATGCGCATGTGTGGGCGACGCGCGTCCATTTCTGGCCACGTATGTCCACCCTCGATCGGCGACCCGGTCAGCTCGCNTGGGCGACGCGCGTCCATTTCTGGCCACGTATGTCCACCCTCGATCGGCGACCCGGTCAGCTCGCAGCCAGAAATGGATGCGCGGCGCCCACACATGTGCATAATCGGCGGCGTGTCACGTGTAAACCCGCCTCCCGGTAGTTTTGAAAAACGAACGCGGGCGCCGCCACGATCATCTAAAAGCGGCCTTAGTCAGAATTCAAACCCTGATTTCCTGACCAACTCCAGCATCTTATCCACTACACCACACTGGCTCTCTAGGCTGAGAGGTTGTGGCTTTCCCAAGGCCACCCAGTGAGTTCATGGTTAGAGTGGGACTCAAACCTTGACTTCCCAGCACCAAATCCAACACCTTATTCGCTACACCACACTGGCTCCCCACCCCCTTCAACTGCTGTTTCTAAGGCTTTCCAAAGCTCAACTCCCTGTCCTCACAACAGACCTGCAACCTGTTATAGAGCAGAAATGTATAGCAGTGGGGCTATACTATCACCCCCTGGATGGTGAGACTGACTATGAAATGCTAGTGGGGATTAGACAGGCTACTAAAATAGGTACCACAATAATAATTGGTGATTTCAATTATCCAGCTATTGACTGGGTGAATATCTCCTTCGGGCATGATACAGAGGTAAAGTTTCTAGATTCTATAAATAACTGCTTCTTGGAGCAGCTGGTCCTGGAACCAATGAGAGGAGGAACTACTTTAGATCTAGTCCTAAGATCTAAAGATCTTTAGATCACCAGCACAGGAGCTGGTGCAAGGGTTAATGGTGGCAGAGCCGTTTGGCAATAGTGATCATAATATAATTAAATTTGACATAATTACTGGAAGGAGAATGGTGAACAAAACTACTGCAGTAACATTTAACTTTAAAAAGGGAGACTATGTTAAAATGAGGAAACTAGTTAGAAGGAAACTAAAAGGCGCAGTGGCAAGGATTAAATGTCTGCAAGATGCATGGAGACTATTTAAAAATACTATCTTCGAAGCCCAATTAAATGTATTCCACAGGTTTAAAAATGTAGCAAGGAGACCAACCCCCTGCCAGCATGGGTAAATGGTTAGGTGAAGGAGGAGTCTATTAGAGCCCAAAAGGCATCCTTTAAAAAAACAAAGCTAGTTCTAGTGAGGAAAATAGGAAAGAACATAAGCACTGGCAAGTTAGATGTGAAACGTTAATAAGGCAGGCCAAGAGAGAATTTGAAGAGAGACTCGCTAAAGAGGCAAGAATTAATAATAAAAACTTTTTAAAGTACATCAGACGCAAGAGGCAAGAGGTCTGCTAGAGAGTCAGTTGGGTCGTTAGATGGCCAGGGGGTAAAAGAGGCGGACAGAGAGGATAAGGCCATTGCAGAGAAGCTGAATGAATTCTTTGCTTCAGTCTTCGCTGCAGAGGATGTTAGGGAGATACCCATGCTGGAACTGTTCTTTGTAGGTGATTAATCGAAAGAGCTGTCACAGATCAGCGTAACTCTGGAAGAGGTTGTAGAGCAAATTGACAAGCTAAATAGTAACAAATCACAGGGACCAGATGGTTTACACCCCAGAGTTCTGAAGGAACTAAAAAATGAAACTGCAGACCTACTAATAATTTGTAAACTAATCACTAAAATGTGCCACTGTACCTGAAGACTGGAGGGTAGCAAATGTAATACTGATATTTTTTAATGGCTCCAGAGGCGATCCTGGAAACTACAGACCACTGAGCCTGACATCTGTGCCAGGCAAAATGGTGGAAACTATTATTTAAAACAGAACAATGGGATATACTGATAAACATGGCTTAATGGGGAAGAGTTAACATCTATTTAGCCAAGTGAAGTTGTGCCTTACTAATCTATTGGAATTTTTTGAGGGTGTGAACAAGCATGTGAATAAGGGTGAGTCGGCTGATGTAGTGCATCTGGATTTTCAAGAAAGCATTTGATAAGATCCCTCATGAGAGACTCTTGAGGAAATTAAAAAGTCAAGGTATAGGAGGCAGTGTCCTATTGTGGACTAGTAACTGGCTAAAAGATAGGAAGCAAAGAATACGACTAAATGGTCGTATTCTTTGCTTCACAATGGAGAGAAGTAGCTAGTGGAATGCCTCAGGGATTTGTACTGGGACCAGTATTGTTTAATGACATTAATGTATTCATTAATGATCTGGAAAGGGGAGTAAGGAGTGAGGTGATCAAATTTGCAAATGACACCAAGTTATTCAAGGTAGTTAAAACACGAGCAGACTGTTAAGAATTGCAGGGGGATCTTGCGAGTCTGGGTGACTGAGTATCTAAATGGCAGATGAAATTTAATGTGAACAAGTGCACAGTGATGCACTTAGGGAAAAACAATCCAAACTTTATGTACACAGTGCTGGGTTCTAAATTAGGAGTTACCATTCAGGAAAAGGACCTCGGAGCCATTGTGGACATACTGAAATCTTCAGCTCAGTGTGCGGCAGCCGTCAAAAAAGCAAACAATGTTAGGAATTATCCGTAAAAGGATAGAGAAAAAAACTGAAAATATCATAATACCACTATATAAATCTATGGTGTGACCGCACCTTGACTATTATGTGCAGTTCTCGTCACCCCATCTCAAAAAATAGATAGTAGAAACAGAAAAGATACAGAGAAGGGCAACAAAAATAAGGGGTATGGAATGGTTCCCCTATGAAAAGAGGCTGGATAGGTTGGGGTGACGATTGAGACTAACTTGATTTAGAAGTTTATAAAATCATGAGTGGTGTGGAACAAGTTAACAGGAACAGTTATTTACCCTTTCAAATAGTACTAGAACTAGGGGACACTCCATGAAACGTATGGGTAGCAGATTTAAAACAAATAAAAGAAAGTATCAGCGCACAATAAAGTTGTGGAATTTTTTGCCAGAAGATGCGGTCAAAGCCAGTAGTATAGTTGGGTTTAAGAAAGGGTTGGACAAGTTTCTAGAGGATAGGTTCATTAGCAGCTATTAGCCAGGTAGGTTTGGGAAATGTAACCTCTTTCTGCCAGGAGCTGGGAGTGAACAACAGAGAATGGATCTCCCCATTGTGACCTGTGGGTACTTCTTCCAAGTGACTGAGATTGGCCACTGTCGGAGACAGGTACTGGGCTTGATGGACCATTGGTCTGACCCAGTATGGCACTTATGTTTCTATGCTACTACAGTGAAGACTGATCTGCTTGGATCTCCTCAGCCAGTTGTTGTTCTCTGGAAATCCTTCTCGCAATTCTGTTTTGACTTTTGGTGACTATAACCTTAGTTCTTCATTGAGCTTGCTTGCTTGATTATATTTGAACTGAGATAACATTCCTGTTACCCGGGAATTACTGAGGAGGGATTTAGGGGTTTTGTTAATCAATGTAAATTGGTGTTTATACTGAAACGAATGACTTTTGTAATGATAACATTAAGGTTGCATATTTGATTAGTTTGCTGACTGGGGATGCCCTAAACTGGATTACACCCCTACAATTGAACAGAATAGCTGCTTATTTGATGATTTTGACAAATATTTGGATGAATTTTCAATAATCTTCGGAGAGGTAAATAAGGAGAGAATGGCAGAAGGTGCTTTGGACCAGCTGAAACAAGGCTCTGGTTCTGTGGCTATTTACATTTCCCATTTCAGGAGATTAATAGTGGACACGAATTGGAATGAACTAGCCCAGATTCATGAGTTAGGCTGTGGATTAAGGGAAAAAAATCAAAGAGGAATTGGCCCGTGTGGACGCTTCAAAGATGCTGGAAGAATTCAAGCTGATCACTCGGATTGATATTCCGTTGACAGAAAAGAAGGCAGAACAGCTTCCCAGCCCTCTGCCTCGACTTACCACTCCTTCTGAGAAATCCCCCCAAACTCCAGAGCCTCTGTTTATATTGTGGAGAGAGAGCACAAGTCACAAGGACCTGCCCTGCAGAGAAACTAACTGCCCCATATTCCAAAGGGGCAGGTAAACTGGAGCATCCTGCCACTTCTTCTTTGCCCTCTCCAAGTTATCTTGTAATCCCTGTTTCCACGTACTGGGAAGAGATTACCTTCTCATTACCTCTATACAACTGACTGCACTAATAGATTCTGGAGCAGGAGACAATTTTATGGATACAGCCCTAGTGCGGCGTTTGGTGTTTCCCTTATGTCAAACAACAACCTCAACTAGTGGAGACCATTGATGGCTCCTTAGTAACTTCAGGTCCTGTAGCTGTAGAAACAGTGCCCATAGAAACAGTGCCCTTGTGGATGGCTATAGGCCCGCACAGAAAGTCTTTCTGTTTTAACATCATCAAAACCCCTCGATTCCCTGTAATTTTAGGGTTTCACTAGCTGTTAGCCCACAATCCCCAGAAAGACTGGGTCCAGGCCACAGTTACGCTCTCTTAACGGACCTGTCAACCTTCCTGTCAGTGGGATAAAATGCAATGCTTGATCACGGAAGCCTGTGCTTTTCTTCAGCTCCCTTTTCTGATGTTTTTTCAAAGCAAGTTTGAAAAATTTGGAAGGAAGCAGCGAAAGAAATACCTTTGTAAGTCTTTGACAGTGGCAGGCGATACCCAATTTTAGATAGCTCTGTGTCAGGATCTATTTTTAGGCCCTGGGGGCAGGGCTGAACTTAGGAACTTTGTGCCCCTAGGCCCTTCTCAGGCTGCAAGCCAAGCCAAGCCCCGTCCTCACGCTGCGTGTTCATGGGTGGGGGAGCCCCGTGTGAACGACGTGGCATGCTCGCGCCCACCTAACACACATCCCTACTCACCCCCACTCATCCCCACGCATGGAGCAACCAGGTGAAACAGCAGTTTCTCCGTGGATGTGGATGAGTGGGGAGGCGTGGATGGTCATGTGCATTCTGTACTGGAGGAAGACTTCTTTAACATGTTGGACATGGCTAGAGAAATCAGATGACAAAATAAGGATGTCATCCAAATAAGCAATTACATATATATCCAAAATGTCATGGAAAATGGTGTTAATAAATCTCTGAAACACTTCTGGAGCATTTGCCAAACCGAAAGGCATGACTAAATATATTCAACAAGACCAAATCTAGTCTTAAATGCATTCTTCCATTCATCTCCTGCTTTTATGCGTATGAACTGATATGCAAACCTGAGGACAAGTTTTGTAAATATTTTTGAACCAGCCAATTTATCCACTAAATCAGGAATTCTGGGTAAGGGGTATTTATCCTTTACAGTGATGGCATTTAAACCTTGATAATCTACGCACAAATGGAGAGATTTATCCTTGTTGGTTACAAAAAGTATGGGAGCACCCACTGACGATGATGAAGGGTGAATAAATCCATGAGCCAGGTTTGTATCTAAATACTGTTTCAGTGCCCAGGATTCTTGTTCTGTTTCCAATCATGATTGGGTCAAAGGGGCATCTGTACTGTAACTAGTTGTATAACGATGGGGAGGTCATTTTTCTTCTTCTGGCTTTGAAAAAACATCAGAAAAGGGAGCGTTTTTTTGTTGTTGTTGTTTTTTGCTGCAACCATTGGTTGAGACAATAAATTGTTTACTTACTAAAAAAGAGAGAGTAACTGTGGCCTGGATCCAGTCTTTCTGGGGATTGTGGGCTAATAGCCAGGAAAACCCTAAAATTACAAGGAATTGAGGGGTTTTGATGATGTTAAAACAGAAAGACTTTCTGTGCAGGCCTAAAGCCATCCACAAGGGCATTGTTTCTAGGCCTACAGGACCTGAAGTTACTAAGGAGCCATCAATGGTCTCCAGTAGTTGAGGTTGTTGTTTATGACATAAGGGAAACACCAAATGCCCCACATTATTCCCACCAGTTTTTTTTGGTCACCTGAGGTAGAAGCAGCATTCCAGGAAATAAAACAAGAGTTTATTGATTCCAATGTTTTATTCCATCCATACTGTTCTTGCCTTTTTGCTTAGAAATAGACGCCAGTAATATGGCCATAGGTGCAGTCTTCTATCAGCAACATGACAAAGGAAACCAGGTTTGTGCTTTCTTTTTCAAAGGAAATTAACCTCTTCAGAAATTAATTATACTATTTTAGACAAAGAATTATTGGCCATCAAAGAGGCCTCAAAGGAATGGAGACATTACTTAGAAGAGGCACAACACCCAATTCAAATATTCACAGATCACAAGAATCTGCAACAATTCCAAGCCACAAAAAAATCAACCCAATAACATGTCCGTTGGTCCCTCCCCCACACCCCCATTTAACCTTAAAATCTCCTATAAACCTGGCCATGCCAATTGCTTAGCTGATGCCTTATCCCGTAGTTTGATGCCAAGTACTGCGACCCCTGTTTCTCCCACTCCCATATTTCCCCAGCATGCTTTTGCAGTTGCAATACTCCCAGCTGAGATTGTTCCAGCTGTTAAACAGGACGTGGATCAAAACCCTTTGTTCTGAAAGGGACAAGGGGACTTGCCAATAAAGAAACAAGAAGATGTATGTTATTATTTTGGAAACCGGTTGTATATTCCCCAAGGAAAGGCAAGAACTCAGATCCTGCAGTTCTTCCATGATATGATAAGTGGACATCTAGGCATTAAACAAATGCTTCATTTAATATCCAGACACTATTGGTGGCCCAACCTAAAAGGGGATGTCACTGCCTTTGTGCAATCTTGTAATGTCTGTGCCAGATCAAAACACACACACACACACACACACACACACACACACACACACACACACATATACACACACACACACACACACACACACACACACACACACACACACTCATAAGCCGTTTGGACTTTTGCAACCCCCTAGAAACCCCTTCTCATCCTTGGACCCAGATAACAATGGATTTTATTCCAGACTTACCAAAATCTGGTGAGTATGCTACTATCTGTACGGCTGTGGATACCCTAACCAAAATGGTCCATTTCATACGGTTGCCTTCATTACCAATGTCCCTACAAATTTCCCAACTATTACTCCAGCATGTTATTAAACACCATGGTTTCCCCCATAGGCACTGTATCTGACAGGGGACTACAGTTTGTCTCTCGAAGTTGGAAGGAATTCCTCCAGCTACTTGGGATTCAATTCCAACTCTCTTCAGACCATCACTCCCAGATAGAGGCCAATCAGAAATAATAAATCAAGCCCTAGAGCAATATTTCAGATGCTTTTGTACATACCATCAGGATAATTGAGCTCAACTGCTCCATACTGCTGAATTTGCTTTTAACAATGCCTATCAAGCTTATATTTTCACAACTCCTTTCTTTGCCAATGATGGGTACCACTCTTGGGTGCATGCGCAGATAGATCACCCATCTTCAGTACCTGCAGCCCAGGACTTCGCCTATCACCTCCGTCCAGACTATCCATGGACAAGTGCAGAAAATCCTCGAAGAACCAAAGACCTGATACAAGCGACAAACAGACAAAAGGTGCCCGAAACCTCCAGAATATAACCCAGGGGAAAATGTATGGCGTTCTACCCAATACTTGACAACACTGTAACCCTGTAAAAAATTACCTCTTTTTGCTGGTCCATTCTCAATCAAAATAATCTTTTCCCCTGGGTCTGTCATGTTAAGCGTTGCAGGTATATCTAAGGTTTATCAGGTCTTTCACACCTCCTTGTTAAAACCAGTCCATGAAAATCCTTTCCCAAACCAGCAACCTTCACCCCCCACCAAGCCAGTCCTTGGTGATGGGAATCCAGAATATGAAGTGCAAGAGATTGTGGACTCCCACAACCATAGAGGTCGGATGCAGTACCTTACTGAATAAATGGGTTAGGTCCTGAGGACAGATCTTGGGAACCAGCTACATATATCCATGCTCCCCAGAAAATTTATTTATATTTATTTATTTGTTCAAATATATACGCCACCCTTCCCACAAGGGCTCAGGGTGGCTTACAATCATAAAACAACAATAAAGATGTGTACAGTAAAACACTCCCCCTGTCCCCTCAAAATTCCCACCCTCCCCACAATCCTACCCAATAACCCAACCAACCCTCATCACTGCCTGCCAAATGTTCTTCCAAATAATAAAGTTTTACACCACCTCAAGAAGATGCTCAAGCGAACCTCCCAGGGAAGGGAAGTCCATAAAACTGGGGTAGCAACCAAGAATGCCCTCCTGTGCACCCCCATCCTATGGACAAGGGTAACTGATGGAACCTGCAGGAGAGCTCCCCTAGCCAATGGTAGAGGTCACGACAGAACATGGTAGAACAGGTAGTCTCTTAGCTATAGCTCTTAGGGGGGTCTGGACGGGACTGTTCTTGGATGGTTCCGCTCATTCCTCTCAGACAGAAGCCAGTGGATGGTGCTGGGAGCTGAAACATCATGCCCCCGGGGCTTGACCTGTGGCGTTCTGCAGGGTTCCATTCTGTCTCCACTGTTATTTAATGTGTATATGCAGCCCCTGGGGGAGATCGTGAGACGGTTCGGGGTGTGTTGTCACCAATATGCTGACATATCAACGGACCCAGGTCCTGCCATCTCGATACTCTCCCAGTGTTTGGAGGCCATGGCGGATTAAATGAGGCAGAGCAGCCTGAAGCTGAACCCAGATAAGACGGAGGTGATAGTAGTGGGGAGGGCGAAAGAGGTGTCGGCTCCTCCTATTGGGGGGGGGGTTTGCCCTCCGGTTGCCCAGCAGGTATGGAGTCTGGGGGTGATTTTGGATGTGGACCTCCACCTGGATCGGCAGGTGGAGGCAGTGGCTAAAGCCGCCTTCCGCCAGCTGTATCTAGTGCGGAGGCTGTGCTCATACATCTCCAGACCCGACCTGGCCACCCTCATCCATGTCTTCGTTACCTCGAGGCTTGACTACTGCAATGCGCTGTACGTGGGGTTTCCCTTGATATTGGTTCGGAGGCTGCAGCTGGTGCAGAATGCGGTGGCCTGTCTCCTTACGGGGACGAGTCGCCGTGAGCACATTACACCAGTGCTCCGTTCTCTGCGCTGGCTGTCTATAGCGTACCGAGCCAAATTCAAGGTGTTAGTATTGGTATACAAAGCCCTATACGGTCTCGGCCCCTATCATCTTGGGGACCGCCTCGCCTCCCGTGACTCAGGATGGACCATCCGATCCACTGGGGGCGCCTATCTGGAGGTCCCCCGTGTAAGGCGGGGGGCCACCATGGAGAGGGTGTTTGCCCAGGCCTTTGGAGGCGAGGGAGGAGGAGGGGTAAATGGGGGAAATTGGTGGGGTGGGGAATTTGGGGAATTAGAAGGTAGGGTTAGGGGTTTTAAAATTATTTTAAAAGTGATGTTGGTTTTAGTGTATTTTATTGTTTTATCGTATTGTTAGCCGCCCCGAGATGCCATGGACATGAGGGGGCGGCATACAAATGCCACGAAATAAATAAATAAATAAATGGGACCCACACCATTTAGGGCATTAAAGGTCAGAATCTGCACCTTGAATTGTGCCCGGAACACTATAGGCAGCCAGTACAGACTTCGGAGCGCAGGTGTAATGTGCACCCAGTGACTTTTCCCAGAAAGGAGCCGAGCTGCTGCATCCTGCACCAGCTGCAGCCTCCGAACAGTCACCAAGGGAGATCAGAGAATTCCATTAGCGATATCCCAATACAACCAGACCAACTGTGCGTGTGGAGGGGGAGGATAATGTGATCCTCCATGCAGAGTCCTACCCTCCAGGCAGGCCCTGTGTGCCTGCATACTTAGCCCAGGAGCTTCAGCTAGCAGGGACTAATGAACTTGATTAAGCAATGCAACTGGGGGCCCCTTCAGCTGCTGTTTATACCGTTTTCCAAAGCTCAAATCCCTGTCCTCGCAACAAACCTGCAACCTGCTCCTACAGTGAAGACTCTGATCTGTTTGGATCTCCTCAGCCTCCTGCTGTCGTCTGGAAATCCTCTTCCCAATTCTGTTAGGACTTTTGGTGACTATAACCTTACTTCTTCTTCGAGCTTGCTTGGTTATACTTGAACTGAGATAACATTCCTGTTACCCGGAAATTACTGCGTGGGAGTTTTTACTAATCTGGATGCAGTAAATCCTCTTTCTTTGTTTTTGCAACCTCCGAGTAAAGTAACTTTGCACTTTACGTGGTTCAACTTGTCTGTGTTGGAAACTGCGACACAAAGCTTGCTTTGATCCTCTCTCAGATGGCAGGTGAGGCTGTCATTCCTGTACGGAGCCCATGACTCTGATAAATTCCTGGGACAACATGTCCCTTCCTATCTCTGGACCCAGTGTCATAAAAAACCTGTTTCATGGAAAGGGCATCTGGGTGCTGGGACAAGACTTTGCTACCTTGATATTGTACCAGTGTTCCCCTCTCTCACTGAGAGAAGCTTGTGAAATTCTCTTCCAGCCAGGAATCTGGAGGCATACAATGGTTCTAAGCAATCCAGGATGCCCTCTGACAATATGGCTCAGGCTCAGGATGCCCTCAATATGGCCCTAAGTACAGATCCCAAAATGAGAGGATTTAAACAGAGAGGTCGTAACCTGCAACATTGTGGCTTAGATGGCTGAGCTCTAGAAAGTCATCTGTACACGGGAGGGGATCCATAAAGCGGCTCAAGAAAGAACGGAGGATTGAAAGGACAGGATAAAATAATTAAGAGGGTTAAATCCACCAGCACGGCAAGTCCTGAATTTGCAATTTGCTGATTTAGTCCAACAGGTGAGAAAACAAGCAAAGGTTGTGGCTGGGGAAGAATAACCTTCCAGAGTTATTTAAAGGGAAGGCGATCTAGGGTAATGGGATAACACAAAATCAAACAGCTTAGTAAGATTCACAAAAGGATTAGACACTTATGAATAAGAACAGCATCTGCACTTACACTAAATAAGATCAAATACAAGGGTCATCACTACTCACGCTGCAGATTCTAAGCTGATCAGCAGCTGGGGTCAGGATGAAATCTCTCTTCTCCCAGCCTCCACCATGGTGCTATTCGGCGTGACTAGATGTCTTTTGAGAGTTTGATGGCTTTCTCTGGCATGAGTCGCTTCTGGAGAGAAGCTAGCAGGCTAGATGGGCCATTGGTCTGTTCCACTCAGAATTTCCTATGGTTCTAGGACAGGAAAAACAAGGCTGGACATTAGAGACCATTTTATGGTAATGTCAGTTGGCCTATGGTATAGCCTTCCCATTGTGGGTATTAGTCATACCTGAACTAGACAGAGCTCATGGTGATGCCCTGCGGGAACAATCCTGCAGCTGCACTGGGGTGTTCTAACACAGGATGGGTTTTGCCCCTTCCTCTGACTTCTAGGAAGCAAATAGTTTTGATGCAAAACATGCTGGTTTTGAGAAGGGAGGGAGGGGGAGATTTTATAGGACTTGAGAACTCCCTTGAGGAAATGAAGCACAACTTTCCAGTGCTGCTGCTGGAGAGATTGCCATTAGAAGCCATCTTCCTGTGTGTCAGCCGGCAGGGGCAGAGGCGTGCCAGATGCCCCCCCCCCCATGGTAACTTCCAAGGCTCCTGCCCCCGTGCCGCGCACCCTGACGGTCCCGCCACAGCTGTCAGCGGCGGCAGCGTGCCCGCAGGAGACTGACATAGCGTCACTGGGGGTGAGTGTGTTGGATGCGGGGGGCGGGGCCTGCTCGGCCGTGGCGTTCAGCGCGGCTGCAGGCCCGTCAAAGGACGGAGTCAGGCACATATAAACTGGCGCTGGGAGATACGCAGCGCTGGTAATCCTTGACAGAAGCTGACCCCCTTGAGCGTGAATTGTGATTGTTCCTGGCGTGAGATTCCTGTGTGTGATATTGGAGAATGAGTGCGAAGCGAGTGGTTTCCTGCCTGTGCCTACTTCCCCCCTCCCCCCCCGGCCTGGAGAAAGCTTGAGAGTGTGTAAGGTGAGTGTTTGCAGGACTGTGTGTCTACCCTTCCCCCAGCCCTGGGACCTCCCCTGCCTAGCCATGTACACGTGTTCCCTTGCCCGCCCCCGACCCTCAGACCACCCTCTTCCAGTCCTCACCTCCCTGCCCTGATACTGTCTCTTATACACATCTAGATGTGTATAAGAGACAGGCTATCGAGACCCCCCCCACCTAACCAGACCTCCCTACCAGCTATACCTACCCCCCTGCCCAGCTAACCTAACCACCCCCTACCAGCTATACCTACCCCCCTGCCCCAGCTACCATGCCCCCGAACCCGAGTCATCCTCCCCTATAACATCGCTCTGACGGCTATATTTAATTTGACTGTTTTTCTTACTTTGCTAATACACTTTATATTCTCTCAGCTCTCCTTCACACTGAAGATATTTATAAAACGTTGTATATACAACACTAGGAGAGCTACAATACGCCTGTGCAACTTAACAATTTCTTCTGTTCTCTTCAACATATAATTTTTTTGACAAAAACTGTTTATTAAAAGCACCATTCGCTACACAAAACTATCAGTGATTCCTTCACCCAGAACTTTGTCTATAACATTTACTTTTTGTTAAGATCCCTAACTAAAGAATAATTGCCTGCAAAAGATTTTAGTCGCAACCCCAGAGGTGAAGTGACTCAAAACTCCAATGTTAAAGATAGGCAGGGATTGAATGGCAATGCCTTCTCACCTTAACTAATAGAGGTGCAATCATACCTCTATAATACTGCTGCTTACAGTTAGATTTGCCTGTTTTGGGCACACTAATTCTGCTTCGTTCTATAGTTCTCCTTGCTTAGTACTCACAAAAATCATCCCTTGGACTCAGTACAGCTGTTTATTTTGGAATGTCCTTTCTTGCCACACATTTTTAGTGTACCACTGTGCAATTTAGCAACCTTTCACATCAGAAGCCCTTTTGTTCCAGTAAGACAAAAGGTAAGTGAGTGGTCACTCTTGAGAAAGTTTTAACTGTGGTCACAGCCTACTTCAAGCACTCCTACACCACTTCTCCTTTACTCAGTGAAGCCTCCTGGCCTGATTCTCTGATAAGGACATGTCTCTACTAACCATGTTCCCCCTCACCCCCACACAACATATGTGTTTGTACTGCAATAGTGTAACAAACCTTCTAGATCTGCACATGCTATCTTGCTCCAAACCTTCTAGATCTGCACTGGTTGCCTATAATCTTCCAGACCTGATTCAAGGTGTTGGTTTTGACCTATAAAACCCTAAACGGTCTGGGCCCCACCTATCTGCAGGACTGCCTCACCCCCCAGGTTTTGAACCAGCCCCTGCAGTCGGCTGGGGGCAACCTTCTTGAGGTCCCGCATGTACGACGGGGGACAATGTTGGAAAGGGTGTTCTCAGTCGCAGCACTGCGGCTGTGGAACTCCCTCCCGATAGAGGTCCGATTGGCCCCAGATCTTCTCTCCTTCAGGCGCCAATGTAAGACCTGGTTATTTTGCCAGGCTCTTGGCAAGGGATATGGGTAATGGGGGGGGGGGGGGGTGTTATTGCTTTAGATTCTGAGGCCTTTGTTACTGATCTTATATTTATATTCATATTTATACTTGTTATTTATGTTTATGTTATGTTATTATTTTTATTGTAAGCTGCCCTGAGCTGCCAGAGGCAGGAGGGGGTGGGATAGACATTTTAGCATAAATAAATAAATAAAATAAATATAAATTAAACATGTTAATAGCAGTGCTGTCTGTACTACCTCAACACATCTTTGTGGAGGAGTACTGCTGAAATATTACCCAACCATAGCACAACCGCCTCAGCCTTACAGACTAAAGGCATCAGGAAACAGCAAGGTTAGCCCAGCCTCCCTAATGTTTCTGATCCCAGTATTTAACCATGTCTGAGTCTGACCCCAAACGTTATAATCTGGATGCAACCTACCAGGAGCCTCGGCTGCCCACGTTCTTCCCATTTTTCCCCAACCCAAATGAAAGTTGCCTACCTGTTCTCCTGAGCTTCCTTTTGGGGAGTTTCGCTTGCAGCCCTGAGCTTTGGCACTTTCACCGGAAGGTTTGATTCAAAACTGGGAGCAGACGCCTTGTCAGTTTCACCTGCTGGGCAGTATACTTGGCAACCAGAGCAGCCAGCCAGCAAGTCTGTCACTTTCACCAGTGGAGTATTTTTTCCACCTGGAAGCAGCCTCCTTACTGTCACAGGAAGGTGGGGGAAGAGATTGCTTTGCAGACCCCTCCTCATTGGAGCATTTCCCTTGCAGCCCTGATCTTTGTCAGTTACGTGCCTAAAGGAATTCTGTCCAACTCATGTAAAATTCCTCAATGCACCTAACTCCGTACAGTCTCTCTCTTGACACTATTCCTTTGCCAGGCGGAGGGGAATATGAGGAAGCCATGGAGAGGAAATTGAATGATGGTGGAGGGGGCTTGGTCCTCACACCTGTCATTCCACCCAGCCCATCATTCCAGTCGCTCCTGGTGTCCTGTTATTCCACCAAACTCCCTGTCATTTCAGTCAGTCCTGGAGACCTCCTACCCATCATTCCACCCTATTCCCCCAATTCCAGTCACTCCCATTGTCCTCATACCTGTTATTCCATCCAGCCGCTCCCAGTTTTCTCTACCTGTCATTCCACCCAGTTCCATGTCACTTCAGCCGCACCTGGTGGTCTCATATCCATCATTCAACCCAGCCCCCACTCTTATAATTCTGGATGCTCTGAGCTATCAGCTGGTCTCTAACCTTCCCTTTTTAGGGAAGAGCTTCAGGACCACTTGGACCAGGTCAATTTTCTTGATCCCTCGCAGTCTGGCTTTCGCCCGACTGCGCTAATGGCCTTGGTCGATGACCTCTCCCATGAGCTGGACCAGGGTCACTCAACTCTATTGATCCTGTTAGATCGCTTGGCTGCATTTGATACCATTGATCATGAGTTGCTGGTGACTCGGCTGTGGGACCAGGCACGGATTAGCGGGACTGTTCTTGAATGGTTCTGCTCATTTCTGGCTGGGAGAATCCAGCGTGTGGTGCTGGGTGAGTTTTCATCTTCTCCCCGGGCCCTCATGTGTGGGGTTCCGTAGGATTCCATTCTATCCCCTGTCTTGTTCAATGTGTACATGCAGCCTCTGGGGGAGGTTGTCAGGGAGTTTGGGGTGAGGTGTCATCAATATGCTGATGACACCCAGCTATATCTCTCATTTTCATCTGACCCAGGTCCAGAGTCTCGGTGCTTAGCCGGTGTCTGTCAGCTGTGAGGGATTGGATGAGGGTGAGCCACCTGAAGTTAAATCCTGACAAGACGGAGGTGATGGTTGTGGGGAAAGTCGAGGGAGTGCTGGCCCCCATCATTGATGGGGTCCGTCCTCCCCTGATTTCTCAGGTCCGGAGTCTGGGGGTGCTCATGGATCCGCAGCTGCACCTGGATGTTCAGGTTGCAGCAGCAGCTGTGGCAAAGGGGGCATTCCACCAGTTACATCTGGTACGTCGGATCAGGCCGTATGTCTTGGACTCGGATCTGGCCACAGTCATCCATGCTTTTATTACCTTGAGACTGGACTACTGTAATGCACTCTACGTGGGGCTACACTTGGTGCTGGTTCGGAGACTGCAGCTGGTGCAGAATGCAGCGGCCCGTCTCCTGACTGGGACAGGCTGACGCGAGCATATTACACCAGTGCTCTGCTCTCTGCACTGGCTGCCGATAGTCTTCTGGGCCCAATTCAAGGTGTTGGTGTTAACCTTTAAAGCCCTAAAATACTTGGGCCCCACCTACCTGCAGGACCGCCTCACCCTCTGGGTCCTGGATCAGCCCCTGCGGTTGGCCGGGGGCGCCCTCCTCGGGGTCCCCTGGGTTTCCCATGTGTCAACCATGAGGAGGATGTTCTCTGTGGCTGCACCGCAGCTGTGGAACTCCCTCCTGTTGGAGATCCACTTGACCATCGACCTCCCCTCTTTCCGCAGACAGACCTGGCTGTTCCACTGGGCCTTTACCAAGGGAGATGGTGTGGGTGGGTATAGGTTGTTGCTTTACAATTTTAGGTTGTTTTAATTGTAGTGATATTGTTATGTATTTTAATATGTTTTTTAAAATGTCATTTAGCTGCCCCGAGATGCCTGTGGCAGGAGAGGGTGGCATATAAATTTTAATATAAATAAAATAAAGTGACCTCCAACCTGTCATTCCACCCAGCTCCCCTCCCTGTCTTTCCATTTCTTCTGTGTGGCTTTCTCACTCCCTCAACCCCCACCCTTCTTTGGCATTTCAGATCCATCCCCACTCTCTTTGTTTTAGTTAAGCATCTGCCATTGCATTGGTTTACTGCCCATTAAGGACTACTGGCATTCCCAAAGCCCCATTGCTTCCAATTGGAATTCCTGTTGTCTCTATTGTTTCCAATCAGCATTCCTTGTGCCTTGCCAGTACACCTGCTTGGAGGTTTGCTCGGCAACTAGAGCAGCTTGCCAGTGAGTTTCCCTTTCAGCCCCAACTCTGTCCTGTTCACAGAGAGCAATAAAGTCCTCTGACATCCATACATCAATTGGGTGCAATAAACTCCCCATGCGTCCATACAAGAATAGGGTGCAATAAATTCCATTCACATCATAGGCCTGAGCCTTGAAATGACAAACCATGGTGAATGCTGTTTCCATCGGAAGCAGGTCATTCACCTTCATTCACATGCCACAGAAACGTACCACTTTCCTGCTGTTTTTGCCATTTATTGTTGTTTTTTGCAAGTTAAACAGAGCTGCCATGGGACTAATCCCTAGCCCTGTGTGTGCCCCACATGTACCCTCAGGAGCTGTGGAGATGCAAAAGTGCTGGGGAAGTACTGTAAAACTGCCGTAAAATTCCTGGAAAGTGACAAAAAATGATGAAAAACTATGGGAAATCACAGGTGCTGGTATTGACTACGGTGGAAGCACAAAATGTCCAGAGACTGACAAGTATTGACAAACAGTCCCAAGCGCTCCTTGTGGAATGGGAACACTTGCTCTTGTCGCAGCCCTACTTCTGTACAATAGTCTGCAATAAATGCCGCTCAGGTCCATACAAACGTTGTTTTCACGAAAGCTTATCTCCTCGTGTAAGTGAAACAGAAAGCAGTAAGTCACTTTTCTCACTCTCTACATATTCCAAAATGGGCATGTAGCAGCGGGATGTTCTAGGGCGGTGTTCTCTCCACTCACACTCGCTTGCTCATTTGCATCCACTGATGGCTGGGGACATTGGCTGCCTACATATGTTAATTAGCGTCCAGCCAATGAGTAGTCTCATGCCCACTCAGGCCTCTCTGCCTCAGGGTTCCAGTTCTCACTACTGTTCTTTGTAGGAGTTCCCCTTTTGGGGAAGATGGTGCATGCTGTTCCTGTGCTGTGCTCACCAGAGTCCTGGCAGCTGGGACGTCACCCTCAAGATCTCCCCAGTTTAAGGCCTACACTCCTTTCTTTCCCAGCAGCCACCTAGGCCCTCCCACTTGAAGTCCTCAACCTGCCGTGGGTCACACTAAGGACATGCAACCAGGCCCTGGTGCCTCGAGGGTCACTAGTCCCCTAGCCTCCCTGGCTACTCCGCTTACAGCCTCTTACATCTGGCCCATCGGGTTCCTGGGTTGGTAAGGTGGTACTCCCAGGTTTTCCACATCCAAGCCCTACATTCCCACAAGGGGCATTTAGCCCTGGTGCCAGGGTCCCACATTTCCCAGTTCCTCTAATGTGCCAGCTAGGCCCTCCCATGGGGAGTCCTTGGGCTGACCTGGGCCACACTAGGGACCTGTAGCCCCTGGTTCCAGGATTATACATTTCCCCAGCTCCCCCTGGGTGCCAGCCAGGCCCTCCCCTGGGGAGTCCTAGGGCTGTTCTGGGTCACACTAGGAACCTGTAGCCCCAGCACCAGGATTTTGAGAGTTCACAACCCCCAACTTCCAGGTACCCCTGGAAGTTGTCTCCACCCCTACTTTTTTGGCAGCAGTTGTCTCATTCTCTCTCTACACGGCTCAGAGCCTTTCCCCAGGCTCTGCTGGCCAGGCACAGTAACTCCTGAAGCCAGCTTGGAGGCAGAGCCTGCCCTGGCTCTCACCTCCCTGGAGACGGAGCCCTTGGGAGACAGAGTTCTTACTCTCCTGCTGTCTCCTATTTGATCTTCTTTGCTTCTCTTGCTGGGCTCAGCTTCCTGAGTTCTGGGCTGGCCATGCCACACCCAGCTCAGCTGGTTCTAATCAACCCTGTTGCTAGCCCAACCACTGACGTTGCTTGGCTGGTGCTAACATTCTTAAAGGGCCAGGCTCCCTACTAGCCTGCCCTGCTACTTGTCGACGCACCCCCCAAGGAAGACACGACACCATAAGTGGGTTTAAAAATGGCCGCACTCTTTATTTCAGATTGAACAAATTCTGATATCCGAATCGTAATGGTGGGGGCAATTCGCTACGTTGAATTGGGTCCAGCACCCATAATTAACATAAACTCTAACTCAAGGATTGGCCCAATATCCCATTGGGTGCCAATCCCTCTTAACCTTAAACGTCTCCCCTTCCCGCTACAAAATTCATGGAAAGGGGACAAGAACCCATGTGGGCCCAGGAAGGAGGATAGTGCCCTCAAGCCGGGAACAGTACATGTCCCTACGGCCTTCGCGGTCACTTCTCCCAAGGGGTTGACTCCGCCGCTTGCCCTACCCTGCTATTGCGGCTGGGCTCCCCTCATCTCTTATGGAGATGCCCAATCAAATATTTACCCTACCTAACTTTGGTGCTGGACCCCTGCAGAGTGCGACAAATCAATTGGGCAGCAATTAACTCTCTTATATGGGTAATGCAATCAGCCAAATGTACCCCAAACACTATGAGGAAGGCGAAAAAACGAACAACAAAAACAATGGGCCAAATAAGTTGTTCGCCAAAAATTCCTTCCTGGCCCTACTAAGCGACCGCTCAGCCACAGTGTTGCATGGGCGGGTGGGAGGGTGCTGCCTGTCTCGCCGCTGCCTCCACTCTAAGGAGACACGCGGCCGGCTTTGCTTTTCTTCAGCGCCCGTTTCGGGCGGCAACCAATCAGGCGCCTGCTTAGCGCTCCTCGCGGCGAGGGTTGCCTAGCAACCCACGCCGGTTCAGCTATCGCGTTCCCGCCATGCGGGCTTTACCACACCACCCCCTCCCCTGCTGCAGGGTCAGATACTCCTGCAAGGAGGGGGTGCACACATCCGGCCACCGCAAGTGTAGAGGGGATGCCACAGCCCTCCGCTTAAACTCCCCTCTCCCTACCACCATCCCTGTCGTGCCCCCCTTTCCTGCTGGGAGAGGGGCGCGACAACTCGCCTCTGCAGGCAAGGTGCCTGAAAAGGATCAATAGGCCCTTCAGACATCAGAACTTCAAAACTATACAATAGATTTTCAAAAACTAAAAACACAAAATCAGTTCAAGCCACATTTGAATTTCGGAGCACTGCTAGATCTCATAATACTACTCCCAGAACTAAGGTCCTTTTTACATGGGTGGCACCCACGTATGAACACACTGGGTGTTCATGCACGGGTGCCACCCACGTAAATCCCCTGGTGGGTGGGTAGGAGTGCGTGCGTGCGTGCGTGCATGCTCCCGTGCACATGCGTGCACAACCACCTCCACCCATCCCCCACGCATGGAGCAACCGGCGAAAACGGTGGCTGCTCATGCGTGTTGATGTGTGGAGGTGAGTGTGCGCCTGTCTACACCCTCACCCATTGCACACGGAACGTGGCACTCACCGACCCTGTGCCCTCCCTCACCCTGCACCATGGCCTGTGTAGAAAGGACCTAAATCTCCATCTGCAAAAAATGTGACATAGGGGAGAAAATGTCATTCTGCCTCCAAAATTGAAATGTCTAACTTCCTTGGTTTTCACCTGATTTGCCTGAAATTTGGACAGATTCTATCCCTCACCCACATGTCCTCCCTACCAAATTACACACTGATAGGAGAAATCATCCCAATTTTATAATGAATAGAATGTTTGTAATTTTAACATAGCGATGCAGCCAGCCACCTTAACTATAGAGCCACTCCAGCGACTCTATAATGACTGAAGTTCTTGATCCTGAAAGTAATGAAGTCCTCAGTAACTTCACAGTTGGTTGTGCAATTTTTAAAATGGGGTTTTTCTCCCACTTGCATTTAACCATAGAAATATCCAGAATATCAGCTCTGATTTTTCTTCGTTTTGCTGGATGCCTTGTTAAGTGTCTCAAATGGCAGGTACTATGAGCTCAAACACGCTAAATTATAGGATGGGGATGATGAAATTTTAACAAGGATGACCTTTCCTCTAAATGTTAATTAGCCACAGAATTAAATAGACATGAACAAAGTCGTAGTTGTAAACTATGGCTAGAAATCCCTTCCTCTCTCTCGAGTGCCCAACTTTTATGCTTATTTTTCTTCTGGTGTCATCATTTCACTAGTCCTCCAGCCACTAGAGAGTCTCTCAGGCTAGACTGGAGATGAATTGTACTGCAAACACAAATAAGAAAATATTCAACAACCTTTTGAGCGTCCTTAGTCATCACAGAAGTGCAAAACGACCAGATATCCACCCTCCCTCTCTCTACAAGGTCATCGCTACAAGAAAACTGCGAGGGATAGGAACTAAGCATCAGCTCTTTCAATTCCCCAATGAGAAGTAGAATTCCCAGGGATGGAAAAGCAGCGAACAACAGCGTGCAAGATCACTGAGCTATCGCAGAGCAATTAGCTTAACATCAGTGTGGAGAAAAATCAAGTAACATTAGAAGCTATTTTGTTAAATGAATTGAGAGAAGAGCCCCTTGAGAGGCATAATTTGATTAGAGGCTGCCAGCATGGATTTAGGAGAGCATGGCCAGTTTTAAATGGAAAAGCTCAGGGTAGGGCTGAAATTTAGCTTTTTGTGTGTGTGTATAAAATCAAAACAAATAGGAGGTGCCTCATTTCTTCTTCTCCTCCTCCTCCTCCTCCCTCTTCTTAAATATAGTGAAACCTTTATCTGAGTTAGTCATTTCCCTGAAGCGTTGAGAATTTCCAGACTACACATTTCATAGAACGTAGAGGTGTGCTAGGTGCTTTCTACAGATTAAATCAAAAGACACAGTCCCTGCTCCAAAGAGCTTACAATCAGTTTTACAGGATTAATGTTGTAAATTCAAATGCTGTCATTTTTGCCTAATGAAGGCAAGCCAGAAAATCAGAAAAGTAAGCAAAATCAAACTGTTCAACTTACAAGATGTTATTTGCAACATGGTGATGTATCTCTCACTTAAAAGAGATGATTTATATCTCAGCCACATCCCTTTAACTAGGGGTGGGACTTGGGGAAAAAAAAATGGTTACCGGTTTTACCGGTTAGTCGGTTACCAGTTTACAAAAAATCGGTTTACTGGATTAAAACCGGTATACCGGTACTGGTTTTTTTGCATTGATTTCAATGGGGAACTGTCCCCATTGAAATAATGGGGAAAAAAACCCAATACCTCCCCCCTCCCTCTCCCAGGCTGCGTGGGTGGAAGGGGGGATGCCCCCCCCCAGCTTGGATTTTTTTAAATTTAATTTTAACCCAAAGTCTGGCTGCTAGTGTGGGCTCCAGGCCACTGTCGCACTGGTGGCAGCGACCTGGAGCCCACACCAGTAGGTACTAGGTGATCCCTGGGGTGGGGGGTGGTTTAACACCCCCCACCCCAGGGATCGCCCTACCCCCCCACCCAGGGATCACCTAGTACCTACTGGTGTGGGCTCCAGGTCGCCGCCACCAGTGCGGCAGTGGCCTGGAGCCACTTGCCCTCTGGCTTCAGCGCTTCACTAGGCCTTCCGGGGAAACCCGGAAGTTCCCCAGAAGGCCTAGTGAAGCGCTGAAGTCAGCCACTAGTGCTGAAGCTGGACCCGCGCCATGCTGCTGCTGCCACCACCGCCGCCTGGAGGACAAGTAAGGCAATCTGGGTGGGGGGGTAGGGCGATCCCTGGGGTGGGGGGTGTTAAACCACCCCCCACCCTAGGGATCACCTAGTACCTGCTGGTGTGGGCTCCAGGTTGCTGCTGCTGGTGGCATGGCGGCAGCCCAGAGCCCGCACTAGCAGCCGGACTTCGGGTTAAAATTAAATTTTAAAAAATCCAGGCTGGGCAGGGCGGGTGGGGGGTGTCCCCCCTTCCACCCACACAGCCTGGATGGGGGAGGGAAAGTGTTGGTTTTTTTGTGGTTTTTTTACATTGCGGCCATTCATTTCAATGGCCGCAATGTAAAAAAATCCAGCACAGGGAACTGGTACCAGTACCCCAGATTATCGGGTTAATCCGAAACTGCCGGTACAGCAAAATACCGGCAGTTTTGGATACCGGGGGAACTGAAATTCCCACCCCTACCTTTAACTAGCTTGGTGGAGCCTTGCATCTTGGCTGCCATAGCAAACAAAGGAGAAGAAGGGGTGTTGTTATATAACATACTTAAAATGTCATGAAAAATTGGGCAGCATAGAATGATTTTTGCAACTGGAATGAGAATAGTGATGGGCAAAATCCCTACAGGAAAGATGGAAAAGCAGGAAGAGGTGCAGAAGAAGTGTACATCAAGTAACAAAGCCAGTACAAGCAATACTGAGTTGCTGATGCACCTAAGGGGACAGGACACAAGTACTAGGTTTTTAATGGCTGCACTCTTTATTAAATCAAATAATAATTAAATTAGGTGGGGGAAATAGCCTATTGTGATACGGGTTCAGTACTTGAACTTTGTCATCCTAACAGCAACTCGGGGTGGTTTCGATGTACCCTCGATTACCACCCCAATCATGAACACAACGTCTCCCCCTCTCTGTGGCCCCTGCCACGGGTGAGGGGGACCAAATTCCTTCCACACTTGAGTAAGGATGAGGGTGCCTGCTGACGGGGGACCATACCTGTCCCTACCGCCCTCGTTGGACATCCCTTCCAGGAAGTCTACCCTGCCACTTGCGGTACCCTGCTTTTCCGGCAGGTGGGCCTCCCCATTTCTTAAGGAGATGACTCGTACTTATGGTCATTCTAATCTACTCTAACCTGCAGTACTGGGCCCCTGTCAATAAGGGGTGGCCGGGGCTACCCGGACGAGCCCCCACCCCGCAACCTTTCTAGCACATGAACCAGCTTTTATTTCAGGGCTCCCAAGTAACAATTGTTACCCTCAGCTGACAAGTGAACCCCTTCCCGTCGATACAGTGTGGGGCATTTATATGTCAGGGCATGGCTGCCTATGCTCTCTCAGCCCAGGCCTGCGAGCCACCTGCCCACGTCCTTATTGACAGTCCTCTGGGTCTTATCCTCTGGATTTCATACGCTCCACCAAATCAGTCCATATGATTAGGGCAGACGGGAAAAGCTTCTTAATCTCCCACACGTCCCTCTTGATGTTCCTGATAAGCTGAATGCCCTTCAGGTGGGGTATATCATTCTCGCCCAGATGTAGAACAAGGACGTCAGAAGGGGGGCCCCATTGAGACTCCTGGAGTGTTGGCAGGAGTTGGTGCCACCTCATACCGCTACAGTCGTTCCACTGTATCTCCGCTTGCGCCGATAACTCCAGCTGGGTTCCCCAGCTGGTCTGGCTGGCTGCCTTGCCTGCCCAGCGCACCAGGCTGTGGCCAATAATCCAGACCTGCTTCCGGCGACAGGGGGAGCACCTGATGGAACAAGAAGGTTATGACTGGGGGGGCGCGCCGAACATAAGCTTGGAAAGCCCCCAACCGCCAACATGCCCTGGTCCGACATGCCAGCCGCTACCTCAAAACTGGCGGCCCCTATGCAGAACGAATGCTTGCCATACGTGGCTGCTGGCAACCCGAGGCAGGATAACGCAGACCTGACGACCGCTGTAAATTGGTACCTAGTCACATTCCGGCCCCCAGCATGCCTAAAAAGGGGGCCAGGTACCATGTGTCATACCACAGGGTACGCCTCGACTGCCCGAACTGGGCACAACTCCGGCATACTGGCCCTGTTCAGCCTGACCACTTGCCCTCTTCCCCTCTGAACGGTTTTGAGCGATGAATGTGCAAGGCCATCGCCGTTGAGCCAATTTGGATGTCACTAAGCAGAAGCACCCTACCTGAGGTGTCCCTGGCTGATTCGGCTATGAGTTTGCTCACATGAAAAGCCCCTAAGAATGGTATCTTAAATATTGAATTAAACAGTGAAACTTCAAAACCATTGAAACAAATTTGGGGAAGTGTCCCGCACATGTCCAGCAGCAAAGTCGGGGTCTTGCTCCCTAGACCAGCTCTCTAAGAGGCGTCTGGCGAAAAAACCTGTTGCAGAGGGATGTGTGTGTGTCCTATAAGGTTACTCATAAACCCAAGTGCTGACAATTTCCTGGCTATGGTACCCGGGGCCGCCCCCTACGCCTCAAGTGGAGGGCAAATTGGAGCATCTGCGACTCTGGGATCAGGAAGCCCAGGTCCCACCCTCGCGACAACCGGTATTGTTGGAAATCCCAGATGACTCTGTCATAGGCAGCCCTCATTTGAGGCACTAGGGATCCCCAAATGGTGGTGTACAGCTCTATGACCCAAGATTCCACACCGATGGCGGCAGCGGTTCTGGGGTCGCCTGGGCTCGTGGCACCAACGAGTGGAAGCATTCCATCTGGAAGCGAGAGAGGGCGTCGGCTACACCATTGTCAATATCAGGGAAGTGCCTGGCTTGAAAGAGTATGTTGAACTTCAAACAGGTGAGCATGAAAGCCCTAACTAGCTTCATGACCCTCGGGGACTGGGAAGATTGAGTGTTAATGATGTGGACAATGGCTTGGTTGTCACACCAGAACAATACTGAGTGGTTTGCAAACTCTTTCAGCCAGAGATGAACAGCTTACACAATAGGAAAAAGTTCCAGGAAGGTGAGATTCCTGGTGAGTCCCAATTCACTCCATTCAGGTGGCCAGGGTGTTGCCACCCACCTGTTCCTAAAGAACAACCTGAATCCAAAGCCACCAGCTGTGTCAGAGTGCACCTGGAGCTCTGCTTCCAACAAAAGCTGCTCCCTCCAAAAACTGGTCTTGTTGAAATTTGCTAAAAAGGTAGCCCAAGTCTGGAGATCCTCCTTAATTTCCTTGGTGAGCCTGATATGATGGTGGGGGTGGGTGGGTTACCTGCAAGCTTGGCATAGAGGCAGGACACAAAGGTCCGCCCCAGAGCCACCACCCTGCATGTGAAATTAAGGCTCCCAAGCAATGACTGGAGATGGCGAACCGTAACCTTCACTGCCCCCAGTCACTCATCCACCTTGGCCCAAAGGGATTTCAATTTATCTTGGGGCAGGTGGGAAATGACCGTGACTGTGTCCAGCTCTATCCCAAGATAAGTCAATCTAGTGGCTGGTTCTTCTGTCTTTTGGGGCACCAGGGGGATGCCCAATTCTTCCGCCACCCTTTGAAACATCTGCATGAGTCCCGTGCATTCCTCTGTGTTTGCCCGCCCAATGAAGAGAAGTCATCCAAATATTTTGTGACTCCCCCCGCACCAGCCCGTTGCCTTATGACCCATTCAACGAGGGAGCTGAATCTCTCAAATGCCGAACAAGAGATGGAGCACCCCATCGGCATGGCCTTGTCATAATAGTACTAGCCGTTAAAATGGAAGCCCAGCAAAGGAAACTCTCCAGATGAACTGAGAGCAGGTGAAAAGCCGACAATTTCACACTTCCCCAGGATGGCACAGGGGCCAAAAAGCCTAACTACGCATAGCGAATCGAAGTAAGTTCCTTGGGTATGGCGTCATTGACTGAGCCACCCCTAGGGTGAGATAGGTGGTGGATCAATCGAAACTCCCCCAGGGCCTTTTTGGGGACCATGCCTGGAGGGAAATCACCATATTGGGGAGGGGGAGCCAGAAAAAGGCCAGCCACCCTCCCCTCTGCTCGCTTCTTCTCAATTTTGGCCTGTACCACCTGCTCCATCCCAATCACGGACTTCAAATTGGGGGCCACCTGCTGCTGATGGACTTCAAGTGCTGGGATCTTAAAACCCTGTTGAAAACCTGTGACAACATAATTCACCTCCACCTGGTCAGAATGCCCGCGGAGGGCCAGTTACAACTGTCCAGCCTTAACTGGTGTTGGGGCTCTTACCAGGGCAGCTCAGGTTGCTGCCTCCCTGCCCTCCTTTTCCTGCCCACCTGGAGTAGGGTTTACCTCTAGGTTCGGGTCTTGTGTGGGGGTATGCGGAGGCTGCATGGATCCCGGAACAGGTGGGGCAGGTGTGATTAAACCTGCAAGCCGCACATGAACATCTCCCGGAATGGCTGAACTCCCAGCATTGCCCTGCGGAGGTTTCTGCTGCCTTTTCCCCTTCCTCACGAAAGGAATCAGTGGCAGATGTGGCATCCGCCCCCCCCCTTGCCAGCAGATGGCCGCTGTCCAACCTGGGGACATTGCCCATCCCGCTCATGCAATTGAGTCACAGGTCGTTTGCATGTAGGTCCCACCGAAGGCCTGGGGTGTAAGCTGCGCAATGCCTGAACACTTCATCGTATCGCAGCCAGGCCCCCGACGGACCCGCCTCATATGCATGCCACACTATGTTGGCGTATTTGAGGCGATCGGCGGCCCGGCTGGCGTAGGCCTGTGTCATCACTCCTTGATATACAGAAAAGGTTCGACCAGTTCCTGTCAATGTTGGGGCATTTGAAACGTTCCCTCTCTTTTTTGTCATCCTGTTCAGCAGAATCCACTATGGGATCACTGAACAGGAGGGCAAATATATCCATGTGATCCCTTTGCCAAATTCTCTCCTGAGTGGCTGGGTGTAAGTGGTCCCCGATCGGGGCAGAGACCTCAGCGTACCCTCCACCCGCAGGGGGGTGCTGTCTAGGGATGCTGTCTGAGGGCTGGGTCACATATAACCAAGTGTTCGATGGCACAAAAGGGGCAGACGGGAGAGCCCACACCTGAAGCGACTGCCCATCAAGGGGGGCAGCGCCTGGCCACTGAGACGAGGTGGGCAATGACCACGATGAGTAAACCCCATGCCGGCCCCAGGTGAAGGAGAAGGGGGGGGGCGGTTACTGGGACCCAAGTCCCGTTCCACCACACCAACTGGGTCTTTCTGACGCCCCCCCGAGCCCTGGTGGGGGCCAGCTGCCGATCCACTGGCCACTCCGTGAGCTCATGTTGCCAAAGATGAGATCTGGGGGCTTGCCCCAGAGCCCACAGTGTCTGCCCCCCACGAGTGGGCCCCTGCCTCACCTGAGTTGTGAACAGCAGGGGGAGGCACCTCCTGCTGAGCTCTTGGTAGCTGGATGCATTGCTGGGCCATTACTTGGATGGCATGCTCAATCCTTTCAATCCTCTGGCGAAGATCGTCCCTCTCCTGCCCACGGGTCTCCATGGATGCCGACTTGTCTCTGGTTAGTAAAAAGAGGAGAAGAGGTTGCCCAGCCCCGTGAGGGGGCCGATCTCGACGCCAGTGCCCGCCCGGCTGCCTCCTGGGCAGGAGCCGAGAGGACGAGCTGGGTGGGGACAGGCCCACCCCAAGGACCACCAACAGGCAGCAAACCCCACCCTAGTGGGGGTGTCTACCCTGCACTCTCCCACCCCAAGGCATCAGCCAATGCAGTCACCGACGGAGGGGGGTACCAAGGGGAGGTGTCACAGGCTCCCTTGGACCGCCCTGCAGGACCCAAGCGCCTCTGCGTGCAGGTGTCCATGTTGTCCCAACCATCTGTTCCCTGAATCAAGCTGGAGGGAGGGGTTACACGCCCCCCCCCTCCAC
This sequence comes from Sphenodon punctatus, assembly GCA_003113815.1. Lineage (NCBI taxonomy): Eukaryota > Metazoa > Chordata > Lepidosauria > Sphenodontia > Sphenodontidae > Sphenodon > Sphenodon punctatus. Next base: position 217,006 of record QEPC01004800.1, on the reverse strand, counting down.
TGCAGCCGCGGGGCAGCCATAGAGGGGCCAGGATCCTCATAGGGGAACTCCCCAAATTGGCCCTGCACAGGCAACAAGCTGATTCCCGGGTCCAAGGGGGGGCCCTGCACAGGGGCCCCCGCAAGTTCCCTCAGCAGGGCTTTGCACCCTGCCAACCGGTGGTGAGGGGTATCAACCTCTCCCTCCAGGGGCCCTGCTGCCACAGCGGGCACAGCGTCTGAGCCTTCCAGGCCAGTCACAGGTGCCCCACTGTCATTGGGCGCCCCCACTACTGGAGACTCACTTGCCTGCTGGGCCCCCTGCTGCTGCTTTTTCGTGGTAGAAGCTTTCTTTTTATGCTTACCCATCTGCGCGGGGGAAGGTAACCCTGAAATCTTACCTGCCTGCAGGCCTCACCAAAGGGATGCAGCAGCGGCTCTGACTGCTGCCGTTGCTGATCCGCTCCAGCCTCAAATGGGGCTAGAGCTGCGTTGCTTCCCTGCATGTGTGCCCCGCCCATCGGGCGAAGCCCACGTGTCTAGTGCTGGCCTATCAGCGGCCCCGGGGTTGCCCAGCAACCCCCGCGGGGTTCTATTTCCTGCCCGCCATGCAGCTGCCCATCCGCCCTGCCCCCCTCATTGGCAGCAAGAGGCCTCCCAGGGAGGCAAAAAGAAAAGAGAACACCACTTTAGGTTATGGAGAAAAGAAAGTGAAACCATATAGAAAATATAACAAAGATTTCAAGATCTAAAGGAGGCTTAAAGTTTCTAGATTTAGTTGCAGAGAAACAATACAAACCAGCACTCACAGGGGGCATCAGTCTCATACACAGCTGCATGAGCAAGACAGCAAACCAGGGATGTCTGTTGGGAATTATTTTCTGACCCACAAGTGGAGGATCCAACCAGATGAGGAGCCATCTTGGATCTATTTTCTACCAGGGGAAAGGAGTTAATTGCTGGTGACTGACGGTATGAACTCATAGGAGAATTTGATGCTAATAGCCCAAAGTTGTTGGGATTCAACCTATTAAGTTAGTCCCAGAACTCTGCAGTAGCAAGTTAGTTACTAGATACCATGAAAACACTTTCAGGGCATGATTCTCCAGCCATTTAGCACTGGCACTTGTGCAAAGACAATCCAACACGGAGATGGCCTTAGACCTACACAGCCTAGTGGGAACTTGCACCACACCAACACCCCTGAACTCCCAGCAACAGTGTGACTCTAGCGCCAGACATTACATTTTCTAACCAGCCTCTCCCACTCCCTGTGTGAAAAGCTGTCATTCAGTTCCATGTCTCACTTTAGTCCTTGTGGGAGCACAGTGTGAGCATCTCGCGCCTCAGACGCAGCCGCCGCCCGCGTGACCGCCCCCCGGCGCCCCCCGCACCCCCCCCGGGACACGCCGACAGACCTTTCAGCCCCAGGAGGCGTGGCCAAGCAAGACAACCCCAGCACGTCAGAAGGGGATTCCCCGCAGACGCAACCATTTCTGGCAACAGAACTAGGGCCGCCGCCGCTGCAGGCACAGGGGGCGGGGCCTGGCCTGGTGCGTCGCTCCCAACGCCTCCTAGCACGCAAGTGGGGTGGAGCCTGCCCTACAAATGCCGGCACTGCCTGGTTAGCGGCGCCGGTGATCTGAAACTGGGCCCTGGTGCAAACGCTGACGAGTGCTTCCTATCCTTCAGCCTGATTCCCTATCCGTGTTCCTATTACCTTCCCTGACTGACTGAGCGGAAACCAGATTGACTGTGGTCGTGGTGAGTGTCCCTTTGTGTTCCTGTGGATAGCCTGAGTGAGTGAGTGAGTGAGTGAGTGTTTGCGTGAGCGGAGTCGCCTGGAGCCCTTCCCCTTCCCCCTGGGGGTGTCCTTCCCCGTGGAGCGAAAGAGAGTCCTGCCTTTCCCCATTATCCTTGGGCCTGGTTCCCCCTCTCCTCACCGTACCCTGACACCACCTTCTCCCCCCTGTGAGTGCACGCCGAACGCACGAGTGGTTGAACGGTGGGCAGGGTTCCCCGGTCTTCATTCCTCGGCACCCTATGATGATAGGGGCCTAAGTTCCAGGTGCGCAAGCCCAAGGAACGGCCCACACACTATCCTGACGGGCATACTACAGCGCTTCCTTGTGCCGAGAGAGTGGGGCCCGGGCTACCCGTGCCGCACGCCACTCTCTGAGAGTACCCCAATCCACCCTTACCCTCTCCCCTTCCTAGACCTCCCGCCTTCCCCCCCCACTGACACACAGAGGTGTCCCCAGAGTCTATAAAGCTATAGATAGGTATGGGGGGGTGACAGTAGGGGTCATGATTGTCTAAGCAACAAGTGAAGGAGGTACATGGAGAAGGATGGGGAAGCGTCAGCTTCAGATGGACAGACTTGTGTCCTACCAAGCCAAGGTCTGGTGTTGCTCACACAAGGCTTGCCAGGATGGCTTTGTTTGTTTGGGAAGCCAAACACGTTACTTGCTCACTCCGGAGTTAGCCAACATTGCAAAGGGTTCAAGGAAAAGCCTCAGGTCCTGCTGTGATGTCGGCAGGAGTGGCAGTTTCACATACGTTGTCTTTGGCTGTGTGTGAACAGGATTCCATCCAAAGCCTGCCCACAAAAGTTCTGGGAGACAGTCATGGTTCACTATATCCCAGCAGAGAGCGGAGGAGGAGAAATTAATGAATTCAGGGGTTTATGCTGTTGCAGACCACCCAGTTTTAATAGCCATTCCATCCACAAACATGCAACAGAAGTAGTAAGTGAGAGACTCTGCTGTGGGATAGATTTGGGCTGGATGCTGCAACTCAGGTCTGGTCTGTGACAGGAGAAGGGTGTGCTGCTTTTAAAATCAATTTAGATAGTCAAGAGTAATTCCAGAAAGGGGGTACAGCCTTGTCCTTGACTCATCAACTTTTAAAGTTGAACTGTCCTGTGTATGCTTAGGATTTTAATATCAGCTAGCTAGCTTTGTTATTATTTGTCTTTGAGGTCAATGCCCTCTTGCATGTACCATTGGTGTAACAAGTGCACATAGCAAGGATGCACAGAGAGGCCTGTCTCCCTCTCTCTAAAGGTTTGCCAGTACCCACGTCTGAGCATTTTCCAAAGCCAATATAAGACTTTTTACTTGGCCAAATTTTGGAAGGCAAGTATAGGGTTTGGAGAAGTTAGGGATGGGGTATTTTTAAATGATTTTATTTATGCATACTTATTTTATATACTGCAACCTGTCCTGAGTCCCAGGGATAGGGTAGGATATAAATTTAAATAAATAAATAAATATAGCACCTTGAGTGTTCAAAATGCTATGCAATTCTTACCTAATTCACCTTCACAACAACCCTGCAAGGTAGGTTGTTATTCCCATTTGACAGATGAACTAAGGCTAAAGAGACAGTAACATACCCAAGGCCACCCAGCAAGTTCATGGCTAAGATGGGATCACCCAAGGTTAAGGCCAACACCTTATCCACTACTAGGCTATACTAGCTCTCATGAATGATTTAAAAAACAACACTTGATCTTATCCCTTAATAAGCCCTCAAAGTGTCTTCTTTAAAGGGAAAGGCAGGGCTCAGACTCCAATGGATGCCCACAGCATAGATACAGCTCAAGAGTTAACCGTTGAATCATTCTCCCATTTCAGTAGGAAATGGGGTCAAAGGGCCTGGTTCTCTATCGTTCTGTATCCTGTATTAACATTTGCACCAGTGCCAAGTGTCTGTAAGCCACCATAACATCAGACTTGGCCTTGATGCCAACAGGGCATCATGAGATGAGTTTGCTTAATCTGCATATCTAATAACTAACATAATGCAGACTAGTTAATACTAATTAAAGCCCCATGTGGAGACTCTCTAAATCCGTACGTCTCTTTTCAGTTAAAGTTAATTCATTTCAAACAGGTTAAATTTAGCTTGGAAGAGGTTCTACCATATTAAGGGCATCTAGGGGGTTTAACAGAAGTTAGTACATTTAGAATAAATTTAAATCCCAGTAAGTAGTTAATTAACCCATTGTGAAACCCATGTAGGCAAGACCTAATTGCATATGGAGCAGGTTAATGGGGAATCAGTAGATTCCTAAGAGTATTGGTAGTCAACACACACCAATTGCAGTGCCTGTTTCAGACTGGAACAGAGATCTGCCCATGGCAAGTTTGCCATTCACTCACTCCTTGGCACATCCCTTCCCCAAAAGGGAATGACAATAGTTGGTCACCTTTTTTAATGGCAGAACTTCAAATAAAACTGGCCAATGAACCCAGGTTATATATCTGATTTTTAAACGAATCAAAGGTAGCTAGACTTCCATTGAATTTCAGTGGGACACAGGAAGCTTAGTCTAGGATTTCAAAGGACACCATTAGTCACTGTCATAATGCATGGGGTGGCAGGGAGGAGACCTCTTTCTCAATTTCCTGAGGGAAAAAATTTCACCACCTCAAAGTTACCACAGAAATCCTTATTCCCAGCAGCAGTGGATTCTTCTCAAGTACTGGCTAGGTACTGTAGGAAGGGGTTAGCCTAAGGAAAATGAGGGACCCAAGGTGAGGCTTCCAGAGAAGGATCTGGATGTCCGACTTGAGTGGAGACTTTTGTTAAAACCCATTTATTCCGTCCTCACTGCCTTCCTTGTCATCATCTCTACCCTTCCTCTCCCTCTTCCCTGTCCATCCTTATCGATAGGGTCACCATCCGTCCCATTCCCCAAGCCTGTAGCTTGGGCTTCATCTTCAATACCCACCTTTCCTTTAAACCTTACATCAACTCTGTTGCCAAGTCCTGTCACTTTGCCTTCCATAACATTGCTCGGATTCGCCCCTTTCTCTTTGTCTCCTCAGCGAAAACCCTTGTTCACGCCATGGTCATCTCTCGCCTTGACTACTGCAACCTCCTCCTTGCTGGCCTCCCCTGCTCTCACCTGTCCCCCCTTAACTCCATCCAAAACTCCGCTGCTAGGGTCATCCACTCAGCCCATCGCTTCGACCACGTGCAGCCTCTCCTCTCCTCACTTCACTGGTTCCCCCTTCCCGAATGCATCCTTCACAAACTCCTGGTATTCACTTACAAAACCCTTCACAACCTGGCTCCCCCTTACCTCTCAGCCCTAGTCTCCTTACACACTCCTGCACGCACTCTCCGCTCCTCCTCTGTCCCCTCCCTCACTCTCCCTCGTCTCCCCTGCTCCCCTAACCGCCTTCAACCTTTCTCCCTTGCTGCCCCCCATGCCTGGAACTCCCTCCCTGCCCACATGCGCCTTGCCTCCTCCCTCCACACCTTCAAATCCCTCCTCAAAACCCACCTCTTCCTCGCTGCCTTTCCCGACGCCTGTTAGAACTTTCCTCTCAATATTTACTGTCTGCCCTCCCCGCAGACTCCTGCCTTACTGCAACCAAGCCAAGCACGTACACCTGAGACTTTGCATCCGCTTGAATGTTATTTATCCTTTGTCTCTCCCTATGTCCCCTCTCCTTGTCTTCCCCTCTGTGTCTATTAGATTGTAAGCCATAGACAGGGACCACGTCTATCTTATTTTTCTGTAAAGCGCCAGGTACACAGCTGGCACTGTGCAAATTCTTATTATTATTATTATTATTATTATTATAATAATAATAATAATAATAATAATAATAATAATAATAACCTACCTATATATCTCTATTAGCTACTGAACAATCTATGAAACAAAACAACACTAAATAGCTAAATAATACTAAATAACACTATTATAACCGACCTATATATGTCTATTATCTACTGAACAATCTATGAAAACAACTAAACAACAAAAACTAAATAACACTAAACACTATTATAACCTACCTATATCTCTCTAGTAGCTACTGAACAATCTACCTAATCTACCTATCTAACCTACCTATCAAAATCTACTCTAATCTTTCTAATCTCTTCCACTCTCCAATACACACTCACTTGCCAAACAACACTCTCTCCAAATCACACTCAATCAGTTTATGTTACAACCAAGTTAGATCTCCTCCACAAAGTGCAGCGCCAAACCCACAAAGGCTACAAACTCTGGAGCATTAGTTTGAAAAGGTGAAATCTCGCAGTAATTGGCTGTATTACCAGGAGTCTACTGCAAAAGGAGGGAGCGAGGCAACTTCCGGGAGCAAAGTGTGGCAGAGAGGAGGACTCAAGCCAGGTCTTTGGCTACAGCTATAACCTCCAGCTTAGCTATGCTCTTCTCAGCCTCAAGCGGAGGTTGAAAACGTTTGCATCCTGACACCGTCCCCACCCCCACCCCCGCAGCCTCATGAGCAGGTGGGACAGATTATTTTAGTGAACTGGAAGGTTGCATTTCCCACCCAGGGCGGGGAGGGGTTTCTGCAGCTATCAGCCTGCAGCATATGGGCAAGAAACGTGCTTGGAGAAGCCGGAGCTGCATGGGGGAGGGACACTGCCACCACAAGTTGCGGCCTCTCCGAGCACAGCAAGACAGGCCACTCTCACACCTGCCCCTCTGTGCATGTGGCTCTAGCTGTGTCCGACCCATCTCTGTTGTTTGCAGAGTCCCTCCCTACATTGTGATCCTAGATCTTCTGTGATTGCTTCCCCTCTGTAACCACAGGGCTCCAGACCCCACAGGCAATTCAGAAGGGGCACAACTATCACTGAGAAATCTACACAGCCCTGAAAGAGCTGCCCCCAAAGAGCAGCTNGGGAGGGGGAGGGATATTTCATTGGTTTCAATGGGGACACAGCGCCCCATTGAAACCAATGAATTAAATCCGGTACCGGCATACCGGATTTAATCCGGGAATCCGGTTTTCCTAGAACCGGTAACCGGTAAATCCGGTAGCCGGTAATGGGTCCGGGGTCCCACCACTAATGTTGAGTGAAAAAGTACTTCTTTTTGTTTTGTTTTAAATCTGCTGCCAGCTGCATAGAGTGCCCCCCAGTTCTAGTATGGTTTGGCATGTGATTCGGAGAAAACTATTCCTTGGTTTTTATCCAGTGATTACAAAGTGGTACCTGTTTAGATGGACATTTCTATTCCTGGATAACTTCAATCCATGATAGTCCGTCTGAACAGAACTTGCTGTTATTCCAGAATTAGAATCTCTGGGATGAATTTCAATCTCATGGTGCTTTTCATTCGTGCTCAGTGCACTGATTTCTGGGATTGAAGAAAATCTGATTTTCTTCAATTTTCTGATTTCTGGGTTGAAGAAAATGGAAACATCCCTTTGTTCTGCAGGTATTTAAACTTGGTGCTTTGCAATGCATTGTTGAAGGATGACAGAGGTAATACAATCGCTCCATAGTCATGTGCCCCTAGATACCATAGAGGCAGAAATGCCTAGAGAGGATGTCAGGCCTAGAGAGGAAGTAAAACTCTGTGGTGCTAATGAAGGAATAGTTTACTATTCCGAAACAGTCGTTTAGACGGACCCAATCAAGGAACAGCTTAACATCTGGATGTTACAAACCCTAGAAATCAAGGTTTTGTAACATCTGGATGTTTTTGTTATCACATGTTAACAATCACTGTTTGCAGCGTTTAGTGGGAGCTCCATTTTAACTATTCTTTAAAAAAAACAAAAAAACACAGTTGTAAAATTCTATAGCCCCCTGGTCCCTGTCCAGTCCACTCCCACCAGAACTAATACTGATTTGAATCACCTCTTGGAAGTTACTATTCAGCTTCACTGACTTTTGCCTCCCCTCCTGCTTTCTGGTTTGAGTGTATTCCTGCTTTCTAAGCTTCACTTTCAGTGTGTTTAAATTACCTCCATGCTGGCTCCAACCACTTTAATTCACTCCAACCACTTTAATTCCCTTACTTTTGCCTTGTCTTTGGGTGGGAGTTTCCAAGCTGACAAAGTGGGACAGGACTTGTGCTTGAAACTACATACTTTTTCCCTGTAATTTTTTTTTTTTTAAACCCTCAACAATAACGCAATCAAGATGACAAAACAAGATGACACTTGTGGGCTCCCCCCCCCCCCGATAAAAATGTACCTTATTAAAATAAATGCATGAATAACACTTGGAATGTCCAGTATATCTGGCATGGGAGAATGATGGGATGTGCAAGGATGTGGATGTGTGTGCACCTGGTGTTTGTCTACGCACCCCAAATGAGACTCGGAGGCATAGGTTGGTTCAAATGCTGGCCGCACCATTTATTCACATGCATAATAACTGTTGGTGGGTGATTGCCTCAGCAATCGTGGGTCCAGTATGCCAATGCTACAATAACTTATTAACACAGATCCTGCCCGGATGTACCTTCCGTTGACAGTCCCTTATAAACAAACCTCCCCTCTTTCGACAATACTCAGGCCGAAAGGGGGGGAAA
>QEPC01004800.1:187891-202525 GCA_003113815.1 Sphenodon punctatus | reverse complement strand
AATTAATTTATTTCATTGGTTTCAATGGGGACACAGCGCCCCATTGAAATCAATGAAATAAGTCCGGTACCGGCATACCGGATTTAATCCGGGAATCCGGTTTTCGCAGAACCGGTAACCGGTAAATCCGGTAGCCGGTAGTGGGCCCGGGGTCCCACCACTACCGGATACTGGATTTAATCTGAGAATCCGGTTCTTTTGAGAACCGGAAAACCGGTAAATCCGGTATCCGGTAATTGCCCCGGGGTCCCACTCCTACTGTGCAGGCCTCGACTGGCCTGCCCACTCCATCTGCCCAGCTGGGTCCCCCCCCCGGGTACAGGCCCGGAGGGTAGGGAGCCTGCCGGTAATATTGGGCCAGCCCCGGTACCCCGTATTGGTCAGTGGGGGGTAAAAGGGGTTGCTGGGCTCTGTCCCTATTTAACATCCCTGCCGGGTACAAGGCCTGCAACAGAGGACCCATATCCCTGGCCTGCTCACCCCTTTGCCCTTCAACTTCCTGCTGGGGTCTGGTGACCTCATCCCTCTGCTGTATCCCACGTGGAATTGCATCCACGGCCCCTTGGGAAACCCTGCTCCTTTGTTGGGGAATGGTGTCCACCCTCATTTCCCCCTCTTCCCTATACTGTGCTGGCGGTCCAACTGCCCTTCTTACCCGACCCCCAACTTGCGGAGGGGCATCTGTGTCCCCCCTCCTCACCCCCGGGGGTGCAGGCCCTTGTCCCTGAGACCCTGTGGCCACCGCGCTGGCTCCTGGGGAGGGTTCACCCCCACCCCCAGTTTCCGTTTCTCTTGGCCCCATTCCCCCCGCAACAACAGGGGGACACTCCCTGGCCCTCAACAGGGCCTCGCATTCTCGGAGGCGGGCAGCTAATGCAGCCCTACTAGGGACAGGCTCACCCTCTGTTGGGGCTCCCCACCCGGACCGGGCCTCATCCTCATCGGGACGCTCTCTCCGAGGGTTGGCTCCTTTCTTCTGGCCCGTCTTCTTCTTCGCCTTCCCCATGGCGCCCCCCTTATTTGCTCCCTCTCTCTGTTCTTGATACTCTTTGAAAGTTCTTTTCCCGCCCAGACCGAGGCCGAGAACTCAGCAGCAACATTCCCTTGCTACTGACTGTTCGGCCTCTCCCTAACGAATGCCGCTCGTGCGGCAGCAGGGGATCCGCCCCTTCTAGCAAGGGCGGGTCCCCAGAGCCAACGAGGCGCGCATGCGCTGCCTCGCTCCAGGCTGGTTGCCCCAGCAACCTCAGTACAGCAGCGGGAAAGGCTTTCTAACAAGCCTTCCCCGCAGCGGCCCCCATCTTGCCTGCCGGTCTCTTCTAGGCGGCAGGGGCGCAACAAATGCCCCATCACCACCATTTTGGTGGCGAAGGGGACTTTTCCTCTAACATCTGTGGTATGCTATAATGGCATGGGCTACATTTGCCTGGTGTATGCGTGTGGTATACCTGAAGTTGATTTGAGGTGTCTGTGAATGAAATATCTGGTGTACATGTGTGTGTTGTGCAAACAGGGCTTGTTTAGCATGTGTGAGAGAATTGCCCCTTCTCAGTCCCGCTTAAAAGAGCAGGTGGTGGTGAAGGGCCCTTTGTCACAGCCCAGCCGCCCGCCCCCCAATCAGAGAAGACGACTAGGCCTGGGTGTGGCTGGCAAAGAATGGCACGGGTGCAGGTTGCCTAGGCAATGCCCCCCGGCAGTGCAGGAGTGAGCCACTTGGCTGGGCTTCCTATGTGCCCAGCCACGAAAAGGGCGCGAAATACGTAGTCTCACAAGGCAAAACTGAAGAGAAGTATAAACTCATCTCAGTCATTTTGGGCTAGCCAGTCAGACGTTTTCATCAGAGGTAGAAGCACCCACCCACCCTCCCTTTCACACTGTGAGCTACTGCAGGTCACCTACTGGGGCCGGAAAGGAATTTTTACAGGAGACCTGAATTGGCTACTGGGCATTCTGGTTTTCACCTTTCCCACAGTGTTTAATTCAAAACAATTGGCTTATGGTCATTATAACTGGGTGATTGATTAATTTGTCACGCTCAGGCAGGGGTCCAGCTGGCTTAAAATTCTGATAAGTTCATAGTTAGGGAGTTGAACGAGGGAGACATCTCCTTAAGAGATGGGGATGTGGGACCCAGTTCATAAGCAGGGCATGGCTTAGAGCTGGGCTCACAACCTTGGGAGAGATAACTGGGGCACCCTAGGGGCCTACGCGGCCTCGGATCCCACTGAACCTACTCCTTACTCTAGTCCCAGGCAGACATACTGTCCTCCCTCACCCATGATTCGTGTCATGGGATGGAGCGAGAGGCGTAACTTAAGATTTCATGGGAACCAGGACTTGAGGACACATCAGGACCGGTTATCTGAGTTAGTTAGCTGATAATTAGTTGATCTTCCCTCTTTCTGAAGACAATGCAAGACCTGGTTGTTCCGCCAGGCTTTTGGCGAGGAAGATGGGTGAAGGGTGGGGAGTTGGGAAGGGGAGGAGGATTTTTAGCTCCGCCTGGGGTATGTTTTATCTTGGTTTTATAATGTTATTTTGTGGTATATATTATATTATTATATTTTTGTATATGTTTTAACATGTTGTGAGCTGCCCCGAGCTGCTGTGGCAGGATAGGGTGGCCAAGAAATCCAACGTAATTAATTAAAGTTGCCTAGACCCAAGTTGCCTCTTGGCATTTTCCCTACTTAGTTATTTGATTAAATAGTGTGGCCATTTAAACCCATGGGGGTTGTGTCAACAAATTCCTTCTGGGTGTGTGGGGGTGTGCGTGTGCACGCGCGTGCAGAGCCTGTGTGTGAGAGAGTGTGTAACAGCAAGAGAAAATTCCATGCGTGCACACACAAGTAGCTTGGTGTAGCTGGAGCTTGGCCTCCGTGAGTGATGTCGGAGCTAGGGTTCATTTACTGTGTGCACAGACTTTAATTACTAGTTTTATTTATCGCGTGCTCTTGCTGGATTTTAGCACATCAGCACTTTCTTATTTCCAAGTTCAGCCAATTTTTGTCTGGCAGAATCCTGTGAAAACAATAGGGGGCAATGGATTGCTACCCAGCTGAGGTAAGATGTATAGGATATGTATCCCAGTCAGCCACTACCTGCTTAGCATATATATTAAAAAGCCAGCTGAATGGGAAGTGGCACACTTCTCTCCTGCCATTCACTGTGCAGTGGGGCTTCTGTGCTTGCGGTGTGGGGAATCAGGCACACAGCCCTCTAGCAAGGCCCTTGTGTTGGTGCACTGCAGAGCTCTGGATTCCACCTGGCCATCCAAGCACCACTCAGCAGAAACCGTTATGGATTCGCTTTCCTGAGACAAAAGGGAATCATTGTGACGGAAATAGGCGTGGGCTACCGGGACATCGTAAACCAGGAAGCAGGCTTACAAATTCTTTATGGCTCCACCACAGCACTCAGGATTCAATTAAAACCATGCAACTCACGGCAGCCCATACGTTGCTTCCCTATGCAGTGAGGAAAGTTGCTTTTAATTAATGCATCTACTGTGTTAGTCATGAATGGCAGAAGCTCATTAAAATGCTGGATCAGAATCTTCTCTCATCCAAACTGGCATAACTCTAGAGTAACCACTGACTTCAATAAACCTGGTCTGATTTTACACCTGTATAAACAACAGCAGAATCTTACCCAGTTACCATAAGTGGGAAAGTGAAGAGAGCTTAATTAAAATGTTATCTTTGAGATTATCTGATGTTACTTTATATGTATAAAAAGATATTCCAAAGATCTTTCTAAGTTGGCTACACATGAATCATATCACCCCCTTTCTTGGGCGGAATACAGGAACTGCTTAACCCTCATTTTTACACTAAGCAAGCAGTGAAGGAGAATACAGAACCCAATTGACCTGGTACCTGTGATGGGTCACAGACCAGCAATATAGGAACAGGCAAAGAAAGGGCTAATTCCCCAGCAAGAGTACCTGGCTGGGGCTGCCCAGCTTGAGGGCCAGAAGGTTGATTAAGGTAGAGTTTCATACCAGTGCAGATCAGGTGACTTCTATTTGACAGGAGTTACCTGTGCTGGGAACCTAGCAAGGAACAAATTAGAAAGATTTACTTCAGCTAGGAAGCAAGCTCAAGGAAGCAGAGCTCTGAGCAAAAGAGTCTGTGCAAGATGCCAGAGAGCAGAGAGTGGCTTTACTGTAATGTGAAAAGCTTGGCCGTCATGCAAAATAACTTCCCTTAAGAGGGGACTATTGAAACAGCTGGTTTAATCAGTGCCTTCTTTTTGGAGAGCTGAGACCCAAACCTGGGGCAACAACAGAAGAGGCAAATTGTCAGTGGAGTTTTGCCTGGACACTTGCATCAGGGGTATTATACACAATCTTCATCAAGAGTACCATTTGGGCTGCTTGCTGACATTATGGGGGTGGGGGTCATTATGGGGTGTGTGTGTAATTGCCATTAGCAAAGCTAATGAGAGGGAGATCACGTGAGTCCCCAGTCATGGGCACAGGAATTCTATAGTTATTTTCCGCATCTCTCCCGTTAAAATCAATAACCCGGTGCACGGCTCAAAATCCAGCCTCTAATAAACAAGTCTCTAATGGCCCCAAGGAGGCAAGACTTTTCGTTTCCATCTTGCAAGAATACAAGATGGGATAGCTAACACATCCTTAGGTCACATTCCAAATATTTGGGAAGTTATTTTACTTTAAATTGATGAGATGGTTTATAAGGCATAGCCTCCGTGGTGACTAGGCCACTCCTGCAGGATTTAACCAGTAGATGTGCAGTTGCCTGACACTACCTACTCCCATCTTGTCCCCTAAGAATATTTCGGCATGATCCCAGGAGCACCTCCTGGAGCCCTACTGTTTATATGGTGTTTATATGGATGAACACCTCACCCCATTCCACTCATAACAAGTGATCAAACTCATCCTGATTCCTCTAGTAAAGCATTCCACAGTCCTTATCTGGGCCTTTGCCTTGGTAAGAAAGGGTAAAACCAGATTTATTTATTTATTTAATAGATTTTTACCCCGCCCCTCCTGCTAAAGCAGCCTGGTGGCCCGATGTGACAGTGGCCTGCTTAGACCCGCTGTGGCCCACAGGCCACTGACACGTGTGGTTTAGGGCTGTCAGATGTTGGCCCAGGGTATCCTGGGTTGTATTGGAGGCTAGCCTGGGCTGTCACCTCAGCAAATATCTGAAATAACAGCCCGGGCTAGGGCCTGTCCAACCGGGGCAAAGCAGGCCACAGAAGGTTAGAATGTTTGTTTTGGCCCGCTATGGCCAGACCACCATGGCAGCTGTTATTGGCCACCATGGCTGCCTGTCATGGTGGGGGTGGGACACTGGGAGTGGTGTGGGGATGGGGACGTCCACCACCACATCTGATGTGGCTACTGCCTGGGCAGCAGCACAGCTTTCCTGGCCTCACTCATGTGTGGCCGGTGGCTTGAGTCACAGTGGCTGGCTGTGTTAGTGGTGGGTTCCCGTCCCAGGTCATGTTGGTGGCGCACCGTCATCATGTGTGGTTTTACCCAAAGAGGTTGTGGCTGCGAGGTGATACAGGAACTGACCTGGTCAAAATTTTCTACTGGAGAGGTAATTTGTCAGAATCTTACCAAGAATAAAATTTTATTGCAAACGTTTTCCCAAAACAATATTTCCTGAACCTTTCTCCCTGTCCCACAGTGTCAGTGTCAGGCTGACAACACTAGGAACAGAATGGGATTGCTCTACCCTTCTGGATTGGACTTTGCATTGAGAACCTTGGAGAAAAAGCCATGCTGGATTTCTGAGAAGGCCTGGAGTCGCCAAATTTGAATAGCGGCATGAGGAGCAGAAGACCCTGGGATGAGAGCTTGGTGGTCAGAAGTTCTGTCTGATTTGTAACCACAGCTCTTGCACCTGCCCCTCGCACTGCCCCCATTCCCATGGACAGTGGCTGCCCCAAGGTGAGTACCACACCATTGCAGGAGCAAAAACAATGGCAGGCACTCCCGTTTAAAGAGGAATAGCTCACTGTGATTTTTGCTTCTGCAGTTGGACAGTTGCTCCATGAAGACATTAATGGTGGTAAAGTGTTTGGAGATCCTTGTGTCTAAACACTCTATACACTTAGGGGGGATTCAGACGTTCTGATTTGTGCGATTTTTTAAAAAAAACGAATGTTTCATGCCTGTCTGAACACTTAAATTCGATTAAATGGAGTCAATATCGCACTAAAGCAATGCGTGTTGAAAAGCTACTCAAACCTACCTTTTTGCTGTCCGTTTTCAATAAATCCGCACTTAACAGCAGTGTGAAAGCAACATCGTACTGGTTTTAACTAGTGTGTAATCTTTTCTGATGTGAATGCAACCGTGCTTCCAAGTGCGCTGTTTTACTCCTGCCCCTACCGGAAGCAGTGAGACCAGCTGGAGCCCTGTAGTTGCCTCGCTGGGTGCAGGCTGCAGCCAGCTTCTCCCCAAAAAAGTTCTTCCCCTCCATGTTTCCCCTCCATGCTTCTCCCCAAAAAAGTTCTTCCCTCCAAGGGACTTTCAATCTTCTCTCCTAAACTCTACCGTAGTGCTGCAGCAGTAGCAGCAGCGGGATACCGGAAAGAAACCAGGGAGAGAGCAGCGCGCCTCACTATGCGAGGGGCTTCTTTCCAGCAGCCTCAGGCTCTCCGTTTTTATTCCCTGATTCTACAAAGTAGCAACCTTTGCTACAAAGGTTGTAGCAAAGGTGGTTGCAAAGGTTGCAGCAAAGGTTGTAGCAAAGTTGTACTTTGCTACAAAGTAGCAACCTTCCGGCTCCCCACAGGGCACTTCCTGTAACTGACACGTACTGAGCAGCCGGGTAAGCACGTATTACAAGAAGGTCTGAATGCATTATTTCGCTGTACTTAAAATCGGTATGGCATGCATGTGAATGCAACAGGACTTGTTAACAGCGAACTATTGAGAACCAGTTTTAAAAAATCCAGATAATTGCTGCACGTGTGATTACACCCTTTGTGTGGAGGCAGCAGTGGGCATGAGTAACCTACATGCCTAGATAAACACAAAAGGAGGAGCTGTAAAAATCACTGTTTTCAGCTGCTGCCAGACTGATAAGCAGCTGTTGTAGCATCTACAAGCAGCTGAGCAATGATGGACAGCAGGGGAAGGTAGTGTGGGCTGAATGGTCTAATGCCTGTGCTCATTACACTGTGGAATCAATACAGCAGCGCAACACTATAGGCCAAAGGCCACTTGGCCGTGCATGCAACAGCGAGCCTGAGAGTAGCTGCCACTCTGCTAGAGGTACTAGTACCTAATGGGATGGATAAACTACTAAGCTGCAACAGCTCAAAACAACTGCCAGGCTCCCTGCAACACCCAGGTGGATAATTTGTGTCCATCAAAGGGGCTCCGAGCTCATCACTGGAAATAAGGTTTAGACAAGCTTGTCATAAGCACCTCACTGACAGAGCATACCAACACTAGAGGCAGGAACAGAGGGATAGTGGCACTTCCATAGGTTAGAGCTGTGATACAGACTCATAGGGCTCTATCCAGATACAGAGGGAAGTGGTCCCAGCCTTCCCCAAGAGCTAGAGCTACTGGGATGGCTATACCTTATAGCCCAGGTTTAGAGAATGAGTAGATGACTCACTTGGTGATGCAAAATCAAAGGAAGTGTGTGCGTGTGGTCGTGTGCACAACTCATTCTAGCCTGGCCACACTTTTTCATGACAACCCACACCCCCTTTTCTACTACTACTTGTTGAACTGAATTTGGTAGTGCTAGACACAGAGGAGGTGTTAGAGAGCTAGCTGTCCTCTGCTCTCCCCCACCCCCTAGCAATGATACATATCTTTTTCCTGGCTATTCTCAAGATGGAATGAACAGCTCCTACATCACTTCCAAGGCAAATCCATTTGCAGTACCCATCATCATGAGGACAAGCGCAGCCTTTACATTGCTTGCTGGCAGTTAGCATACCAAAGCAAAGCCAAGCCAAAGCATCATGGCAGGTGATCCAATCCAGCCAGTTCCCATGGCTAGGTCAATGTTCTTTCTTCTTGGAATACACCAAGAAAGTACATTCTGACAAAACTAGAACCGTTCTCAATCGCTATTTGTTCGTCTGGCCTCCATTACAGAATATGGCATTATCCCAGCTGTTCTCAGATGGAAGGCCGCCTACTTCCTATCTTGTTCTAGGGCAGCTGCTGTTACAACCAGTGCTCCCTGAGTTTTTGTTTTTGATATATGATTTTTGTCTTATTTCTTCTGATTTTTCTGTACTTGGTGACCTTCCCTCAAAACCTGCCCTGTTTTAGATTGTGCTTTGACCTCAAGAGTCCTGGGCTGGTTGAGGGGGGATCGCTATAGAATGCAGGCCCACTTCATCAGAATGATAATTAGCATCAACCTGGCTTTAGCAACCCACCCTGTATTGTTGAGTGGGGAAGCGTCAGGAAGGACGTGTTCCAATGCACCTGGAGAAGGGTGGTCTAATCAGGCTGTGATCTGCATTCCATACAAAGGATGACTGCACAGCCTGATCTTAAATCAATCAGGGATGGGACCGGGCAGGAATATTCTTCGGGAACTCTATCTTGGCAGGTCTGGCCTGGGTGAGGCATATAGAGGCACCTCTTGGTAGTGCATTTTTCTTTGATTACTGGTTTGTGTGAAACAAAAGCAACTGCAATATCCTTTTGTGAGATATTGGAGCTCCTTTTCAGAAAACTTCCTAAATGTAATCAAACTTTGTTCTTGGTCCTCACACACCCACCATGCCCAGGTTCTCCTAAATTAGGAACTTCCTTTAGAAACCAACCCATGCTGCATCCTTGTGTAATTATCTAATTGATTTGAGTATCTCACTGTTTGATTATTGCCAACTAATGCCTTTTGCTTTTATGTACCCCCTTTTGTCCTCACAATAAATTGAAAACTTTATGTTGCACCCTAAGGTGTCTCCCCCCTCTTTTTAATACCCTGGGTGATGCTACCAGTTTACACTCAAAAGATCCCAAACACTCGTGTGCCCTATTCCAAACAGCGAGCTTAATTCCCCCAAATTGAGCGTTTTTGAGCCCACGCCTGGCCACTGGGACCACTCCTCAGGGAGACCGTGTACACGCGTGGAAAAGGGACACATGTTAACACTGCAGAGCTGACCCACCTACTGGACAGGGTGGATACCCTGTGATGGTGGCACCCTTCTGGATGCCATTCCCAAAGACTGGGCCTGGCCTCTTTGAGGTGCTACTCCCCTGAGCTTCCCCACATCACAAGTTCCAGAGACCAGCCCTGGACAGTTAAGAAACATCTCAGTGATATAGGGCCAGATTGGGAAGAGTTCAGCTTCCACAACTAGAGCCAGATTGCCAACATAGCTCAACTCCCAGTGAGCGCTCACTGCAATCCCTAACATGATGTCAAATGGGACTTTTCCATCATGCTGCTGCATAATCATCCTTTTATTTTTTATTTATTTTCTAAATTTATACCCCGCCCCTCCTGAGAACAGCTCTTGTTAAACCCCACCCATTCCATGATGCCTACTAGGGATGGGAATTTCGGTTTCGGATAAAATCGAAAATACCCGAAAATGGCCATTTCGGATTAATCTGAAATTTCTGTTCTTTTTCGGCTTCGGTACTATCGGATCTTTTGCATTGATTTTTTATACCGAATTTTTCCCCCATTGAAAAACTGCAATGTTAAAAATCCGGTACAAAAATCAATGCAAAAGATCCGATAGTACTGAAACCGAAAAACAACAGAAATACATGAGAACCAAAACCGAAATTGATCGAAACCAAAATTTTGTCCAGAGTCCCATCCCTAATGCCTACAAAGCAGACAAGGCAGCTGGTGTGCCACAATGTCAGCTTGTCCCACTCATTATTATTATTAATATTATTATTATAAACATTTATATAGCGCCAGTCATGTACTTGGCGCTGTACAGGACATAGAAATGGATGCAGTCCCTGCCTGTGGCTTACAATCTAAAAGACAAGGAGGGGGAGACAGGGAGAGGGGACAGTGGGAGAGACAGGGGAGAAGACCAACAAACAACAAACATTCAAGCAGATGCGAAGTCTCAGGTGCATGTGCTTGGCTTGGTTACAATCAGGTTGGTTGCAGCAGTCTGCAGAGGAGGGCAGACAGTAAGTATATGGGAACGACTAGCAGGCATTGGGAAAGGCGGCGAGGAAAAAGTGGGTCTTGAGGAGGGATTTGAAGGAGCGGAGGGAGGGGGCAAGGCGGATGTGGGTAGGGAGGGAGTTCCAGGCATGGGGGGCAGCGAGGGAGAAGGGTCGAAGGCGGTTAGGTGAGCAGGAGAAACGAGGGAGAGTGAGGGAGGGGACAGAGGAAGAGCGGAGAGCGCGTGCAGGAGTGCGTAGGGAGATTAGGTCCGAGAGGTAAGGGGGAGCTTGGTTGTGGAGTGTTTTGAACGTGAATACCAGGAGTTTAAACAGGATACGTTCAGGAAGGGGGAGCCAGTGAAGAGAGAAGAGGAGAGGCTGCACATGGTCGAAGCGACGGGCAGAGTGAATGACCTTGGCAGCGGAGTTTTGGATTGCGATAAGGGGGGACAGGTGAGAGCGAGGGAGGCCAGCAAGGAGGAGGTTGCAGTAATCGAGGCGAGAGATAACCATGGCATGAACAAGGGTTTTGGCCGAGGAGGTAGAGAGAAAGGGGCGGATCCGAGCAATGTTATGGAGGGCGAATCGGCAGGATTTGGCAACAGAGTCAATGTAAGGTTTAAAAGAGAGGTGCGTGTCAAAGATGAAGCCCAAGCTACGGGCTTGGAGAACAGGATGGATGGTGACTCCATCGATGCAGATGGGCAGGTTAGAGGGAGAGGAAGAGGAGGGAGGAAAAATGAGGAGTTCGGTCTTGGCCATGTTGAGCTTGAGTTGACGTCAGGACATCCAGGTGGAGATATCAGAGAGGCAGTTAACGAGGCATGAGCGGACAGAAGAGGAAAGAGAGGGGGTAGAAAGATAGAGTTGGGTGTCATCAGCGTAGAGATGATATTGGAATCCGTGGGAGGCAATAATTTTGCCAAGGGACAGGGTGTGAATAGAGAAGAGGAGAGGGCCAAGGACAGAGCCTTGGGGGACCCCAACCAAAAGGGATCCCAACTTCTAATACCAGCTTCTTACTCCTGGTCAGCCAACAATTTGTTCTGACCTCGGGCAAGTGTGAGTGGTAGGAAGAGAAACAGGCATGTTCAGACAAGCACAGCTGCAAATCAGCAGTCTCCATGATCTTCCCAGGCTTGTTGAGGCATAATAGGGCGCTTTTAGATGCAACAGAAATGGGTGTCTGGATGTGTGTTGACACCATTGTTTAGCCACACATATATTCCTATGCTTACTGCACTGCAGTACTTGCAAGATTACGTCTACCAGTGCTTAATTAAACACTGGATTCAGCAATGACACGCAGGCCGCCAGAGCTTTCCCGATGATATCCCATCACGCGTTGCTCCCTCCCCTCAGCAAAAAGCATGATCTCCCATGATGCACTGTTCCCTCCCCTCGCTATACAGTGCTGTCACTTTTAAATCCCCTCCCCTTGGTAATGGTGAATCGTCTAAAAAAAAAAAAAGAGAGAGAAGGTTGCTTCCTTACTGTAACCAAGGTTCTTCAAGATGGCTCTATATATTCTCACAAAGGGATTTCCTGGATCCACGTGAAAGACACATAGAAAGAGCATACTGACAGGGGACAGGGTGAAATGTTGGGGCATGGGGAACTCTAAATGAGTGCACACGGGGACAGAGTCATGCGGAATGAGGCCGTGTCTGAGGGGTCCCAGCCGTCCCCTCTGGGACTGTGGAGGTGGGGAGGAGGCTACGGGTGGGCAGCGCTTCCCAGATTCTCGTGACTGAAGAGGGGAAGCAAGCACAACTGAGGCTGCTGCACCCTCTGGGTAGCTGCTGAGTGGGGATGGAGGGCTGGGCAGCAACAGAAACCTCGCTCCTCTCCGGTTGCTGACCCCCTGCTTGGGAGCAAGACAAAAGAGGCTTCAGTCTTGCAGGAAGTTACAAGACAAACCCAAGCCACTCTGTGTGTTGAACTCTATGATCGTTCACAGCAAGTAACAGCAAACACACTAACATGCCACCTGACATCGTTAGATGCAATGCCGGACACGGGCAGAGTGTAAACACTTTTTTTCCACCCGCAATACTTCCTGGCAGCAAATACAGGCTTAATGGGGGGCTAAAAAACATGACAATGCTTCCATGCAATGCTTAGATACATGTCAAATGCCATAAGCACCCATTCCTCATTGCGTCTAAAGGTGCCCACAGTCTCCCATTTTGCTTCACTACAATTCCTCTACTCACATGATCAAAAGCAAGGTTGTAGAAAGATAAGAAGCTATTACCTCTTATCACCCACTTGTGTGAACAAAAAACCAAGTTGCTGGTGTAGCAGTGAAACAAAGTGTCTGCTCTCACTCCATGTTCTTAGTTTGGCTGCTTAAAAGTTGAACTGTTACTTTAATTGGTTTCTTTAAAAATCAGTCTAATCAAATGAATAAAACAAAGTTGAATCCAACTAATCAAAGTGAAATTTGGGCTTTCTGAACAAGTGAACTAAGTGAGTTATATGAAATGGAATTTTGGGTGAATAATCAATGCAAGAAAGAAATACTTAAATTTTATTTGTGAACCAGGACTGCCTTATTTTTATTACTCTAGTTACTGTTGTCGTAATAAATAAATTAAATTAAATTTTAAAAAAATCAGAGGTATTTCTGGTAGGCTGTATACCCTTGGACACTACACATTTTTCACGCACACAAACATCTAAGAACTCCCAAGTCCATACACATTTTTAAAAGTATTTTTCTGATTATTGTGGAAAAGTTTTCTGTAGTGGGGGACTGGATGCTGCAGAGTACTCCCAAGGTGGTTAGAATCAGTGAAACCCAAATCTCCTGTGGAAGCTTGTTCCTCAGCTGAATTATTATCAAGGCCTCTGGTTCTCATGTGCCTGAATCTGGACTCTGAGTTGCATTGTTCCAGAGGAACACAACTTTCTTGGTGGATTTCACAAAACTGGGTCCTGACATGCAGATGGATTTGGTTACTAAGACCAAGGCCTTGAAATGGAAACAAAAGGTGACAGAGCACCCGTGGAGCGCATGACAAGGATGGTATGTTCAAGGGGGAAAAGAACTGTCATGTTTCCCCTGTGTTGTGCATCTTTGCCTGGTTTCTATCTTCAACCCAATAGATGCAGTAAATTATACAAATCATGCCTGAAGGTGACAATGGTGTGGATCACTGCAGCCCAATTTAGGTCCAGAATTTCCTAGCAAGATGGAGTTGGTAGAAGGTCGAATTTTTATCACCAACACAACCTAAATATTCAGAGTCAGTGATGAGTTGAAGAGGACAGAAAAACTTCAAACCATATTAATGGATGGGGGAAAGGGTGGTGAAAGATGCCTTTGGTGAAGGGGCAGGCGAATGCCCCAGCCACATCTTCACACGGTTTCCTTCTCCCATTACTCTGGCCTTGCCCAAAGGAATGTTTGAGATGGCATCCCTTCCTTCTAATATCCTTGCGGCACCTTGTGATATCCTTGTGAGGATGTTTGGGGTATCTGGGGTGGGGAATGGGGAAAGCGGTTCGGGGCCAATGGCTTCTTGTAACTTCCTGTGCTCTCAGGTAGATATTGAAGAGATGGGTAAATTTATTTAATCATTTATTTATTTAATCATATTTTTACCCCGCCCCTCCTGAAACAGCTCAGGGCGGCTGTCTGTCCCAACCCTTAGGGTCTTGTAGGAGAGAAATGGTTAGGGCTGTTGTAGTGCTGCACATGATCAGGGCCGGCCTTAGAAATTGCGGGGCCCTGGGCGAACACAAAATGCGGGGGCCCCTCAGCTCCACGCGCTTTCCCAGGGGCAGCTAGTGGGTTTTGATGTTGGAGGGGCATTGGGGCAGTAAGGCCGGGCCTAGGGGCAGAGCCAGGGGGACAGCAGGCGGAGCCAGGGGGACGGTAGGCCAGTGGCATGGCATAACCCAGCAGCAAGGAGTTCCCAGGGTTAACATCTAAATAAATAAATAAATAAACATCGGATGGAAGAAAACAGTCTACATGCACATCAAGCTTAAAATAAATAATTTGTAAACCCAAAAGGGATGGGTCCCTGTGTTTTGGGTTTATAAATTTCCATGTAAAGCACCCCAGTCACAGCCTGAGTCCAATTTTATCACACACATCCCATTACCAGCATTTTGAACACAACTGAAATCACATGACTTGCAGTGACATCTCTCTCAGGATTTCCAAACCTCCATTTTACCACACACAGTCACCCCTGCACTAACCCACTAGCCCCCACTCCCCTCCCGGAGAGCCCAGGAGCCCTGGCTCCCAGCACCCAGGAGCCCTGGCTCCTATTACACTCCCAACACAGGCATTCAAACATAGATCCAGCTGATCAAACATAAATCAAACAACCCCCACATGGACACAGCACCCCCCATGAAAGCAGGGATGAAGAACTGAACCTCAGGCCCAGAGCAGCCAAACACAGCTCTCAGCAAGACGTTGTCAGTGTGACCTCTTTCCAGTTCTTGGATTTAAGGGTCTCAAGCACCAAAGCACTAAAAACCCAGTTAAATGTATCAAACAC
>QEPC01004800.1:170131-183616 GCA_003113815.1 Sphenodon punctatus | reverse complement strand
CCACCAGGTCTCTGTGATGCCTATAATGTCTAGATCTTCATTTAGCGCTATAAACTCTAATTCTCCCATCTTACTTTTTAGACTTCTAGCATTAGCATATAGACACTTAAATGTATTCTTTTTATTCTTCTGCTTAATGGGCACATTATAGGTAACTGAAACAGGCGCTCTGGAATCATTATCTGTCTGTTCTCCCCCATGTTCCACCTGAAATCCCTTGCCATTTATCTTATCCTTAGTCTTAAGATACTCTACTTCCTCTAAAGTAACATCCTTTGGAGATGCCACAGCCCGAACCTTGCAGTGCCTGTCGGCTTTCAGGTTCTAGTTTAAAGCCGGGTTCCATTCTGGTTAAGGTGGAGCCCATCCCGATTGTATAGGCTCTCCTTTCCACAGAAGGCTCCCCAGTTTCTAATAAATCTAAAGCCTTCCTCCTTGCACCAATGTCTCATCCACGCATTGAGTCTCTGGAGCTCAGCCTTCCTCTGGGGTCCTGTGCGTGGAACAGGGAGCACTTCTGAGAATGCTACCCTGGAGGTTCTGGACTTCAGTCTACTACCTAGGTGCCTAAATTTGGCTTCCAGAACATCCCTCTTGCATCTACCTATGTCATTGGTGCCCACATGGACCACGACAACAAGATCCTCCCCAACACTCCATAGGATTCTGTCTATGTGTCATGTGAGGTCGCAACCTTCGCACCAGGCAGGCAAGTTACCATGCAATCCTCACGGCCAACAGCAACTCAGCTGTCTACCTTCCTAATAATCGAATCCTCAACTACCACAGCTGTCCTATTCCCACCCTTCTGGGCACACACCTCTGGAGAAATATCCTCAGTCGAGAGGATAACGCATCACCTGGAACACAGGTCCCAGCTACAAGATCACTTCCCACCATTCCAGTCGGATGCTTTCCTTCCTGGAGACCTTGCCCCTCCAAAGCAGCACAGGGGCTGCCAGAGTGGAGGGACCGTAACTTCTACTATGTCCCTGAAGGACTCCTCAATAAACATCTCCATCTGCCTCAGGTCCTCCAGCTCTGCCACTCTAGCCTCCAGAGACTATACACACTCTCTGAGAGCTAGGAGCTCTTTGCACTGGGTGCATACATATGACCTCTCTCCAACAGGAAGATATCTACTGCCAAACTGCAGAGGCTTTAAAGTTATAATAAAAAATAGGCCAAAAAAAGTGCAATAAATTGAAACCAGATGAGCCAACATAACAAAGTACTACCTTAGCAGCCTGGGCCTCTAGCTCACCTCTTCCTCTGCAGAAACTAGGAGGATTTTAGACCTCCCTCCCAGGTATCTCATCTAGCCTCTGATCTTTCATCCCATCATTTATTTATAAACAAGATATTCTCCATCTGAGGCAATCTTGGTGCCTCTCCACTTTACTCATCTTTTATTTTCCAAGTTCAAAGACTTCCACTGCTTCCCCTGGTCATCAGAAACAGCCTTGGGGAGGAAAAATGAGCAACAGGAACCTTTTTCTTCAACATACTGTCTTCTGCATCACAGGAAAATCCTCCAGTGAACATAACCAAGATAGAAGTGGCTTTCTCCAGCTCTTTGCTGGAAATGTCCTTTATGAACAATGTCATCATTCAGAAAACTTTATGATCATATTTCGCACCATGCAGATTCCCACTGAAACTCTTAGACTGGGTTCTATTTCCAGAATCTAACTTGATTTGTCCAGGTGAGATGATCCCTTAAACTGTGCACAAAATTAAGGGCCCAACTCTGGTCCCAATCCCACCCACTGTAGAGGAATTACCTGTGGGGATAAAAGTTGCAAAACCAGTGTCCTAAGCTTGTTTTGATCAAATCCTACTCCCATAGAACTCAACTGTAAAACTAAGAGACATTTGGATGCTCTGGTGATTAGGATCATTTAGTATAAGTCCCTAAGGGACACGATCAGGTTCTCAAAGAGAAGGAAAATGTTATATTGTGCTTGACAAAAAGGCATTCGGACCAAGCTTGTGGATGATATTTATTTCAATTTTATTCCACCCTATCCCCTAAGGCTCAAGTTGGCTAACATCATAAAAAAGATAAAATACAAAATAAAATCCATAAAATACTCATAATCGCCTTTGACCCTTCTCCCTCGCTGCCCCCCATGCCTGGAATTCCCTCCCTGCCCACATCCGCCTTGCCCCCTCCCTCCGCTCCTTCAAATCCCTCCTCAAGACCCACCTTTTCCTCACAGCCTTTCCCAATCCCTGCTAGATATTCCCATATACCTACTGTCTGCCCTCCTCTGCAGACAGCCGCAACCTGATTGTAACCAAGTCAAGCACACGCACCTGAATCTTCGCATCCGCTTGAATGTTGTTTGTCTTCTCCCCTGTCTCTCCTACTGTCCCCTCTCCCTCTCCTTGTCTTTTAGATTGTAAGCCACAGGCAGGGACCGCGTCTATTTCTATGTTCTGCACAGCACCAGGTCACATGACTGGTGCTATATAAATGTTTATAATAATAATAATAATAATACCACCCCACTCGACCCCCTCCCCGCTAGAATCTACCCCTTCCCGTTACATGCCTGGCCAAACAAACAGATCTTACTCAGTCTCCGGAAGACGCACAAACTAGGGCTTAGGCAAACTTGCAGGGGAAGGGAGTTCCAGAGCTGAGAATGCTTCACTGCGTGCCTGGGACTTATGGACCTGGGTCAGTGAGGAAACTTGTAAGAGGGCATTCTCAGCTGATCTTAGAGGTTGGAGAGGGACATAAGAATAAACATAGAGGACATTTATTGTTTTATTTTTGTTTATTTAGACTGCTATCCCTCCCTTCCCCTGAGGCTCAGGGCGGCATACATAAAACACAAAAATAGAAATACAATAAAACTCCCTTTACAAACTTCATTAAAAGAAAAAACCCACCCCAGCCCACCCACCCCCACCCCCACCCCTGCCTGCCACATGCTTTACCCCCAATTATTCAGTTGGTGTAGCTGAAATACGTTTGCATCCCATGTATTTTGACACTCTGGCCCCTTTTTACACGAGACAGTACCACTCATGCCCAAGCAGATCTGCTGTGTGGGCATGAGTGGTACCGTCTTGTGTAAATCCCACGGCTGGTGAGTGGGGGTGTGCACACGCTCCTGCGAAACACGCATCCTCACTCACCCCCAACGCATCCCCACTCTTGGAGCAACCGGGAAAAACAGAGGTTGCACCGTGTGTGGGGATGTGTGTGGGGTGGGTGTGCGCCAGCACCCATGTGCTGCCCACGCTGCACCGCACACCCACCCCCCACACATGGCAGGTGCCAGAAACCCCCCACACACACACACACATGAGAAGCAGGAAGAAGACTGGCTAACATCTATGGAGCAAGAGGGTCCTGTTGAGTTCTAAGTATCTCTTGGGTTTCTCTACCCTCCATCTCCACTTGGGGAGTGACACACTGTAATGAAATGGAAAATGCTCTACATTTGAAGGGCTCTGAATATTGTTACGAAGGCAAGAATCGTGCTGTTTTCATGACAAATTTGCTGCAGATATTTTTGGCTCAGAGATTGGCCCCATTTCCCCATGAGCAGCAAAAGCATGGAAGAAATTCCTCTTTAGAATTGTCTCAGTATGAAATAGCTCTTTTGCCAACATTTAACAGAAAAGTAAGAATTTCAAGAAAAAAATGAGGTCTAAAATAGCAAAAGCATTACATGAAATTTCAGAGTAAGAATATCCCCACCCCACCTTCTGCAAAGCTTGGATTCTCACCTCCCTCTGCTATGGCTGTGGTCAAGTTCAGGAGTTTAGGAGACAAAGGGAGATCATAGCAGGCCTGCAAACAAGTCTTGCCAAAGATGCATCATTCACACTCCTTCAGGCCCCAGAGAGGGGAGCTCCTCACTGTTTGATGAGATCATTATTTGTTGCATGAAATAACCTTTAATGTTTTCCCACCTACTGATCAGCTACTGTACCTATTAATTCTGTCTAGCAAGCCTCGTATCTGCCTAACAGTTGTCTGTCTGCTCTGCAGCTGTACTGTACCTGCCTAGCTGATGATTTGCCTTTCTGTCAATGTACCTAGAGATTTGTCTGTGTTACTACCACTTGCACATCAGCTAACATGAAGCTTCTCTAGTGTATGAGAGATTGAGCTAATGGCTGAAGACTCTGTATTCTGTTATTCATCATTCCCCTGGCCTGCTATCAAGTTTGTGGACAAATAGGTGTTATATAGAGACAGCTACCACTATCTAGGAGTTAGGCAGTAGAGGGGGGTGGGGAGAATGGTTTCATGCTCAGCCCAGATTTGTTGTTGCACATATTGCCCATTTAATTTGGGTTGATTCAAAGGGGTTTGTCTAGACAGCTGCCTTACAAATCCAGGGCTGGATTGCATGGATTCAAGCCACATGCAAGTCAGAAGGGAAGCAATCATAAAGCACAAAGATGGACAGCAGGCTCAACTGCGTATTACAAACACATTGACAGAGAATGAGCATGGTGGGGGAAGGTCATTTTGCTTCAGCCTTGGCGAAAAGTAATAACAGCAAATGCCAGTCAAAGCCCAATGTACTACAAACTGAAAGTATAAACTCATTCACATCCATTAAACACACAAATCACCCTCTGGCTAAAACATGCCACACACCGATACAATTTCAGTGCCGGAAATGGAAAGGGATGTATAGAAAGCTATGGAAGGAACCAGCCTGTTGGAAAAATGAACAGTTAATGTGGTGCCAAATCCTGCATTTTCTATAGTCAGTCTGAATCAGTGAGGTGCTCTTCGACGATTCAAATAAAATAAAATCTTTCCTATTTCCTCATTCTGGGTTTCAATCTGAGTACCTGCAGTTCCTGCTGGAGGGGACAAGCCACTTCCCAGCTTGGCTGGGACAGAGTGAGGAAAGGCTAAATACACATTTGAAAGAAATGGGACCTGGCTAACCCACAGCATAGATTAAAAATGAGTAGTAGGGAAAGACAGAGGGAGCATGTCTTGCCTTCATTCCCACCTGCCACGATTCCTGAAACAGCAGAACAACTGGCACTCCAGGGGCCACGTACGGGGGTGGGGGTCAAATTGAAGGAAAAACTGCCCCCTGAACCACTTTGTTCCCCACCAGTATTTGAATTTCCCAGCACAACAGTATTCCTTTCAACTGGGCCCTTAAGGTGCTGCTGTAATACTCCCCCTAACAACAGGATGTGTTTTAGAGTGCAGATGGGTTCGCAAGACTAACACTTCAGGATGGCACCTCAATCTCTCTATTTACTCATCTTCAGTGAGCTCAGTGGGATAGATGCTTGCATGGAAGCAAGACACTGTCAGAGCTGTTCCTCAGTCTGACAGGGAAAGCATGTTTCTTCTGTTTCAAACAGCATCACCAGCTGCAAAGATCCTGACAACTTGGCACAAGCATAATTATAGTAAGGATACATCCCCCACTGTTTCACGGTCATAGTCGCTTTATGGAACGACATCTTGACCATGGCCATCGACATGGTTGCACTCAGATGTCTGTTTCCACCGCTGTGGCAGCACATGTCCCCCTGGTATAAAGAGGCCCTGAGGCAGTGGCATCGGAAGGGGAGGCGGTTAGAGCACAGGTGGCACTGCGCTGAAGCTGACTGATTGCGGCATAAATCATTTTTAAAGGACAATACCGTGGCTGTGATGGCAGCAAAGAAAGCGTTCTTCTCCGCTATCATAGTGTCGGCAAAGTCTTGTCCAGCACAGCTGTTCCGGGTGGTGAGGGGCCTGGTTAATCCGATCTGTCTCCGCCTGGAAGTGGCGTCATCTACTGTCCGCTGTGACAATTTTATTAATTACTTTGCAGACAAAATCACTCGTACTTACTATGACTTGGGGACTGCCATTTTATCTGCGGAGTCAGAGTCTGAGGTTACAAAGGCTCAGTCTTTTCCTTTTTATTTGGATCAGTTTCAATTGATATCACCGATCGATGCAGGGGAGGTGCTTGGGGCAGTGAGGGCAACCAGTTGTGAATTAGAACCTTGCCTGTCCTGGTTGGTGAAAGCCAGCCAGGAGACATGTTGGGACCTTTGCTGAATGGGGTTGTCAATGCCTCCATTCAGAAGGGTAGGGTGTCAGATGTTCTTAAAACTGCAGTTGTCCGGCCCCTGCTTAACAAGTCATCCTTGGATGCCAATGCCCCAGCCGGCAATCAGCCTGTCTCTAACCTTCCCTTTTTAGGGAAGGTTATTGAACGGGTGGTCACCCAACAGCTCCAGGATCATCTTGATGCCATCAGATTCCAGGACCCCTTTCAATTGGACTTTCGTCCTAGGCATGGTACAAAGACCGCGCTTGTGGCTTTGGTTGATGACCTGTACCTGGAAATTGACAGGGGGACTTCTACCCTGTTGATCCTGTTAGATCTTTTGGTGCCCTTTGATACAGTTGGCCACGAGGTGTTGTTGACACGACTGCAGGAACTGAATGGGGTGTGCAGGACTGCTCTTGAGTGATTCCGCTCCTTCCGGTTGGGGAGGTCCCAGAGAGTGGTGATAGATGATTGCTCATTGTCCTCTCAGGACCTTCACTGTGGGGTCTTCCAGGGTTCTATTCTGGCCCCCCCTCTTGTTCAACACGTATATGAGGCCGCTGGGCGAGATCATTTGTAAGTTTGGGGTGAAGTGCCGTCAGTATGCTGATGACACTCAGCTCTACCTCTCTTATTCATCTGACCCAAGCCCTGCAGTCTCGGTGCTTACCCAATGCCTGGCTGCTGTCGGCGACTGGATGAGGATGAGACAATTGAAGCTGAATCCAGACAAGGCTGAGGTGAGGATGGTTGGCTGGTCATGTGATCTTGAGGGGATTGGGACTCCTGTAATTGACAGAATCTGTCCACCTCTGGTCAGTCGGGTTTATAGCCTCTGAGTCTTTCTGGATCCCTTGTTGCACCTGGGTCGTCAGGTTGTGGCAGTAGCCAGGAGTGCTTTTCACCAACTCCATCTGGTGAGGAGGCTGTGGCCTTTTCTTTCTGACTCAGAGCTGGCCACTGTCATCCATGTTTCATCACCTCGAGGCTAGACTACTGTAATGCACTCTACGCGGGGCTGCCCTTGGTGATTGTTCAGAAGCTGCAGCGGGTGCAGAATGCAGCGGCTCACCTCCTTTCAGGGGCAGGGCATCGGGAACAAATTCCATCGGTGCTCCAAAGTCTACACTGGCTCCCTATAGCTTTCCAGGCACAATTCAGGGTTCTGGTTTTGACCTTTAAAATCCTAATCCATCTGGGCCCCACATATTTGAGAGACCACCTGTCCTTCCATGTCCCACTATGCCCCCTGTGATCAGCCGGGAGCACCTCCCTGTGGGTACCACCTGTTAGTCGTGTTCGTATGGTGAGGGCTCGCAGGGAGGTATTCTAGGTTGCTGCCCAATGCTGTGGAGCTCCCTTTCCCCAAGGTTCATTTGAGCCCGAGCATCTTCCAGAGGCAGTGCAAGACCTTTTTATTTGTTAGGGCATTTGGCGGGCAGGGTTAGGAAATGGGGGGTTGGTGGGTGTTTTGGGGTAGGAACATGATGGGGGGTTGGGCATGGGTGGGGAAAGGTTGGGGGGCTGGTTTTTTTAAATGCTTTTTTTAATATGTATTTTTATCTGTTTTGTAAGCCACCCTGAGCCATTTGGGAAGGGCAGGGTAAAAAGTGAAGTAACCAAATAACTGGGGGTAGGGGATCCAGATTCCGCACCCCACCCCTCAAATTTTAGCCCAAAGCTACATTACTGCAACTTGGGGACTGATGCACAAGGTAGAAGAAACACAATGTAGTTCCTCCCAGAGCAAAATGGCCCAGCAGTAACAGCAGAAATAAATCAGTGCACTCGTCAACAAGCTGAAGTAAAGCTGACATGGAGGGTGAGGTGCAGCACAAAGGGGATTTTACAGAATCATTCCTCTGATCATGGCTAGTCCCCAACACACAAGACAGAGAAGAACTCCAGCTATTTCTCTAAAATCATAAGGAAATTCACTGCCTGTGAAAATGAGAGACTGCAAAGCTGGATCCCTCCATGACCTGCCCAAAGGAGAAGCCATTTTGGATCTTCGTTACTACTTAACTTGTTAAATTATAATTGCACATCTGTGGCACATATGATCCAAGATCTAAAGCACTTCACAAATGTTGAGCCAAAGACTGCATGATCTAGCAGAAAGAGCACTCTTCTGGGGTTCAGGAGATCTAACTCTGCTGCTAACTGCTGGGTGGCCTTGTCGCTTCCACTCTCTTGTGCTTCTCTCCCTCCTCCCATCTTTTGTCTATCTTGCTCATTAAGATTGTAAACCTTTCGGGGGCAGTGCTGATCTCACATGATGTGTCTGTATACCACTCAGCACAATGGGGGACTTTTAGACCAGGGTTAGTCATTATTTATTTCATTTTATTTATTTATTTATTTATTTTATTTAATACATTTATACCCTGCCCCTCCTGCAAGCAGCTTGGGGCGGCTAACAAATTCCAAATAAAACAACCTTAAAAATATTTAAAACAGTCATAAAAATCTTACAAATAGAACAGGAAAAAGGACAGAAAAATAATAACGAATATTAAAGAAGGGTAGGAGGATAAAAACCCACTAACCCCCCCTCCCCAAAGACCTGGGCGAACAGCCAGGTTTTACAAACTCACCGGAATGTTAAAAGGCTCGGGGCCAGGCGAGCTTCCTCCGGGAGGGAATTCCAAAGGCGTGGTGCGGCCACCGAGAATGCCCTCTCCATTGTGGCCCCCCGCTTAACACAGGGGACCTCCAAGAAGGCACCCCCGGAAGACCGAAGGTGCGGAGGGCGAGGCGATCCCTGAGGTATGAGGGGCCGAGACCATAAAGGGCCTTAAAATCGACACCCATACCTTGAACCTGGCTCGGCGCGCTATTGGCAGCCAGTGCAGAGCCCAGAGCCCAGAGCCCAGGTGTTATGTGGTCCCAGCGACCCGTCCCTGAGAGGATGCGGACCGCCGCATTCTGCACCAGCTGCAGCCTCCGAACCAGGAACAAGGGCAGCCCCACGTAGAGCATGTTGCAGTAGTCCAGCCTCGAGGTGACGAAGGCATGGATGAGGGAGGCCAGGTCCGGGCTGGAGACGGACGCAAGTTCCGCACCAGATACAACTGGCGGAAGGCAGTCTTCACCACCCCCTCTAACTGCTGCTCCAGGCGGAGATCTGCGTCCAGCACCACCCCCTGACTCCAGACCTGTTGAGCTACAGGAGGGCGAACCCCCCCAATCAGGGGGGCCGACACCTCCCTTGCTCTCCCCACCACCATCACCTCCGTCTTATCTGGGTTGAGCTTCAGTTTGCTCTGCCACTTCCATTCCGCCACGGCCTCCAAACACTGGGATAGCAACGAGATGGTAGGATCTGGGTCAGCTGAAAAAGAGAGGTACAGCTGAGTATCATCAGCATTATGTAGGTGTACAATGCACTTTACTGCCTCTTTTATTCACAGCAGGACCACTTCCAAGCCTTTTGCAGCAATTGAACTGCTCTTCGATAGTGGTTCAAGCTACACCAGAACAGAGGGGACATGGCCTTGTCTACTTTCTTGCATTACTAGGAGTGGTGCAGTATCAATACTTTCCTTGGTGCTGTGATGTTCCATAGGTAGTGAGGCACTAAGCTTCCTAGCATTCTGCTGGGGCAATCTTGCTTTACTCCATCCTCAGTGCAGGTGAGGATTGATGGTTGACACAGTTCCTAAGCTTTACAACTCAAGTAGACATCCCCACTGCTACTCAACAGTTCGGAGAAATTGAAATGCAGAGAGGAAGTCACGTGAAAGGTCACACAGGGCCTTTACCGTAATGCAGCCAAATTCTGCCATAATTATACCATGTAAATTCAGAGCTAAACCATCAACTTACCCGGAATTACCAGTTGCAGTAAAAAACACCTGGTGCAAGCATGCAGCAATAAAGTGAGGGCGGACAAGCAGAGCATGTGCAACTGTCAGAGTCACATTACAGGGGCCACACAGCTGTACGGCCTCCCCCCAAAAGCAGGCGGCAATGGGTGGGCAGCCCATGGTAGAGATGCACTTCCTCCTGACAGTTGTAATGGTAAGAACTCTGCCACTGCTGGACCATGGGCTTCAGTTCATGAAGTTTTGCTATCTGACATTTGTCTCAAATGGACTGCCAGAATACCATGAGGCGGGACTTGAAAACAGGGATAAAATCACTAAAATGAAATGGTTGTGAGGGCACGAGTCAGACAGTCAGTTGGGTATTAAGGGTGAGACAGTCAGGAGCTTAAATGACATGCAAAATATAAGGAGGATTTCATGCTAGCAACACTTGCTGAACGCACACAGAATCCCTTACACAGTAGCCCTCTATCCATGAAGGGTGTCTTTAGACATAACGCTGTTCGGTGTTCTGTAACACAGTGTCCTACCCAGTGGCGGTGCACCTCCTAAGACATCGGGGCAATGCCCCCCTCCAGCCCCAGGAGTGCCTGAGGCCGAGTCCCCACCGACTGTGGAGAAGGGGGCGGGGGGGGGGGGGGGGGAGTCGCACCGGCTGAGCCTGGGCTCATGTGCAGAGCCAGCTCGAAGAACCTTGTTTGAAGTAGCACCAAACTCATTATCAGGGGGAAAGCATTCAGTTCTTGGCCCAGTGTGTGACCTTGGGCAAATCACTTATTTTGCCATAAATTAAGCTTAAGTCTCCTACCTGTAAAGCAGGGACCAATACATCCTTAACTCAAAAGGATGTTTGGAGAATAAATAGCATTAAGGACCATGATGTGCTCAGAAACTCTGGTGAAGCGTCCTGCCAAACCAGATTGTCCTTCCTATGAGATAACTTCGTAGCTGCTCCTTTATTTTGAAAGCAGCTTCTTTCATGGATAATCAAACTGAATGTGAGCAAATGAATGTGAGATTTAGAAACCGCATAGGAGACTACGGGTGTTTATAAACAAGATGATGGCCCACACTAACCCCCAAGAGGTAGATGTTTGCCTGCCCGACTATTAGGTGTTCACCAGATGTTATCCTGCACCCCACCATGCATCCTCACTCACCCCCCGCTCAAGGGGGGTCATGGCCAGGGAAGAAGTCTTCTCTGGCTTTGACACACCCCCCCCTTTTCCATCAGAACCGGGGCTGGGGAGAGGGAAATTGCCGAGCTACCGCCAGCACATGAAACATAGGCAGGGGGCTGCCTATTAGTTAGCTCTACAAGGTAAAAAAATCTGAACGGGGGCTGTACGGACTAAACACGTACTCCAGTGGGTTATTGTCTCATTTGCTTTCACCCAGGAAAATACACAGACAGCATGGTCCATAGTCCGGTGAAGATTGTCGACCAAGGCCACAAGCGCAGTCTCAGTGCCATACCCCGGATGAAAGCCAGACTGCAAAGGATCCAGAAACCCGATACTATCCAGATGTGCCTGAAGCTACCAAGTCACTGCCCGCTCAATAACCTTCCCTAAAAAAAGAAGGTTAGAGACTGGATAATAGCTGGCTAGGGAGTCAGCGTCCAACAATGACTTCTTCAGCAGCCGCTGGACCACCTTTTTAGAGGAAGCATCCCCTATTTCAGAGCCCTACTACAGCTCTATAGAACGTAATGCAAATCCTTAATTTACATAACAGACATCCCTTATTCTTGACACCACAGCTCCATGGAACATAATGAATATCTGTTATTTCAGTATCCCTCAGCTCGGGTTAAAATCTTCCTCCACCGATCGGGGCAGACTTAGTAACAACCATGTCATGAATACGTGGAGTCTTAGACCCAATTGATTTGAAGCACAGATTGAATATGTGCTACAGAGACAATCTGCAGAGGCGCGGGTGTCCCAATGTGAGATATTTTTTGTCGGCAGGGGAAGCTGACCCAGGAGGTGAAAGCGCGCTTCCTAGAGCAGCTGTCTAGCCTGCAGAATAAGCGGGAGGCAGAGCTCCCGGGGGACATCAGGTAATGGAGGCAAAGTCTGTGGGGAGCTGGAAGGTCACTGGAAAATGGCTGTCCTGAGCTGGGCTTCTCCAAGTTGTGTGTCACTGATCTGCACGTTCCCAGAACCACTGCCCCTACTGAGACTGCCTGTATAGTTAGACTATAGCCCAGCCTGCCTCATTGTGGGCCATAAAAGACACTGCAACCTTCCCTTCTGAATAGGGCAAAGAAAGTGAGGGTACTTTCAGATGCCTGCTAAAAGCACAGCATGGTAACTTACCACAAATATATTTGGTGGTGTGTGAACACTTGCATGGTGTGGTCCATCCCTGAAGATCCACGGAAGGGGTTTGCCAGAGAATATTCAGAAAACCCCTTCGTCAAGGCTTTATCAAGTGGTGGAAGTGTTCACACGCTATACATCAAACCCCGGTAAACAGCAAGGCAGTCTTTCCTTGGGCTTTCATGCGGTTTTTTCAAATCTCTTGAAGACCGTGATGTGTAAACAAGGTAGCAACAGCTGTCGAGGGAAGCTCAATGTTACAAGAGTTACAAGAGAAGGTGGCTGCTATGCTGCTGATTTTCTCTGATTTGTCTGATGCAACTTGGGGGTACTGATTGATAAGAATGTTTGCTTACTTGGGACCCAACCCTAAAAGGTGCCGAGCCGAAGCAAATCCTTTGACACTGTTGACCACTCGCTCCTCTTGGACTCGCTTTACTTTTTGGGCTTCCGCGGCTCTGTCCTTGACTGGTTCTCCTTCTACCTCTCTGACCGCTCCTTTAATGTCTCCCTCCCTGAGTCAACCTCCCCCTCCTTTCCCCTTACGGTTGGGGTCCCCCAAGGTTCTGTCCTTGGCCCTCTTCTCTTCTCTATCTACACCCTGTCCCTTGGCAAAATTATTGCCTCCCACGGATTCCAATACCATCTCTATGCTGATGACACACAACTCTATCTCTCTACCCCCTCTCTCTCCTCGTCTATCCACTCACGCCTCATCAACTGCCTCTCTGATATCTCCGCCTGGATGTCCCAACGTCAACTCAAGCTCAACATGGCCAAGACCGAACTCCTCATTTTTCCTCCCTCCCCTTACTCTCCCTCTCCCTCTAACCTGACCATCTGCATCGATGGGGTCACCATCCATCCCGTTCTCCAAGCCCGCAGCTTGGGCTTCATCTTTGACACACACCTCTCTTTCAAGCCTTACATTGACTCTGTGGCCAAATCCTGCCGATTCGCTCTCCACAACATTGTCCGCATCCGCCCCTTTCTCTCTATCTCCTCGGCCAAAATCCTTGTTCATGCCACGATTATCTCTCGCCTCGACTACTGCAACCTCCTACTTGCTGGCCTCCCTCGCTCTCACCTGTCCCCCCTTATCGCAATCCAAAACTCCACCACCAAGGTCATTCACTCTGCCCGTCGCTTCGACCATGTGCAGCCTCTCCTCCTCTCCCTTCACTGGCTCCCCCTTCCTGAACGTATCCTGTTTAAACTCCTGGTTTTCACGTTCAAATCGCTCCACGACCAAGCTCCCCCTTACCTCTTGGACCTAAT
>QEPC01004800.1:113583-135775 GCA_003113815.1 Sphenodon punctatus | reverse complement strand
CGAGACCTGTGGGGGGTCTGAACGGGACTGTTCTTGAATGGTTCCGCTCATTCCTCTCGGGGAGAAGCCAGTGGGTGGTGTTGGGAGCTGAAACATCTTGCTCCCGCGCCTTGTCCTGTGACGTTCTGCAGGGTTTCAGTCTGTCTCCTTTATTATTAAAGTATATATGCAGTCCTTGGGGGAGATAGTGAGAAGGTTCAGGGTGCAATGTCACCAATATGCTTATGATACTCAGCTGTACCTCTCTTTTTCAGCTGACCCAGACCCTGTTGTCTCATTGTTCCCAGTGTTTGGAGGCCGTGGCGGAGTGGATGTGGCAGAGAAGACTGAAGCTCAACCCCGATAAGACAGAGGTGATGGTGGTGGGGAAGCTGAGGGAGGTGTCAGCCCCCCTGATTGGGGGGGTTCGCCCTCCGATAGCTCAGCAGGTTCGGAATCTGGGGGTGGTGTTGGACTTGGAAGTCCGTCTGGATCGACAGGTGGAGGTGGTGGTGAAGGCCGCCTCCACCAGTTGTATCTAGTGCGGAGGCTGTGTCCATACATCTCCGTGCCGGACCTGACCTCCCTCATCCATGGCTTTGTCACCTTGAGTCTGGACTACTGTAACGCGCTCTACGTGGGGCTGCCCTTGTTCCTGGTCCGGAGGCTGCAGCTAGTGCAGAATGCGGTGGCCCGGCTCCAGATGGGGTCGGGTCATCGGGAGCATATAACACCTGTGCTCCGGACTCTGCACTGGCTGCCAATAGCATGCCAAGCCATGTTCAAGGTATTTGTATTGATCAATAAAACCCTTCACGGTCTGGGCCCCTCATACCTCAGGGACCACCTTGCCCTCCGCACCCCAGAGTGGCTCCTGCGGTCTGCCGGGGGTGCCTTCTTGGAGGTTCCCCGTGTTAAGCGGGGGGCCACAATGGAGAGGGCATTCTCGGTAGCCAGGCCGCGTCTTTGGAATTCCCTCCCGTAGGAAGCTCAACTGGCCCCAAGCCTTTTGACATTCCGGCAGGCTTGTAAAACCTGGCTGTTTGCCCAGGCCTTTGGGGAGGAGGGGGGGAGGGGCAGTTAGGGGTTTTAGCTCTTCCCTACCTTTTATTTTTTTCTTATTTATTTTTCCCAACCCTGTTTTGGTTTTAAATTGTTGTGTTGGTTTTTAAATGATATTTTTATGAATGTTTTTTATTAAATTGTTCATCGCCTCGGGATGCCATTGGCATGGGGGCAACTAACAAATGTGTAAAAATAAATAAAATGAATAAACTGGCTGGGGGCCCTTCTGGCTGCTATGTGGGCCCCCTCCCCTTCCCTGCCCGCAGTTGTAACATTGTGTGTGACACAATGTTGCAACTGTGGGCAGGGAGGGGCCCCATGCAGCAGTCTGCATCAGGCCAGGTAACACTCGCAAGCCTTACCGCTCAGCTCACCCTATTGGTGCTGCGTCACGGAGAAGGAGTTCTCCCCACCAGTCTGGACCCGGTCTCGGCAGGGCTGGCTCAAGAAGACCCAGCCTGAGCCGGAAGGTGCCTGGTGGGAGCTCCACTGAGTGGAACTACAGCTGGACACCTTCCTGCTACAGCGCTCCCTGCATCAAGCCAGCCCAGCCTGCCCCGGCCCGCCCACTCAGCCCCCGGCCTCCGGGGCTGGTCGGGTGGGCCTGGGGCTGCAATGGCACTGTTGCTGCTGACCGCACTCAGCCCCAGCATGCGGGCAGTGAGCCATGAGGGACAGAGTGCATTGTGGGACCAGCCCACTGCCGGCTCAGAAGCCGGATGGGTCCAGCAGCAGGCAACCAGCAGCATGCTGTAGATTCTGTAGAGAGTAAGTAAGTCCCGAGCACTAGCAGCTCTGCGCTCCTAGGCTGGCCTAGCTGGGAGGTGCCTCAAGGCCGGCTGGCGGCTTCACCACTGGCAGGAAAAAAGGGGGGGCCCATAGACATTTTTTGTCCCTGGGCCCATCCTAAGCTAGCTACGCCCCTGAATCTACCCACGCAATGTAGTGGCTACATAACTTTCAGGAATATTTACAGAGAGATAGGAATCCCTATTCCCCCATGCCACCACTGTAATCTTTCTTCTTTTGCTGCTCCCTCATTAGTTGCCATCCCATATGAACTAAAAGGTGCCAGAGAAAAGGAAATAAATGTCCTCTGGAGACTGAGCCCTACATTATGATGTTGGAAATCAATAAGGTAGCCTGAACCTAGCCTCCACCCAGACCCGCAGAAACGTAGCTATGGATGAGTAGCTGGAAGTCATTGTACTAGAAAACCCAGTTGAGATCAAATTGCACTAGTTTCTATAAGTGTTGGCTGATGGTATGGAGTACTCCAGATTCTCCACAAATGGTAAAATTCCAGTTCATGAATTTGGTTTCCCCACTGCACCAATTAATTATGCTTCCTCACCTTTACCCACTTCCATTCACTTGTGAAAGGGGTCCATCTTAGAGAGAGACCTTCTTAAGGAGTCACCTACTGAGAGACCAGTTGACGAGAGCCAAAATATCATATGGGATCTAACAGTACCTATCTTCCCAACATCAGAATGGACCCAGAAAGAGATAGAGAAAACCCCAGTGGTTGGGTGTGTATGTTGCGATGGCCAGT
The DNA here is from genome assembly GCA_003113815.1 of Sphenodon punctatus. Taxonomy (NCBI): domain Eukaryota; kingdom Metazoa; phylum Chordata; class Lepidosauria; order Sphenodontia; family Sphenodontidae; genus Sphenodon; species Sphenodon punctatus. The sequence continues at coordinate 133,176 of QEPC01004800.1, read as the reverse complement.
GGGTGGAGGTGGAGCTATATGGTCACCCACAACCCACACGGTGTACATTTTGTGGAAGGACCTTGGATATGCCCTATAGACCCCAGAACAGCAATAAACTCCTCCCCCTTCTCCTCCCTGCCCCTCTCGGTCGGGGTTCCCCAAGGCTCTGTCCTTGGCCCTCTCCTCTTCTCTATCTACACCCATTCCCTAGGCAAACTCATTGCCTCCCACGGTTTTCAATACCAGCTATACGCTGACGACACTCAACTCTCTCTCTCCACTCCATCCCTCTCCCCCTTTGTTCAAGCTTGTCTCACCAACTGTCTCTCTGATATCTCTGCCTGGATGTCTCAACGTCAACTCAAACTGAACATGGCAAAAACTGAACTCCTAATCTTCCCTCCCAATCCTTCCTCTCCCTCTTCCCTGTCAATTGCCATTGACGGGGTCTTCATCCTCGCTGTCCCCCAAGCCCGTAGCTTGGGCTTCATCTTCAACTCACACCTTACCTTCAAACCCTACATTGACTCCGTGGCCAAATCCTGACGCTTCTCCCTCCACAACATTGCTAAGATCCGCCCTTTTCTGTCTGTCTCCTCTGCCAAAACTCTCATCCATGCCCTAGTCATCTCACACCTCGACTATTGTAACCTCCTCCTCGCTAGCCTTCCCCACTCTCACCTTTCTTCCCTCATCTCTCTTCAAAACTCTGCTGCCAGGATCATCCACGAAGCCCATCGCTTTGACCATGTGCAGCCTCTCCTCTCCTCTCTCCACTGGCTCCCACTTCCTGAGCGTATTCTGCACAAGCTCCTAGTCTTCACCTACAAAGCCCTTCACAACCTCGCACACACACACACACACACACCACCTCTCTGCCCTGATCTCCCTCCAAACCCCTGCTTGAGCACTCCGCTCCTCTTCCATCCCCTCACTCACCCCCCGTGCTCCCTCAACCACCTTTGTCCCTTCTCCTTCGCAGCCCTGCATGCCTGGAACTCCCTCCCTGCCCACATCCACCTTGCCCCCTCCCTTCGTACCTTCAAATTCCTCCTCAAAACCCACCTCTTCCGGTCTGCCCTTCCTAACTCCTTCTAACCATCCCCACCCAGGATTATCCCCCACCTGTTATCTGCAAACTCCCAATTTGCTGTAACCAAGACAAGAACGTGTACCTGAACTTTCGCATCCTCATGATTGTTGCATCCCTTGTCTCTCCCTCTGTTCCCCTTTCCCTGTCTCCCCTCCCCCTGTCTTTAGATTGTAAGCTCTCGGGCAGGGACCGTGTCTATCTTAGTCCCTTTTCAGACGAGCGCGGCGGCGCCCGTGCTTGTTTCTTTAAAAAGCCGGCAGCCCGTTCTACACGAGACACTGCCGCCGAATACGCGCATGCGCGGCCGACGCGCATCCATTTCCGTGCGCGATCTGACCGGGTCGGCGATCGAGGCTGGTCATACGCGGCCGGAAATGGATGCGCATCGGGCCGCACATGCGCGTATTCGGCGGCAGTGTCTCGTGTGGAATGGGCTGCCGGCTTTTTTGAAAACAAGCGCAGGCGCCGCCGCGCTCGTCTAAAAACGGCCTGAGTCTCTGTAAAGCGCCAGGTACACTGCTGGTGCTATATAAATGCTTATAATATTAATAATATTAATAAAATAATAATAAAGAAAAGGGCACTAATGAAGCTTAGACTGGGATACAACCCTCCAATCAAGGTCAATGGTTTGAGATACCTAGTGGCCTCACAGAGGAGGTTATCCCTCAATGGCAAAGAAGAAGCAAAGGAGGAGGAGGAAACCTAAGAGGCAGAAGTGACATGGGTGGCCACTGGCCTCAAAACCCCTGGGGATAGTATAAGGGATTCTAGAAGGGGCACATCCCCAGTTGTTTATCTAAATAATGTAGGTTCCTCACTTGAATGTTTGGATTTCATAAATGGGAAAGGGAAGAGATAAAATAGGGTTACCAAGGAGAATGGAAAGAAAAGGGAAATAGAGACCCTAAAGGGAGTCTTGTGAGCCAATCACAACAGAGCCAGGGGACAGTTTAGGATCCCCAAAGCTATCTTTCATTGAATGACAACAAAAGTTTGTTTAAAGTTTTGGGTCTTCACTTTGTTGAATGTGAAGTTTGCATGGTCTAAAGCAAACTGCCCAAGAATAGGAAAGCAAGGAGAATTGTGTCTACGTTGTTTAAGACTAACTAATAGCTTGTCCAGATTGCTGTATAGATTGATATTATGGTAACTAAGCACTGAGAGGGCAGAACTTACAAAAGCAGGAGCATATCTATGTATGTATATTTTGTATATGTGTGTATATTGTGTATATTTTGTTGGGATTCAGAAGCTACATGGGAATGCTTGTAGAGTGTCATCAGCAAGGGGGGAAGAGATGTGACAAAGCGTCTCACTGGCCCTTTAAGAGAGCCTGCTTTGCCAGTGTGGACCTGCTCCCTCTAGGGATATAAAGATCAGCAAGCTTCAGGGTCTAGGCAGTCTGCAGCTGGAAGCTGAGCACACAGGACCTGGAGCTCAGCACCCTATGCTGGCCAGGGTTCTGTAACCTGGAGGAGGAGAAGAACCAAGGAGGCCCTATGGACCAGGGAACTCAGCAACTCCCAAATAGTCGATATTGTCCCTTCTGGACTAACATGCTTCCTTTGTTGCAGGCATCTCCATCCCGTTCAAGGGCAAAGCCATTTCCTGACTCCACAGTTCAGCCTGAACTGGGCTGAGGGGTTGACAACTGATTAAAGTTATTACACCTGTGAGAAGGTGAATAAAGTCAACAACTTGATGACTGAATATTCTCTATTCTGGTCCCTGATTCATAGTCCAAGATCATGCAAGTACTTACCCAACTTGGGGGGGGGTGTACTTTGTTACAGAACCCTCCAACTTTCAAAACGTGGGGGAAATGTTTCGCTTAGATTTTACTAGAAAATAACAAGCTTGTGTAAAATTGCTCTGCCTTCAACAGGGTCAGATGAGGAGGGAAGAAGGGTGGGTGGGTGTTATTCCCAGTCCCATCCACATAATAAACTGCCTGGGATGCACCAACATAAGATGCCACGTGCAGTAAATTGTGCTTTGAGATCCTCTTTTATTAAATTAAGGATCTTTTTTATTCTAATATTGTAATTGGTAGATATAATCATGTACTGTATGAGGCTCATTTATGCCCATGTAATATGGACTAACTTGAAACTCTTTCCCATTATTTGCTGGCTTGTCCTTTATATTGTGATCTTAGGGTCCTTTGGATTGTCTCTTTTTCTGTCATTTTATTTTTTTTACTGGCCTGAAAAAATAGAACTGAACTTATTTTTAGGTAATAAATCAAAGCATATTATCTATTCAGTTGCTATGTTTGTCCTGAATAAAGATTTGATTCATGTTATTTTGTCATTTGTTGCTTCTTTTTTGTGTTTGTATTTTTTTATTTGAGTTGTTTGCTCAAAGTTTTATATTTTTGTAATTTTAATCTTTTTAGATCTTAATATCATGACAGTTGAGAAATTTGAACTGACTGACTAAATTGTGCTTTTAGTAAAAATGTTATTGTGGTGCTCCAAGCTCCACTGGCTCCTCTTTGCTTTAGTTTTAATAAGCCATAGACTCTTCTAGGTTCTTGGGCGTAGCTTATGCTTTATTTGGGATGGGGGGAATGGAACAGTAGAGAGGTCCCCCAAAATATCACTCATTGGTGACACCAAAATGAAACATTTCTCTGCTTCAAAGTTGGGAAGTATGGTTTGTGACAATAGCCGTTTTTACATGGACGCCCACCCCCCACTTAGTGTTCAGGCAGGTGTTGGGGGGACGTCCATGTAAATGGCCGGTGGTGGGTGGGAGTATGGGTGTCTGCTCTGTGTTTGCCCGTGTGACCACCAAGCGGGATGGGTGGGGGTGCATGCGCGCTCCCATACAACACCCACCTCCACCCATCGCACACCCATCTTCACCCATGGAGCCCTCCAGAAAACCAGAGGAGACTCCGTGGGTGGAGGTGTGTGTGTGTCCGTGTAAATGGACACACACACACCACGGCCAAACACCCATCCCCCTACCCACCTCCGTCTGTGTAAAAACAGCCATACCCACTTCTAGCTTTCTTGCATTCGTCTGACATACTGTCGCTTTAACAAGTTTGGTAACTTGGTGTTTCCAGGGCCTGCCTTACCAGCAAACTGAGGCAAGCACCCAACCCCACTCTTTCCCAGCGCTGCGCACTGCAGTTGACCATGTTTTCACCAGGTCTGGGTGTGGAGCTCCCTACTCCCTTCCATTGGGGCCCCAAACACAACCATCCTTAGGGTGTGCCCCCTGAAGGGGTGGAACCATGGGAGAGGGCCCTCACACTTTATCTTCGCCCTGGGCCCTGCAAATTCTAAGGCTGGCCCTGTGCACTTTTCCTGGGCATCCAATAGCTGCAAAAATATTTTCAGTTTCTAGACAACAGCTTGACCATCTCCACTTTGGGAGAGTGCAAAAAAATAAAAAAATAATAATATTAATTCTTATTACAGTTGTGTCTCTAGACTCTAGAACCGATCTTTGCTTTGTGTCTCAGTTTCTCATGTTGTGCACATATAGTGGATTAACCCCTCAAATGAGGAAGCCACATGTCCAAAACCAAACAAGTAAACAGGTCTTTTTCTATCATAGACAGTCTTGCTGTTAATTCTATCTCTACCTGGACACACCTACATCTGCTGTCAGTTGACAGTCTCCTGTTACTCTCCAACATCAGATAGCTCCAGCCAGGCCATTCTAACCACAGATCTCTCCTGCCCTCCACTCATTCTCTAGGAGCGGCTTGCCTTTCTACCAGCTGATCTTATGCCACAGTCAGCTGATTTGCACATGTCAGCCCCTTAACCTGCAAGGACACTAACAAGATGCAGGTATGGCTGACCCTAGCTCTCTTAAACTATAGGACTCTCTTTTTGTTATGAGCCTCATGCAAGACTAAGGTCCTGTGCTGGTAGCTGTAGGAATATGCAGAAAAAGACATTCCCTGACCCCAATAAGCTTAAACTGTAAATACACAAGACAACAAAGGCCAGGAGAAAGGGATACAACAACATATCCCATGAGATTTGCCAAAATATGAACTTGCCGATGCACCAAAGGTGACAGGATACAAGGAATGGGTTTAAAACGGCCACACTCTTTATTCAAATCAAATCAGAATTAAAATTGGTGGGGGAAATCGCCTACTGTGATTCGGGTCCAGTACTTGAACTCTTAAACAGACAGCAACGCAGGGGTGGTTTCGATATACCCTCGATTACCACCCCAAACACAAACTCAAAACATCTCCCCCTCTCCCCTTCATGGGGGAGGGGGACCAAAGTCCTTCCGGACTTGAGTAAGGATGAGGGCGCCTACAGGCAGGGGGCCATACGTGTCCTTACCACCCTCACTGGACACCCCTCCCAGGGAGGCTACCCCGCCACTTGCTGTACCCTGCTTTTGCGACAGGTGTGGCCTCCCCATCTCTTAAGGAGATGACTTGTACTTGTGCTACTGCTAACCTAATCTAACCCAGAATACTGGACCCCTGCCACTAAGAGGTCGCCAGGGTACCCGGATGAACTCAACCCCCACCTCCTAAAACCTTTCCAATATATAAACCAACTTTTTCTTCAGGGCCTCCAAATAGCAATCGTTGCCTTCAGCTGACAGGTGCACCCAGTCCACCCAATACAGCTCGGGGCACTTATGCGACAGGGCGTGGGTGCGTATGCTCTCTCCTCCCAGGCCAGCAAGTCACCTGCCCACATCCCTATTAATAGTTCTTCTGGTCCTATCGGTCTTACTAAGGTGCACCCCTTTGCCCCACGTCATACGCTTGACCAGATTGGTCCATATGATGAGAGTGGAAGGGAAAAGCTTTTTTACGTCCCTCTTGACATTCCTGACCAACTGGACCCCTTTTAGTTGGGGTATGTTGTTCTCGCCCAAGTGGAGGATGAGGACCTCGGGTGGGGGGCCCTGTCGAGGTGCCCAAAGCACTGGCAAGAGTTGGTGCCACTTCATGCTGTTACAACCCTTCCACTGAATCACGGTTTGCGCTGACAAACTGAGCTGGGTTCCCCACCTCGTTTGGCTGGCTGCCTTGCCAGCCCAGTGCACCAGGCTGTGCCTGATGATCCAGACATGCTTGCTGCAATGGGGGCGAGCACTGGGGGAACAAAATCAAGTTTAGGACTGATCCTGGGAGGGGGCCTGCCGAACATAAGACCAGTAAGCCCCTGAGCGCCAACGGCCAATGGCATGAATGCCCTCTTCTGACATGCTTGTCACCATCGCCGACAAACTGGCGGCCCCTATATGGAATAAGTGAGTTCCATATTCGGTCATCGGCAAACCCAGGCAGGCCAGAGCCGCCCTCAGTACCGCTGTAAATTGGTAATGAGGCAGATTCGTACCCCCAGGGTGCCTGAAGAAAGGGTCGGGTACCGGGGGGGCGCACCGCTAGGTATGCCTCGGTTGCCCAGACGGGGCACAAGTCTGGTGAGCTGGCTCAGTACAGCCTAATCACCTTCCCTCTTCCCCTCTGATCAGTTTTTGATCGTGAGAGCGCCACTGGGCCGATTTGGACGTCTCCGAAATTAAGCGCCCTACCTGTGGTGTCCCTGGCTGATTTGACTATGAGTTCACTCATGCGGAAGGCCCCGAATAATGCCAGTTTAAACGCTGAACTAAATAAAGAAACCTCAAAACTGTCAAAACAAATTTGGGGCAAAACCCTACAAATGTTCAGCAGCAAAGGCAGGGTGATAGGGGTTCTTTGGTCCGGGGTGTGGCTTTGTTCCCTAGTCCAGCTCTCAAGCAAGCGCCTGGTGAAAAAAAACCTGTCGGGAGTGGGGGTGCCCAGCCAGATTGCTCATAAAACGAAGTGCCAATAGTTTGCCGGCTATGGTACCCAGGGCAGCCCCCTTTCGCCTCATGTGGAGGGCAAATTGGAGCATCTGGGACTCCAGGATTGGGAAGTCCTGCTCCCACCCTTGGGACAGTCGGTATTGTTGGAACTCCGGAAACGCTCGCTCATAGGCAGCCCTCGTGCGCGGTGCAAAGGATCCCTGAATGGCGGCGTACAGCTGTATGACCCAAGGCTCCAAACTGATGACGACAGCAGCTCTGGGGTCACCCTTGCTCGTGGTGCCAGTGAGCAGAAACGTTCCATCTGGAAGCGAGAAAGGGCGTTGGCTACACCGGTGTCAATGCCAGGAACGTGCCTAGCTTGAAACAGTATGTTAAAGTTTAAACAGGTGAGCACAAACACCCTAACAAGCTTCATCACCCGTGGGGACTGGGAAGACTGTGTGTTAATTATGTGGACTACGGCCTGGTTGTCGCACCAGAAAAGTATTGTCTGGTTTGCGAATTCCCGCAGCCAGAGGTGGACGGCCACCACAATGGGGAAAAGCTCGAGGAAGGAGAGATCCCTAGTGATTCCCGCCCTGTTCCATTCGGGTGGCCAAGGGGCTGCTGCCCACCTTCCCTGAAATATATCCCAAAACCAGAACTGCCAGCAGCATCGGAGTGCACCTGGAGCTTTGCTTCCAGCAAACGCTGGTCCCTCCAGAAACTAGTCCCGTTGAAACCTGCCAGAAAGGCTGCCCATGTTTTGAGGTCCTCCTTCATTTCCTTGTTGAGCCTAATGTGGTAGTGGCGCAGCGGATTTCCTGCAAGCTTGGCATAGAAGCGGGACAAGAAGGCCCGCCCTGGCACCACCACTCTGCACGCAAAGTTGAGGCTCCCCAGCAATGATTGGAGTTGATGGGCAGTAATTTTGGTTGCACTCAGGCACTCGTTCACTTTGTTCTGCAGGGATCTCAGCTTATCTTGGGGTAGGCGCGACATGGCTGCAACTGTGTCCAGCTCTATCCCCAGATAAGTCAGCCTAGTGGCTGATCCCTCCATCTTTTCTGGCGCTAGGGGGATACATAGCTCCTCCACCACCCTCTGGAATGTCTGCATTAGCCCCACACACTCTTCCGGCCAGCCCACCCAATGAAGAGGAAGTCATCCAAATATTTGGTAACATCCCCACCCTTGGCCCGCTGCCTTACTACCCACTGAATCAGGATGCTAAATCTCTTTAACACAAAACAAGAGATGGAGCACTCCATCGACATGGCCCTGTCGTAATAGTACTAGCCATTAAAGTGGAAGCCTAGCAGGTGGTAACTATCCTGATGGACTGGGAGCAGGAGGAAAGCTGACTTAATGTCGCACTTTGCCAGGACCGCACCGGGGCCACAGAGCCTCACCTGTGCCACCACCGAGTCGAACGACTCATATTGAACCGATGTAAGTTCTTTGGGTATTGCATCGTTGACTGAGAGACCCCGTGGGTCGGACAGGTGGTGAATCAAGCGGAATTCCCCCAGGGCTTTCTTAGGAACCACTCCGAGGGGGGAAATCACCATGTTAGGAAGGGGGGGCAGGAAAGGGCCGGCAACCTGCCCTTCTGCTCACTCCCTTCCAATTTTTTCTAGGACCACGTGTTCCAGCCCTACTACAGACTTCAAGTTGGGGGCCACCCACTGCTGCTGGACATTAAGTGTTGGTATCCTGAACCCTTGCTGGAAGCCTGCGATCACATACTCAACCTCCTCCCAATCAGGGTGAGCCAACAGGGCCTGTTCTAGCCGATCCGGCCTAACTGGAGTTGGGGCTCTTACCTGGGGCGCTTTGATTGCCCCCTCTTTGCCCGCCCCTTCCTGGGTTGGATTTTCCCTTAGCCCATGTTCTCATCCAAGGGCAAGCGGAGGCTGCGTGGTGCCCTGCGCAGTTGGGGCAGGTGTGCCGAAACCTGCAGGCTGAGCTGGAACACCTCCCATAACGACTGAACTCCCAACACTGCACTGCTGCACCCGCTCTTGCCTTTTTCCCTTCTTCGCGAAAGGAATCAGCTGCGGATACATCTCCCCTCCCCCCCGGTGCCTATAGATGTCCACTGTCTGACCTAGGGGCATTGCCTGAACTGCTCATACAGTTGAGCCACAGGTCATTCGCGTGTAGGTCCCACCAAAGGCCCGGGGTGTAGGCTGCCTATGTCTGAATGTCTCATCATACCGGAGCCAGGCCCCGGAAGGACCCGCCTCATATGCCCACCGTACGATTACGGCGTACTTGAGGATGTTAGCGGTGTCATGGGGTTGTTGTCCACTACCCCACGTTTCTGGGTTAGGTGACTCAGTTTCCCTGACTTGCAGCCCACCTGAATCAGTTCTCTCTCTAGCTGATTCAGTCCTGCAAAGGGGAACTACACTTCTGTCACCCAAGCTCCAGAGACTTCCCATTCCCAGACTCCCTCTCTCTGGATTCGCAAGTGCTTGAGGGCACAAGATACTCAGACTGTGTTCCCCAATGTGAGAAAACAGAAAGCACTTCTTAGTAAAGAAGAAAGTTTATTGATTACATAAACAAAGATAGTTTGAATGCAGAGTGGCAAATAAAACAAAAGTAAATAACGGAATCCTAGTCTGTTTTGAGTAAGTCCCTAGTTAAGATCTTACCCTACAGAAGCCCATTTCTCAGCCACATGTAGTGAGGGTGGGCTTTTGTCCTTCAGCTAGTTAGCCAGCAAAGTTTCTTCTCCCAATTGAACCTCAGGGAAAAAGATCTCCCCCCTTTTTATATGTATCCAAGTTCTTTGTTTGACTTTCCTGCCTGGAGGACTCTGTGCTTCCAGTCACGTAGGCAGGAAAAGATCCATTTGCAACTGAATGGTTTCTGTCTGGTTCCTGCAGAGGTGTTGCCAGGCTTCTCCGAATACACATTCGGCCTGGCTTTGTCTCTCTCCATTACATGAAGTGAGTCTCCAGTTCTCATCTTCTACATTACATACATGTTTAACCTCTACTTTTACATATTTGTTAGGCTTGTAGTCCAGTATCTCCTTGTGACAAGCGGCCTGGCTGGGGTACGCTTGTATCACCACCCCGTGGTAGATGGAAAAAGCTGCGGTCCAGTTGGACCAGTTCTGCTCAGCCTTGGGGCGCTTGAAACATTCCTTCTCTTTTCTGTCATCCGGTTTGGCTGGGTCCACTATGGGATCACTGAAAAGGAGGGCAAATATGTCTATATATTCACCTCACCATATTCGTTCCCGTGCAGCCAGGAGGAGGTGATCCCCAATAGGGGCAGACATCGGTGTAACCTCATCTCAGCGGCTACTGCATACCCCGCCGCCGCTACTGGGGAGGGTCCCACCAAAGGGGCCCCCACATCCTGAGCACTATTTTGTGGGGCCCAGACACTTCCGCTGGGGGCAGCCCTTGCCGCCCCCTGCCGGTTATCATCCCTGTATCGTGTCAGGGGGTGGTCACCCGTCCCCCCTGCTGGGTCCATGGGGAAGCCATGGAAGGCCCCAAATCCATTTGCTGTCCCTGCCATTGGGGGCTGGTGGGGGGGGGAAGGGGAGCACGTTCCCATCTAGTGGCCCGGGGTGGGTGGATCTGCCCCAGGCCTGTTCCCCCAGCTGCAAGCTCCCTCAGCAGGGCCTTGCACCCCACCAGCCTCTCACAGAGGGGGGCATCCGCCACCCCTACCACCAGTCCGGATGGTCCAGGGGCCACCTGGCCCACCAGGACATTGGGGGGGCCTCAGGGGGGCTCCGCACCTGGCCCTTCCACTCTGGAGGGGGGGCATTGGGTGGATACAGGGATTGCCTCTACCTGTGCTGCTGCTGGGTTGCGGCAGCAGCGACCTTCTTCTAAGCGTTCCCCATTCGTGGGGGAAGCAGTAGTGCCCTACCTCGGAGTCTGTTGGGCTCCGCCCCTGTGCCGGCCGTGTGGCAGGGATCGCGGTGTTTTTTGTTTATGCGGCAGCGGCTCAAACAACTGCCGTTTCTTCTGGCTCCAGCCCACAAGTGGGACTGTGAGCTGCTGGAGCTTTAACACTGTGGGCCCCGCCCAGTCAGGCGAGACCCACATGGACCTATTTGCCCTAACCTGTGCCGCCGGGGTCGCCTAGCAACCCTGGCGGGGTTCTAGCCTCGGCTTGCCTAGTGCAGCCGCTTCATTCTTCCTACCTTCGGGGGCATGCAAGCCCCCGAGGCGGGAATCACTCCTCACCCTGCCCCCTCCTCAGGCGGGCACGGCAAGGGGCCTACCACCTCCCACCCCCTTAGCGGAGGGAGGGGTGGAGACAATTCTCCCCAGTTTGCATCTTTGGCATTTCTCTTCCATTTCCTCGACTTGCCCTGGAGTCCCAAGGAGATGGAGGGGTACATATAGAGAACTAGCTGAGTAAGGCAAGAATGAAAGCAAAATCATGTTTACTTTGAGTACTCTGCATAAATTAGGAAGATGTTCAACGTTTGTGTGAAATTGTGTGTATCTGTCTAGCTAAGCACTGAAGCCAGCACTGTGTTTGATGACAGTCAAATACTTACATTCTGCCAACCTACAAATCTCTAGCTATTTTAGTTGGATGGACTATTATCAAAAGTCTCTCAATTAGAATCCATTCATGTCACTCCCATTGGCTTCAACAGACTGTGGATCAGGCTTGTGTTGTATGGCTCTGTGTATATGCTGTTAAACAGCTGTGATGTTTTTCCACTGAGATGGATAGATACATCTCATGTATGGATGAGATGACTCACTACATACAAGCACTATGTCCCATTACACTACAATTCACTCTGTAAATGTATGGCTCTATCTACAAGACATCAGCTATTTGATCTCCGCTCTGACCTGTGAGCATATGGAGGTGCGGAGAGTATCAGTACTTATTTTGGAGGTACAATGAAAGGGAACAACCTGTGCACTGAATGCATAATCTTCAATCTCTCTCCCCCTTCTCTTTCTCACACACACACACACACACACATCTCTAAGGAAGGTTCAAGCTGCCACAATGATGAGTTTTAAGCAAGACGTGCCTCCAATGAATGAATGAGACATCTAATGAATATTCAAAACTGGCAATGCTGGATCACTTTCAGTTAAATTTGATCACAATTAAGGATAAATGAAGCCACAAGATGAATGCATTCATAATGAAGATTAAAAGAACACACTGTACAGAGACAAAAAGTAGATTTAGCCAAACTTGATAAATGTGCATAGACTAAAATAAAGTTCCTTTCATGGAAGGAATAAGGTGGAGAATTGGATCAATGCTCTCCGTAGGTTCCTATGGAAACACAATCTTTTGAATTTTTTAAACAAGAGTGGGGAATGCCTTAGAGATAAAGCAGGTCTAAGAATAGAGGGATTGCTCCAGAAAGGTTAGAGTGAACAAGACAAACAACCTCCTAGTCAGGCAGGGTCTAAAAGAGAAAAGTTCAGCCCAGAGTTATCCAGACAAAGTTTTGCAGGATGGATGGGGGAGGTACAAGGCTGAGCTTTCCAAGGAGACCCCATGGTAAACCTCATGGCAAGGTGAGTAGGACCTGTATTCACTGGGTTTTCCCCATTGCTGCCAATGAGGAACATGCAGTGAACACATATCCTTTGTGGATGGGCAAACATCATCCTAGAGCCTGAATCAAACTTGAATTAGACTATATTGTGAACATAAGGTTTTGACTTTCTTAAAGTTACAGCAAGGGATCTCTCTTCTGGATCAGCTTTCTAAAAGGATCTCAAAGCATTTTGCAAGTAGTAGAGCTTCAACACAGGTCCTTCACCTGACTACAATCAGTTCAAGTTCCATTTGTTTCAATGGGTGTTTTTACACACACATTTCTCCTGGATGTTTACTGTTACAGCCTGAACTTTCTGTGTATCTAAATCACTCACCCAGATCTTAAACATCCGCATCTTTGAACTTCTGCATAGAACTTCTCCCAGAACTTTTGTGTGTAAAAAGTTCTCCTAGTAAACTGCTTTGCTCCAGGCGGCTGTGGTCCCATGGTTTCCATGGCAGCCTGTCACATCTACAGCTGTGGTTACTTTAGGTTGCCTCAGGGCAGTGTTTGTGTGAAGAATGCATCCAGGAACTAAGTTTGTGTGTGAAAAATGATTCCAGAACTTACTTGTGGACTTGTAAACCCAGGAGATTGAAAAATCTGGAACTTTAACATGTGTGTAAAAATGCCCAATGAGGCTTAAGCCAGTCCAGCACTCCATGGACTAGTTCCTTAGCTACCTCTTGGTGAAGTGGGAATGCTCTGTTCACAATTATTTCATTTCAGGGAAGTTGTTAGGATTCATTACATGCAGCCAAGTATGATTTAGGTGTTATTAGGACAGCATGTTGGCAGACCTTTCATAGGAACAACAGGCTAGTATTTAACTGAACCATTAAAGGTTTATAGGTAGGGTTGCCAACTTCCATGGTCTCACCCCAAGATTCCCATAGTCCAAAAACAGGAGCAGAGGTGTAATAAAGGGGAGACCAGGGATCTTGTGCCACCCCCATTCAAATCCAGGGACCCCCATTTGTTTTTCTCTTTCTGTCTGCTTTTGCCCATCTCCTAGTTGTGACACCCCGCCCAGCAAAGGAACATGCCCCTCCCCCTCATTTGAGAAAGCTAGATTATACCACTGAATTGGAGTTTTAGGGAGAAGCCACAAGCAGCAGCAATGCTGTTTATAGGCTAAAGCTGTGTAAAACCCCAAAATGCTTACTTGCTTCTCTGAATGGTGTAGGCTCCTCTACTTATAGACAGACTAGTAGCAATCTCAGAATGAGATACGATTCCTCAGAGGGCAGAGACAAAAGACAGAAGTATTACCATCATTTTAGAGAGATGGGGACCCAAGGCCCAGAGACACTAGGGGCTAGTTTCTAAGAAGAGTTTAGGTCTAGAGGTGTCCTGTTGCTCCTATGGTGGGGGAGAGCATCTGGCTATGCTATAATGTCCTTCAGAACTACAGGTGGGGCCCAAGCCACAATCTGAAACAACTAAATTTCTGCAAAGTTTAGAGACCAAGAGAGGGGAGAATAGAAACTGGATGGAAGGTCTCCCTCTCAACCCATTGCTAAATATCTTCTTAGCTTTCACCACCTGGATTCAATGAGATAGAAGAGCCTTCTCTTAGTCCTTTTCTTGCCTAATTTAAATCTCTACTATGTTGCACCCCAGAAATGGCTGCACTTTTAGGTGAAGGAAGTGATCGTTATGTTTAGCTTCCCTGCATCACAGGGGTGCTTAATTATCATTGTGCTCATTAGTGCAAGGTGTTCCAAGTGCTGATTATGTTATAGTGAAGTGAACCCATCAGAATTGTAAAATTTCTCTGTATAGACAGGAATTTGATACAGGAGGCATTCGTTAGTAAGAGGCAGGCTCAGGGCTGGGAAACATTGTGGTAATGAATATTTCATTACATTGACCCATTTTCCCCTTGGTTTTTATAGGAACCTTCAGGTCACTGGAAACATCCATTCGATCTGGCCTGTCTTCTTGCTAAAAGAATTGGAATAAACAGGGTCGGAGACGGGAAGGGTGGAATGCACTTTTACTCCATGACTGAGCTGAAGTGACATTGGAACGGGTCTTGGGGCGTTCTCTGCCAGGGCCTGCCTCTCCTTTTGCTTTGGAATCACATGATTCACAGCTAACAGAGACATCCAAGGAGAGGACTGCACCATTTCAGCTCACTACCTCCTCTTTAATGTCATTGCAAACCCGAGAAGAGTAAAGCATAAGGTTGCATGCAACACAGTGCTAAAGTGAAGACAACTGTCACAGCCGTTTCCAGTTCCACCAGTGTACTGCAAACATAGACACTCACTTTGCTCTGGAGTAAATACATGAGCACGGACCATGGCAGTGGGGAAGCTCAATGTCCAAACTGGGTAGCTGGCAGCAGTGCAGGTTGAACATGAAACTATTGGGTCGAAATTGGTTTGATCTGTCTTGCTCTTAACTTTTCACTACTAACCCCCTCTTCCCTCTGGTTTTAGTTTGGATATTCCAGGTGCAGAAATGTAGTAAACATTTATTTTCTAGAACCAAGTTTCAGTTTCTGCTCTTAGGTAATTCACCTCCTCCTTCCTCCTACAGTCTCTCCCTTTCTTCTCAGCTCTCCTCTATGCCACGCCCCCCTGCCCCTCTCATTCTTCTGTCTCAAAATCCTTGCCAGCCTGCTTCCAGATGCCAAGAACCTATACAGAATTTCTGAACCTGTCAAAGTTCTTCCAGGACTATTGATAGGAAAGAAAAAAGGATGGTGGGAAGGGATTTATTTATAAACTCTTATAAATTTCACCTGTCTGCCCAGTCATAACAAAGTCCCTGACAAACCTCATCTCCTCTCCTATGTTCCCTTACCCAGCAGAGCAGCAAACAGACTTGTACATGTCAGCCTGAAAGACAAGCCTCTAATTTTCTCTGCCAGCAAGTTCCCTTGCATCCTGGGAGACTGAGCCCAGCTGCTGTGAGAGACGGTGGGGTTCAAGGAAGCGACTAAGGAAACTTCTGTTCTATTCCTAGCTTGATCACTTGCTTGTGTGTAAAAACAGGATGCGTGCCTCCACTCATTGAAGTCAATGTTAAATCTTCCATTAGCTTTAACTGAGCAGGAGTTCAGCATCCATTGGGTCTGTCCGTGTTATCCCTTCAGTGCTTGGCTTATGAGTTTAGATTGCAGTCTCTTTGAGGACTGTCCCTACTTAACTTTTGCACAGCTCCTAGCACAGCGAGCCTCTGATCTCAGTTGGAGCCCCCAGATACTAATGTGATACAAATATTAATTTGAATGTAAAATTATCTCTACTTTGGCTGAATGATGTAGCCTAAACTAGTGACCCACTCCACCCATTTTGGAGAAGTGTTTTGTTTCCAGATGCTCTTTGGAGTCCTTTTCCTGCTCAGTGAATCTGAGAACTGCCATAGTGGGTGTTTTCAAATGAGAAAGGCGAGAGGGGGGCCACTGAGTGATACAGCTGCAGGGCACCCACAAACATGGGAGTGAGCAGGGAGGGTTTCTAAAGGGTGGCTCCGTGAGTGGCCGCTGTACCCATACAGGCAGCCCAACATTTTGAAGAATGGAGTCTGAGGCCTTGTGCACATAAAACACAGTTTGTGCTTATTTATATGCTCACACACACTCAAGCCACCCGACTCTCCCACAATCACAAGTACCAGACACCTACCCCGAACTTACATTGCAGCCTGGGAAGAAGGAAAGAGCAGATCCACTTATGCTTGTTTCAGAATTCCTTGCTGTGTGCATGCTGGTCAGTTTTCCCTCACTGCATTGGGACTGTGAGAGACTCAGGGATAACCAACCCTACATCACCATCACAAACTCATATGACCCTTGAGCAGTTAACCTGGGGTTGTGATGATTTTCCTGGGAGCTAGTGTTTTCTGTGAACAGGTCCTGAGTTGGATTTTTTTTTTAAAAAGAGTCTTCTCAATAAAGTTTCTGGTGCTTTGTCCATTTAAGTACAAGAGCTCTGGTCAGGACTGTGCAGGACTAGGGATCAGAGGGAGCTGTGTGCAGACTCCATGTTACAGTTTTGAGCTGTTTAAGCCTTGTCAGGGTCATTCATGGACTCATATGGTGCTTTTAGGGTGTTTTTAGACAAGCACTTCCCCACCCACTACGCACTCACCATCCACCCCTTATACATGTTGCAGGGCTGCAGTGGTGCCCTATGGGTGCCCTGCAACATGTATAATGGGTAGGAGGTGGGTGGGTAGTGAGTGGGGAGGTGCTTGTCTAAAAGCACCCAGCGTTTGATAAAGGGTGAAACCAGACATGACACTAACTGCACTTTAACACCACTTTAACATTTCTTATGCATGTTGCAGGGCTGTATTGGTACCCTATGAAGCCCTGCAACATGCATAAGAAATGTTAAAGCGGTGTTAAAGTGGAGTTAGCGTCATGTCCGTTTCCACCCAAAGTCCCCCTGTTTGCGTCTATATCCATTGCACCATTGATGTTCAGTAAATGGCTCTTTTTACATGGATACAATCAGGGAGAGAGGGTGTGTATGTGGGTATTTACACGTATACATCAATTTACTGATCTGAGTTTAGTGTGTACCAATCTATCCCGTGGGTGTTGGTTTATTTTGAAATCACTGCCTGTGTTAACATTTTTGGTGATTAAAGTTGTTAAATGAATATTTTAAAATAAGCCTTGAAACTGTAGCCAATGCGAGCAGCAGCACTGTATAATTAGAGCTAAACCAGCACCATGGAGCTACAGAAATCAACAGCAGGAGTGGGTGGGTTGGTGTTTTTAGATTCAAGCCCCAGCATTCCAGTTACATGATGTGGTCTGCAACACTGACCAGGTACACCACTCAGGAAAGAGAGAGATCTTGGAGTAAGTAAAAGTAAGTAAGTACGTTTATTGACTTGTTGGCCCCATGGCCAGCACAAGATAAAACAAAAACAAAGACAACAAAGGAACAAAATTACCAAATACAAGAGCAACAGACACTATAACAGACATAACAAGTGCAAAAGGTGTACAGCAAATCAAATAAGTAAACAACGATCAACCCACGGGTGTACACATCCATTACCGGAAACCAGCCAAAAGTTGATCCTATAAAAATACACAAAAGATCTTGGAGTCACTGTGCAACAGAATTAAATACGCATCAGTGATCAAAAAGGTTGTTACAGAACTACTAGGAAAAGGGTAGAAAATACAATAATGCCACTATATAAACCCACACCTTGATACTGTGTGCAGCTCTAGGTGCCCAACTTCAAAAAGGATCAACAGAACTCAAAAAGGTACAGAGAAGTGCAACAAAAATCATCAGGAGCGTGGGACAGAAGAGACAAACATCCGAGAGAGTTTCATCTTAGAAAGGAGATTATTAAGTTGGGTGACAGAGATATATGAGAAAATCAATGGTGTGAAAAAGGTGAATAGGGAAAGATTATTTACCCTTTCTCATAATATAAGAACTAAGGACCACCCAATGAAATTAAAAGACAATCAATTCAAAACAAAAAAGGAAAGTGCTTTTTGATACAATGCACAGTTTACCTGTGGAACTCATTGCCACAGAAGGATGTGAAGGACAATAGTATAACTGAACTAAAAAAAGGATAGTGGGGGATAGGTTCATCACTATTAACTGAGATTATCAGGGAATGCAGTCTCATTCTCAGGATCTCCCTAAGCCTCTGACTGCTGGAAGCTAGAAGTGAATGATAGGTCAGGGGATAGATTTTTCCATATGACTCTTGTCCTTGCTGTCTTCCCCTGAAGCATCCAGTGCTGGCCCCACTTGGAGACAGGATCCTGGACTAGATGAACCATTGGTCTGAGGCAGCAGGGCTGTGACTATATGTTCTTTACATGCACTCATGCCTGCAACCCCAGCACTGACACAAGCTAAAGCTGAGCTTCTCAAAGCAGAGCCCTGCACAGGCACCAGAATCAAGTCCAAGCCTGGCCCAAGCCCAACTACCCCAGGACTAACTCAAGTGTGGTCTCGCTGCAGTCAGGTTCTTTCATGCCAAAGCTATAATGGGAAGCCCCACCCAATGAAGCACCATGACAACTTGGAGTTCTGCGGGGACGGGACCTCCTGCCCTGAGTCTGAGGGGCATGGGTTGGGAGAGCTCCCATACCAAGCTGAGCACAACAGGACTCCTTGGGTTCAATTGGGCTCGATCCAGTGCACAGGGCTCTATCTCTGAGGGAGCTAGACGCCCAACTGGATTTCAAAGGGAGTTGGATGTCTTACTGTCGTAGGTACTTGATAACAGCATACAGTGCTCAGCACGACACCTGTGCCACCTGGGTTTCACAGAGACCCAAAAATACAGTTCAGGGGAGGCAAACACACATTCTTCCATACACACATGAACAAGGATCCTTGCTCATTTGCACAAACACATGCAGGTGCATGAATTATGCCATAAGTATTTTTGTATATGAGGGCATGTGTTTGGATGAACATGCTAGTTGTGCATATGACAAGTGCTTGTATAGGCATGTGTGTGCTGCAGGGGCCAGTGTATTCTGTGTTTCCCCCACTGGCAGCATTGGTGCATATGCAGAATACACAGGGCCCTGTTCATGCGTGCTTAGAAATATTCTCCAGCATATGTGTGACTGTTTGGGTGTGGGGATGTTTTGTAATGAGTATGGGTGGTTTGTGACTGTTTCCCCCACATTTGTTGCATGGATAAGATACATAGATTCAGGGCTGGCCGGGGGTGACAACTACCCCTTGCAGTGTCCTCTGTTTTCACCAGGGCAGAGTGTAGGGGCCCAAACACAAACATCTTTAGGGCCTCATGGAGGGTGCCCCCAAAAGGGAGGAGCCACCAGGACCCCTGCATTTTATCTTTGCCCCGGACCCTGCAAATTCTAATGCAGTTCTTGCATAGATTTGACGATGGGGGAAACCACACGATGGATACACCTACTGCAGTTTTGAGCAGCCTTACCACACTTTGGTCACCATTGCCATGCAATGCAGTGCATCGTGTGCCCAGCAGCCACCAGATGTTCCCCCCACTGCTGCTATGCCCCTGCAAGGACACAGGGTGTACGTCACAGCTGAGGGTGGGATAGTGGATGGGCCGGGTGAGAGTGCAGGGCCAGGCACCTGCTTGTCTGACTGGTGCCTCAGCCCACCCCGGGGCGTGGTGGGATGTCCAACAGTGGCCTGCCTGCCCGTCTTCCCTGCTGGGGGGGGGG
>QEPC01004800.1:50663-79811 GCA_003113815.1 Sphenodon punctatus | reverse complement strand
AGTCTGGTGATTTGCCTGCTTTTAAATCTGGCAGAGGAGGTGAATATAACCTGCCTAACTGAAATTGCTGGATTAAGTAATGTAATGTCCATCCAATATTAACCCTGGGAACTCCTTGCTGCTGGCTGGGTTATACCCTGGCTCCGCCTACCATATCCCTAACTCCACCTACTGTATCCCTGGCTCTGCCCCTAGACTAGCCTCTGCCCCTAGGCCCGCCAGCCTTACTGCCCCAGTGCCCCTCCAAACTCAAAACCCACCAGCTGCCCCTGGCAGTTCAGAGGCTCTGAAGGGTTGCTAAGGGAGGCCACACTGAAACAGGAAGAACCTACCCACTGATATTGCCTTTGAAACAAAGCAAGACTTCTAAGTGGCTTGCTAAGAGTTTTTGTTTCTAATGATGTTACATTGAGCTAGGTTAGGTTACTCATTAATATTAATACTCTGTAAATTATGCATTGTGAAGTCCACCTCTCCCAGTGACGTGTGCCTGCGCCCACAACACAGCAGCTTCCTCCTGCATTGTTATCCTGCTCCCTGTCTTGTTGTTCTCGGTTCTCTAATCAGCCTTCTCCCTTTCTCGCACAATCAATGGCCATATGTCTAAACACTCCATCTTGTTAAGAAAACAAATTCAAAGCAAAAATACAAACAACATCTTGTGGGTGGGAGAGGAGTCCCTTGCGTTAATTGGAAAACAATTGCCAATGGAGAGGGGCAGATGAAATTAATACTTAACCATTCACTTTGGGGATGGTCTCTGAAACAGAATGCTCAGCTGGTGGGTCTGTGCAGGAAGAATTGCCATGTAAGATGCAGGAAAGAGCACTGTGGGTCTGAGTGACACACGCTTCTCTACTGTCCTGCTGCATGGAATAAGATCCTATATTCCCCTACACACACACACACTCCCTCCCTCTGCCCCTCCCCCAGAGTGGAAGGGTCTGTCAGTCCCTCTCTCCCCAAATCAGTCTCCACTGCCCCCTACTGAGAGAGGCTACGTCCTAATCCAACCAAATTCCAACCCCATCCTACTCTGGGAGGGCTGGCTTCACATCTCCCTCAATTAGTCTCCTTGTCCCACACTGGGTGAAACTGTATCTGTCCTTGCCCCCAGATGCTCCTTCCCCCCCCATCCACACTAGAGGACTGTCTCTGGTCCTGTCTCCCTTAGTCTTTAAGTGGGATAACGTTTAACCCAGGCTCCTCTGGGTCCCTCACCAGTTTAGAGGATATGTTTCTCTCAGATCTCTGAGCTTCTGTCATGTGGTGCTTTGCTCCCTGATCCTGCTGTGTTCTCTTGTTCCTGCTTGTACAAGCCAATGCTGTATCATCATATCATTATCAAGCCCTGCACCTGATTTCCTAGTACATTGTGTCCTACTCAGGAGGCATCTCTGAGCAGCTTATCACTTGATTTTTAGAAGTTTGGCACATTTGGCTGTGGCAAGCTGCATATCTGTCATCCAAGCCATGCCCACAGAAATAACCTGAGCTGCCTTGTCTCCTCAAGTACCTAGCAGGCTGCATCTCTGCTAGCCGGGCACAGTCCCTCCTGAAAGATCAGGAAACAGAGCCCTCCCTAATCCCTACCTCTCTCTTCTCCATCTCTCCTTCTATGATGTCTCTGCACTGCAGCCTCCTAAGCCACACCCACCTCAGCTGGCCTTACTCAGACCCTTGGTTGCCAGACCCTGGAAAGCCCAGCCGAGGCACCTCAGGGTGCCATCCTGCACCACCTCAGTGGCTATGTCCTCCAGGCTGGTGCTACCGCCTCTTAAAGGACCAAGATCAGGCACCCAGCCTGACCCTGCTGCAGTGAGAGATGACTAGAGCATGGACTAGACTTTTGATAGTGGGAAACAATAAGGAAAGACTGGATTTTAGCAATGTTATGTAGAAAAAAGTGACAGGCCTTAGTAACAGACTGGATCTGAGGTTAAGGTGGCCAATTACCTCCCCTTTAAAAGAGGACACTTATGAAAAATACATCTTGCAGAGCTACACTGATTGCAGTGGAGCCCTGCTGGCAGGCTGCTGAGGTGCAAAGGAGAGGGAGGAGTTAAAGATGAACCCCAGACTATGTGTCTGCAGGACAAACTGGATGGTGGCATCATCAGTGGAAGTTGAGAGAGAGAGAGAGAGAGAAAGGTTTAGGAAAGAAGATGATTTCAGTCTTGGACATATTAAGCTTGAGCTGACGTTGGCAAGACACCTAAGCAAAGATATCAGCGAGACAGTCAGTGATGTGAGATTGGATGGAGGGGGAGAGAGAGGGGTGGAGCGATAAGAGTTGAGTGTCATTAGCACACAGGTGATACTGGAAGTTGTGAGAGTCAATGAACTTACCCAGGGATAGAGTATAAAGGGATAATGATGAAGGTTATCACTCTACAGCACAAGGGTTTGTATAACAGGGTAGACTGCACCAATCTTTGCAGGACCAGTTCACAAAACAGTGCGTTGTTTGCCAACCGCAAATTAAATACCTCACACATCGAGGTATTTAATTTGAGGTCAGCAAACAATGCGCTGCCCCCTTTAATGCACATGATCACATTCACATCCATTGTCATGTCTAATCCCGCCTTATGGGATTTTGAAAAATTGCGTGAGCGGGCCGCACATCTGCAACCCGCTCGTGTAAAAGCAGCCTAAGATTGAGTGACAGCTCAGAAAGCGTTGGATCAAGGGAAGATGGAAACCATGCAAAGATGGGATCCTTAGCACAGGAATGTTTGACAAATAAAATACACACAGACTTGCCCCTTAGGAAACGGAAAACATTGCCATAATTAAGTTCCCTTCAGGGTGCCTTTAGACAGAATAAAATGTGAGTGTTAGCAGGCACAAACACATGTGTATCTGTTCTGTCTAATCATTGTGATTAATTTCCGCCACACATTAGCCCTCCTTTTGCCCCTCATAAAACACCCAAAGGCAGCCCGGATCTTTTCCAACCATCACATACATGGGTGTTTTTTGGACTTTGGTGTCCCCTGTTGTGTCTAAGCAGATGCTGTGTGTGTTTAAGCAAAAACCACCCGTAACTTCCTGTTTCCAGTCATAGAGACTAGCATTTTGTAGAGGGCTTATGCGATGTAACTCTCTGTCCTGTTGAACTCACTGGTTTCCTGTGGTTCTTTGTGTTTTAAGTCCACACCCTCTCCCTGCTTAGGAACAAAGGCTTTTCCTTTGCAGATGTATGTTTCTGATGGGCAGAATAAAAAAACCTACCTCCTTTCTCTCACTCTCCTCACTTAGGAGCAAAAGGGACTTGGCATGCGAGGAGGAGGCTGTGGAGAGGGGGAGCGTGCAAAGGGATTTCCTGGATCAATGTGAAAGACACATAGAAAGAACACACTGACAGGGGATAGGGAAATTATGGGATGTGTGCACACCCAATGCAGTTAAGTGCGCACACAAAATGGGGGGTACAAAATGTTACAGAACTTGAAATTTATGTGCCAGAGAAAAGGAAAAAAAGAGAGACAATGTGGCCCTTTTAAAACGGATGCCTCCCCTCACTCACGTGTGCGACTGGGTGAGTGAGGGGGGGCATGTCCATGTGACCGCCGGTGAGGATGGGTGGGGGTGTGTGTGCGCTCCCCCGCACCACCCACCTCCACCGATCCCTCACGCACGGAGGCACTGGAGAAAACAGAGGTGCCTCCATGGGTGGAGGTGGGTAGACGTCCGTGTGACGGGCCACCCATGCGCTGCACACACACTGTGGCCTCCACCCATCCCCCCAGCACTGCGGCTCCTCCCGGGCCTGTGTGAAGAGGGCCTTTCATTGGATGAAATGCGCTGTCCGTCGGGAATTTTCTTTCCTGTTAACACCTACTCTCTGTGATGTCGTTAATGTAACATGATATTGACAAGTATGTCAGAAATGCATGCTGGGATATCATACTGGAAACAGACTGGAGGGTGTGCGTATGTCCTTCCATTGGGGGGCAGTACTAAACACCAATTGCAAAAGCGTGTAAGCAGTGCAACGTCGCAAACACAGATTTAGTAGAGTGTTAAGAGATGGGTGTAAACACCCCTAAAACACACAAACATCCAAATTTGTTCTGTCAAAAGGTGCCCTAATATAACATTTTCCTCAGGGTAGAGGCTCCTCACACCAAGGCCCTGTAGTAGACCCCTAAGTTATGCATATGTTATCTCTATTTTAACGCATAAGCCCCATGTGTTGGGGGCTCCCTTCAGAATTGCTATGGGCCCTCCGTAGGTGAGGGCTCACCACATGTGAGGCCCTATGGGGCCCCTAGCACCTGGGGCTCTGTGCTAGGAACTGCCTGGATCCAGCTCAGGGAGCGGATATGACGAATGCTGGTGTCTTCAGTCACTCAGTACATCATAGGGATGCAGCATTACAATACAGCTCCAGCCCACACCAACATTGGAGGCTCTTCTCTCATCCTCTGGGGTTTCTGCAGCTGGGTGGCAGTGCTTTCAAACTAGTTTTTATGGCATTTTGAAAACTTTTCCATTGAGGAGGATGCTGAATCCAGTTCCTTGATTTCAGCTCTGACTTTCCAGTTTCCTGCTGCTGGTTTATCCTCCCCTAAGCATTGCTTGGTGACTCTGTCAGGTGCTGGAGTGGATTACTCTGTATGAATCATGCACAGCAAAGCCCCAATTAACTGAAATGTGAAGTACGACTAAGTGATAATGAAATGGGCTTTAGGATGATCAGGCCACAGGAAACAGGCAGCGGGAGCACAAGGGACACTGTGGCAGGGAGTAAGATTCCGATCCTACTATTCTATTCAGAGATATGTTGGAAGATCAAAGGGAAGAGATGATGGCTCAGAAACCACCCAAGCAGAGCAGCGAAATGAGCTTGCCTGTCCCCCAGCTGAAGCTGGTCTGGTGGGTCTGGTATCCCCCACTGTGCCTTGCTTTCCACTGAATCATCTGGACTGAGCACACGTTACCGCTTCTGAAACCTACATTCAGTGCCAATCTCAAACCTCCCCTGGGTGGAGGACCAAAGACTGGAATAGCAAGGCGGTAAGGAAGGCCTGGACTGGAATGTATTAACAGATCTGGGTGAGTGACCCAGGGCTGCCATAGCAGCAGAGTGCTTCCGATGATGAATAAGGAGTGCATTAAGTCCCTGCCCAGGTGATTCCCTGATGTTATTCCTCCCTCGTGTTCTTTCACATCAAGGTTACTAAGGAAGAAAACCCAACATCTTTGTTTTAAAAAATGTTTTAAAACTCCATGGACCAAAATGTGCTCGTATTGTACCAGCTGCTGCTCTCTGGGGGAAGCTGTGCCTGCGTAACCATGAGCAGAATTTGGCCCAAAACATCAAACCAATTTTCGTCACAGATATTAAATAATGGAGCTGATCTGCAAATGGGCAAATCATGGTGCCAAGCCAACACCTGAGAACAAGGGATGGTGAAAAGAAGAGTTGGGAATGGGGGCTGATGGTGGTCTACAATCATCCTGCAGCTAAGGTGGGGAGGGAGTTGGGTGGGGTTGCCACCTTTTCTGGCAAAGAACCCCCAACAATGCCAATTTGCATACATTTACATGGATTAGTTCAGGGAAATGTTTGCAAATGTAAAAGAACATTTCTGTTTAGCTAGAAGAAAAAGATACGTGCAGGAAGCAGGTGCAGGATACATGGCATAGGGGCTGGGTGCAGAGACATGGGGGTGCACGGGTAGATGGGCAGCCCCATAGCCCGGGCATAGAAGGGCTCCCCAGAGACAGGGTTCCCTGTCCCACTGCAACCAAAGCAGGAACTTTCTTTGAGCAGCTGGGTATGGATAATGTGCACACTGGTTTCTCCTTCCTCCAGTGCATGCAAAGGCAGGTAAAAGAGAAGGTGATAACTGACTGACCTTGAAAATGATCAATGACCCTGAGAATTATTGGCTTAGCTCCTGAGCCTAGAAATGATGACTGAAAGCCCTAAAACTCAGGATCAAACCCTCAGATGTGGTGACCAAAGGGAGGAGGAGAATGATGGGGAGCAGTTTGCTGCTACACTGTGTGTGCAATCTCTGCCATCTTGAGGGGCCAGGGCCAGTCTTCTTCAGACAGGGCAACCGGGGCAGTTGCCCTGAGCCTTGTGCTGCCTGGGAGTCTCATGCAAGACCCTCGTAATGGAGGCCTATGCCTAGGGTGCCAGCTATGCAAATACTAGAGGACACATGAGAAATACAGGTTGCAGGGCTGCATTTGAGCCAATGCAGCCCTACAACCTGTATTTCTCATAAGTTTCCCAAAATTTGCATAGCTGGTACCCTACCCATGCTACTGCTGAAGCTGCTTCCCAGGCCCATCACAGACAGTAGCAAATGCAATGGCAGCCTCAGTGTTGTCAGCAGCAGCAGCAGCAGCAGCAGCATTAACAGCCTCTGACAACAGCAGCAGCAGTGGGTCTCAATGGCGGCAGAGGATGCCCTGGGCCTTTCAAATTCTAGCACCAGACCTGCATGGGAAAATGTCAGTGGAAACCATCATTCGTTCTAGCTTGCCTATCTGCTCCAGCCAATGGTGGATGGCAGGGATTTACATCCCTCCATTTGTACAGATGGTCCTTTCAGATGGCCACTGGAAAGAAGGGGAATTAGTCAGCATGCCGAGAAGGCTATTTATATTTATGTAAGGTGTAGGTGGAACGCTACAGCATTTTTTCCCCAGGAGACTGTGTTCTTTGCAGAAGTAATTATTTATTTATTTTTTAAGTGTTAGAATGAACTTTTTAGTAATCCCTCCACGTCACAGCAGACTTGGGCTTGTCCCACCCAGAGGAGCCTTTATAATGCTTCTCCACTAGCTCAGGACACCTGGAGTTTTTTTTCCTCCTTGTTGAAAAATCAAAAGGAAACATATAAAGAGTTGCCCTCAGGGATGTGCAACCAAAGCTCACCCACCTGGGCTATAAAGAACAAGAGAGAACCCTGGTGACAGAACTGGAATCTGGTTCCCAATCGCACCTTGTACCAACAAGATGGGGGCTTATACACCAGTGTCTAGAGTTGAGTCTTGTTTCCCTGATGCCCCTCGTCAAGAACAGGCCCTGAGATCAGTGGCTGGGCTGAATCCCAGGAAAATGACATGCAAAAGCAAGAAGCCAGCTCCACTGGGGAAGAGGAGATGGGGTTGGGCAAAGTTCCCAGCCTCAAGTGCCACTTACCAAAATATTCATATGGCTGAGAGCCATTAAGACATATATGCATGTGTGTGTGCACACAAACCTCTCCTGCTTTATGACTGGCTACTGAAATTCTGAGGCGCGGCTGCTGAGACTTGAGTGCAATGAAGACAGACACATGATTCTGGATGCTGTATGAGGCCCAGGACCAGCCCTGGCTGAGAGCTGCACTTGAAGTGCCCAAGAGCCACATGCTGCTCCCTCCCGTATTGCAGTTCTCCCCCACCCACCCCACCCCCATGCTATTGGATGACCTGTCTGAGAATCAGGGGCTGGATGGGCTAGTTCTCAGTCAGAGCAAAGGGGACATGGAGCAGAGAGTTATCATATGGCAATCTTCTTGATCGCATACTTCCGCCAGCTAATTAAAAAGAACACATTTTTCTAACAGTAAATGACCATTTGTTCCAAATAACAGAAGCACAGCTAGGGCTGAAAATGGAATTTCTGACTGGTTCTGATTCCACTGAAACCAAGAGATTCGGTCTGATCAAAACTTGGGCAGTTTGGTCCAAGTTCTTCTTGGGCTGAATGTAAAAAAATTGTCTTGGTGCATGCGCAAATGGTGGCTGCTATTTTGTGCATGCGCAAGATGGTCCAGTTGGAATCTTGGCAAGCCATTCCGATTTTGCAGAACTTTTCCGCAAAATCAGAATGTCTTTTCCAAACCAGCCCTAAGCACAACTCCTCTTTGTAAAACAGGTAATTTACTTGTTATCTCTGAAAATATGGATTATTATCCTTGAAATATTCAAGTACATTGCCACTCACTGATTATGATTTTTCAGCTGCAAGAATTTGCAGGGGGATAGGTCCTGGAGCTGAAGAGGTGTGCAAATATACCCAGGATAAAGCAGAAAATCCCAGCTTGTCTCAACAGTCTGGAAGGTTTGAGAGTTATTAAGCAGTTTTGCCTCATCTGGCAAACTTTTAATCATACTTAACTAGGATGAAGCTACCACACCACTAATTTGAATAGTTGGAGGCACCAGCAGTGACTTGTGGGAGCAAATCCACACTTGCACAACAGCAACATAGCAGGAGTCCCAAGCCGTGGGGCCTATGCTGCCTTCCTTCATGGGCTCTAGGGCCTTATGCAAGGTTTTTCCTCACTTGTCTTGCATATCTTTATTTGTGGTAGGGAATCCTTACACACGGCACTGGCATCTACAGGGAGACTCACACAAGGTGTGTTTCCCCTGATCTTCCCCTTTCCTCCTCGACAGGTTGCCAGTACTATGGGAATGCAGCCACAGGTGCAGGGGTGATGCCATTTCAGTAGCAGCTTCCTTTTATTTTATTTATTTATTTATTTATACTTTTACCCTGCCCCTCTTGCCCATGGCAGCGTGGGGTGGCTTACAAAAACTCTTCATATAAAATATATAAATATAAAATATAAAATACAAAATAAATAAAAATACACAATATAAAACAAACACAGTACGACAATGAAATTAAAAAAAAACCCTCCCCCCCCACTGCCACCCTTCACCAGACTCCTTCACTGGAAGCCTGGCGTAACAGCCAGGTCTTACATTGTCTTTGGAAAGAGGGGAGGTATGGGGTCAGGTGGGTCTCTGTCAGGAGGGAGTTCTACAGCCTAGGTGCAGCCACTGAGAACACCCTTCCCCTGGTTGCCACCTGAAAAACGATGGGGACTTCGAGTTGGGCACCCCTGGTTAACCGCAGGGGCCGGTCCAGTACCCAGAGGATAAGGCAGTACCACAGTTAGGCAGGGCCCAAGCCATGTAGACTTTTATAGGTCAAACCCAACACCTGGAATCAGGCCCAGAAGACTACAGAGAGCCAGTGAAGAGAACAGAGCACTGGTATAATGTGCTCTCAGCAGCCTGTCCCCACTAAGGAGATGGGCCACCGCATTCTGCACCAGCTGCAGTCTCCAAACTGTCACCAAGGGTAGCCCCATGCAGACCGCATTGCAATAGTCCAGTCTTGAGGTGATGAAGGCATGGATGATGGTGGCCAGGTCAGCATCCAGGACATACGGCCAAAGCTGTTGCACTAGATGTAATTGGCAAAAAGTGCTCCTTGCCACAGCCGCCACCTGGACATCCAGGTGGAGTTGCAAGTCGAGGAGCACCCCCAGGCTATGAATCTGAGGCACCAAAGGAGGGTGGACCCTATCAATGATGGGGGGCCACCACTCCTTCAACCCCACCCACCAGCATCACCTCCATCTTGTCAGGATTCAGCTTCAGATGGCTTGGCGGAACCCAGTCCCCCACAGCCGCCAAGCATTGGGTAAGCACCGAGACTGCCGAGCCTGGGCCAGTTGAAAAAGAGCAGTAAAGTTGGGTGTCATCGATGTACTGATGACAACATACGTCGTACCCTCTCACGACCTCGCCCAAAGGCTGCATGTACATGTTGAACAGGAGAGGGGACAGGATAGAGCCTTGCGGGACTCCAAACATGAGATCAAGTATCATCATACATTCTCATGATGCCAGGGCCAAACTTCAAGCAATGGGAGGGATACTAGATTACAAATATTTTAGTTTTTCAGG
This sequence comes from Sphenodon punctatus, assembly GCA_003113815.1. Taxonomy (NCBI): domain Eukaryota; kingdom Metazoa; phylum Chordata; class Lepidosauria; order Sphenodontia; family Sphenodontidae; genus Sphenodon; species Sphenodon punctatus. The sequence continues at coordinate 70,091 of QEPC01004800.1, read as the reverse complement.
AAAAGATTTGTCTTATAAGGACCAATATTTAAATTTCAAAGTGTTTGAAACTGAAATATTTTTTATTGTCTGGAAACTGAAAAAATAATAATCAATTTTTAAAATATATTTTGGTTTCCAAAAGCAAAACAAAACCATTCAGGATATATTTCTGTTGCTGAAGACTGGAAAAATTAAGCTAAAAAATCAGGTGGAATGTTCATGTTAAAAATGTAAATATTTTCTTCTTAAAATAAAATAAAATCTTGTTGGAGACAAAAGCCTTTTATAAAAACCTTTGTTTGGGGCGCGGGGGTGGGGATGTCTCTTCGAATAGAAAATAAATTTGATCGGAAAATTTCAACCAGTTCTAATTACAATCTCATAGCAGCCTTAGGCCCTTTTTACATGGAGAGAGGTGGGTGGGGGGATGGGTGCTTAGCCGCGGTGAGTGGAGGTGGGTGTGTGCCCACCTCCACCCATGGAGCCTCCTCCGGTTTTCCAGAGGACTCCGTGGGTGGAGGTGGGTGTTGCGCAGGAGCACGCATGCACCCCCATTCATTCTGCTCGGTGTTCACACGGGCGAACACAGAGTGGACACCCATTCCCCCCCCCTCACTGCCGGCCATATACATGGACACACACCCCCACACACACCCATCCAAACACTGAGTGAGGGGAGGGGTGTCCATGTAAAAACAGCCTTAATGAGGAATTGTAGAAACCAGCCGTCACAATTGCCACCCGCAGACCCTAGCAGAAGCACCAAGCTTTGACTCAGGCTTACCACATGGTGGCATCTTCCATCCAAGTGGATCTACCATGTGACAGCTCTGGAATGATTTGTCAATGAGAAATCAGATATTTGCCATGGTACTATTACTCCAGATGACCTTAGGGTTATCACATAGTAGATCCACTCAGACGCTACCATGCAGTAAACCCACGACAAAGCCTTGGTGCTGCTATTGGTATCTGCAGATGGCAATCATGACCTCTGAATGGCGTCTGACGGAGCGGGGGGGAGAAGGGATTGTGCTCATGCCATGGAAATCCCTCCAATATCAGCATATGGTAGAATCAGAGGAAAACAGAGCTTTTCAACGTAGGTACTGCTGCCATGGAAACCAAAGGGAGTTTTGCCAATGATTTCAACAGGAGCAGGACAGCCCTGGGGAGCCACAAGTTGAGAGTGCCCACACTGGAGCTATCTTTGCAGGCATCCATCATTTGATGTATATTCCAGCTCTTTCAAGGCACACATATTAGTCTGTTCAAAGATTGGGTGAGAAGCCCTTCCCCATCCCCCAAAGAGAAAGCTGTCAAGTACCAATCTCTACAGGCAGCTTGAAGACTAGTGTAGGCTAGAACTAATTCACACCAACTGAATAAGGAGGCAGTGGGTGGATGAGAAGCATTTACTACAGGAAAACAGGAGTTACAGCAATAGCAGGCACTATTTTTGAAACAGCAAGAGACTCCCCCAACACGCACTGCATCACAGCAGCTCATGAATGGGTCTAAAAAAGATCTGAGACCAAATCCTTCAGCAGCAAGCCAAGCCTGTCTTCAAACTCAGCTCTGCACAAACCCAGGAGGGCAGTTGCTTTTCTGATGGGGCTTTTTCTTTTGATAGAATAATAAACAACAGACAAATTCTAGGGGAAGAGAAACTCTTCAGTAAAAAAAAAAAAAGCACACCCTTTTCAACCTGCACAAACACTTCCACAAGTAACCCTGTTTCAAATTCTGTGGGAAGTAGCTAACTGGATTTTATTTGCCATGCATATTTCTGTTGATATATGCAACCTCCATAAGTTAACGCCTGCTGCATTAAGAACAGTAATCGACTGTAGAGCCACCAGATGGCGCTGCTAAGTTTATGTGTACATGGAAGGGAGATGGGGTTATACAGTTGAATTCCTTTGTGTAACTAACCACTCCTTCTTCCCTTCTCTCTCATTGTCTCAGTCTCCATTTTGTCTTCTTACTAGCTAGATGTAACTAAGGATCTGTGCCTGGAAAGTCTTAAGTAAAGTTCTGTTTTTAAAACCTTCAGCTGCATTTGTCCTTACTGATTGCGAATCAGTTATTACTCTGCAACACGTTATGGGCCCAGACCTCTTCAGAACAGCCCAGAACAACTCTAAAGACTGGAAGTGAGCTGAAAGGAAAAGAGGCCCAAAGGAAACTCCCAGAGGAGGCCTACTAACAGTAAGTGAGCAGAAGAACCAGAATCCCAATCTGAGGGGAGGGAAGCAAGCATGGCCAGCAGCTCTGAATTAAAGCTTTCAGTCTGCAAGCTGAATAACACAAACTACCAGTTGTGGAAATTCAAAATAGAAATGCTCCTATCCAAAGATGACCAGTGGGAGGTGATCACCACAGACAGACCTGCAGCAAACCCTGAGGTGTGGGACAGAAAGAACAGACAGGCAAAGGCAACCATAAGCCTGCTAGTAGAAGATGACCAGTTAATCCACATAAGGGAGGAGGCCACAGCAAAGGGCATGTGGAATGCACTGCAGAAGCTGCATGAAAGGACCAGCTTGAACAGTAAGCTGTTTCTCCTAAGGAAACTGTACCAGATGAGACTTGGTAAAGGGAAGGAGATGCAGGATCACATAAATTCAATGCTGGAAGTGGTAGCACAACTGCGAGGCATCGGTGAAGAGATAAAAGACAACCACGTGGCGGCCTTACTTCTCTGCAGCCTGCCTGAATCATACAGCGCCCTCATAAACGCCCTAGAGACAAGGCCTGAGGCAGAACTAACACTGGAATTTGTAAAAGGGAGACTCATGGATGAATTCCAGCGCAGGAAAGAAATCATGCAAGACAATCAGGAACAGGATAAGGAAACTGCCCTGAGAATTGCAGACAACAGATTGCACAAGAAGGAAACAAGGGCATGTTTTCGGTGCAAGAAAGAAGGACACCTAAAGAAAGACTGCTCCATATGGAAGGCAGAACAACAAAAGCGATCTCCACAAGTGTCTAAGCAAAGGGCCAAGGCTACAACCAGTGACACAACCACAGAACAGTGGAGAGGATGTTTTAGAGCAACACAGACCAACTCATCACAGGACTGGTGTGTCGACTCTGGAGCCACAAGTCACATGACCAGCGACAAGAGCTTTTTCACGGTACTGGACCCAAGCAACAAAGAAGAGATATACCTCGCTGATGGAAGCAGCATCACTGCAGAAGGTATTGGCGAAGGAATTCTAAGTTGCAACAAGCCACACGGAGGCACACTAGCAATACCAGTAAAGGATGTGCTGTATGTACCTGGCTTAGAGGGAGGACTCCTATCCGTTAAACGCCTAACAGAGAAAGGGCTCACCGTCAAGTTCCGGGGTAATGAATGCACAATCCAGAAGGGGACAAGGGTCCTAGCCAGAGCCTATGCAGATGAGCACCTGTATCGCTTGAGTGCAACCAAGGAACAAGCAAAACTCACTGCACATGAGCAACACAAGGACTGTATTCATCTGTGGCATCGACGCCTGGGTCACAGGCACCCAGAAAGTATAAAGGAACTGCAAAGACAGCAGCTGACAAAAGACCTGATAGTAACAGCATGTCCCTTGACCATGAGATGTGAATGCTGTATCAAAGCTAAAGCCACCAGAGCAACGCTCCCCAAGGCAAGCCAGACAAGAACCTCCAAGCCACTTGACCTCATACACAGCGATGTGTGCGGCCCCATGAAAGTACCCACACCTGGAGGGAACAGATACATAGTGACATTCATAGACGACTACTCAAGATACACAGTCACATACCTCATGAAGCATAAGGATGAAGTACTGGAAAAATTAAAGGACTACATAACCATGACAAGCAACAGATTCCAACGCAAGCCGCTCATACTTCGAACCGACAACGGAGGCGAATACACAGGAAAGAGAGTTGAAGACTTCCTGAGAGCCCACGGGATAGAGCACCAGAAGACGGTACCATACACGCCCGAGCAAAATGGGGTAGCTGAAAGAAAGAACAGAACCTTAACAGAAATGATCAGGTGCATGTTGACTGACTCCGGACTGCCAGAAAAATATTGGGGCGAGGCAGTAGTTACGGCGACATATCTACAGAACCGACTCTACTCAAGAACAGCAAGTAAAACTCCGTACGAACTCTGGTATGGAGAGAAACCTAGTGTGGGACACATCAAAGTGTTTGGATGCAAGGCATACGTGTACATTCCGGAAGAGAAACGCACCAAACTACAAAACCGAGCTGTGGAAGGGATTCTTGTTGGATACAGCGAACACTCCAAAGGATACAGAATCCTCAACCCACACACAGACAAAGTAACTATCAGCAACAGCGTGACTTTCGAAGAAAACCCAAGCAACAGTGTAATGTCCTTACAAGAATCAGGAGAAGAAGCATGTCCTGAATCAGGAGGAGAAGAGCGTCCTGAACAAACAGTTGAAATCAGCACAAGCTCAACTGAGATGCAGGAACAAACCCAATCACCTGCAGATGTTGAAATCAGAAGATCTACCAGGGAAAATAAAGGCAAACCACCCACCCGCCTGTCCTACAAAGCAAGTACCGACAGACTGTCTGAGCCATCAACATGGGAAGATGTCTTACAAATGTCAGAAGGGGAACACAACAAATGGACAAAGGCAGCTACAGAAGACATGGTAGCAGATGCCCTGACAAAACCTTTAGCAGGAGAGCGCCACCGAAAGCTACTAAGTAAAATGGGTTTAGTAGGTTAACTTCTGTCTGTTGAGAAGGGGTGTTGGTATATGCAACATCCATAAGTTAATGCCTGCTGCATTAAGAACAGTAATTGACTATAGAGTCACCAGATGGCGTTGCTAAGTTTATGTGTACATGGAAGGGAGATGGGTTTTACAATTGAATTCCTTTGTGTAACCACTCCTTCTTCCCTTCTCTCTCATTGTCTCCTGTCTCCATTTTGTCTTCATACTAGTCAGATGTATCTTGAGGATCTGTGCCTAAGAAAGCTTAAGTAAAGTTCTGTTTTTAAAACCTTCAGCTGCATTTGTCCTTACTGATTGCGAATCAGTTATTACTCTGCAACAATTTCATAGTTCTGTGCATAGGTCTGCAGAGCAGGAGAGTCAGGAGGAGAACTGGGTTCTGTTCTCAGCTTTGTCATTTCTGTACTGTCTGGCCTTGCAACATATCTCACCCCTTCTCTGCACCTTGGACTCTGCAAAGTAGGCCAGCTCCACCACTGGAACATGCTTTGGAATTTGCACTCAGAGAAAGTGATGCAACTAATGATCAGCCACAAATCAGATATTGTCTCCCATTTCTGCATGTGTGTCATATCCTGAGCTGGGATTCTGCTTTTCCTCTGCTCTGACTGACAATACAGCAAACACACCAGATCCACGGGGAGACTCTTTTCTCTGCTCTTGGTTAGTATTCATTGGTGGTTCCAGAACTTGTAGTAAAGTGGTGAGTACACTGAGCATTTGTGTACCCTAAAAGGTGCCCCTATACAATAAAACTCACATTTTGGTGGTGTGATGTATATGTTGCCTGGCCTGGGTGAGTCCGTGCAGGATCAGCTCATCTGCTACTCAGGCACAGGTCATGTCACAGCTTTATTTACAGATCTAACCACTCACAGCCAAAGTGCAAGACCCTTTCATAGGCTGCCACCACCTTCCCCAGGTCCTTGGAGATCAGGACCCGAGCCAGCTCCTTGGCTGTGGCCTGATTTCCTGGGAGCTTCTACTCCTTCAGTAATTCCTAGCCTGCCTTCTACGCCTTCTTATATTCTTAAATTCTTATAGGGAGCAGGGCTAAAGTGATGGGCAGACCAGCCTACCAGGAGATGGAATGTTACCCAAATTGGAACACAAGAGAGCTAAGTTTGAATCTAACTCTCTTTCAAAGGTACCTCACACTTTCCGTTCCTCACTTCGGACTGCTTCCTCATTTTACAGATAAGTAAGTCAATGAATGTAATAGAAGGTCACAGTGAAGGTAATACAAGGAACAGAGCCTAGGATTCCAGGATAGACCTAAAGCTAAGTTATCCAGTCATACTACTAATTCTGCTACAGCACCCTAGCAAATAACTCTTTAACTTACTGAGTAAAATGTGAATTCCTTTCTAGTGACGTAATTACAAAAGATAAGTAGTTGCTCCTGTAGTCTAAGCACTAGGGTTTTGAAAAGGAGGCCAAGGGTACGAGTCTGGTTTGTGTAAGCATATGTTATGTATGTTATTTCATTTCTTAAGTTTGCTTTTTAAAGTTATGCAAATTTAAAACAGCCTAATCTTAATATTAGGCAGTGGGCAATTTTAAAATTTACATAAATTTACACCTGAATCAACACATGCAGATATATGAACATTTGAAAATGTAGGTGATTTTGTGCATGTGAGGTTTGAAACACAAAAACATACACAAAATCTCGTTGCATGTTGGTGGGGAAATAGATGGAACCTTGCTCACCTTTAGTGCCATTCATGTACTATCCCTCGCAATTGTCCTCAAAGGTAGGTCAAATGCCAGTGCTTATTTAACAGCAGGGGAGATTAGACACTAACGTGCCACAGGGAATTTGTGATGGTGTAGGAAATTGAGCCCTATCACCAGAGCCCCAGGTGAACACCCCAACCCCTAGTCCATTTTTCCTCTCTGAGTGGTGTTGTGCAGGCAGCACGGTTTTTCAGACATGACGCTAACCCCAGTTTAACCACACTTGAACTATTCTTATACACTATTCTTATTGCAGGTCTGTATTGGTGCCCAGTGTCTGAAAACGCCCAGTCATACATACTAAATTATCACAGTGGTTCCTTTTGGTCCTGAAATCTCTGATGAAAGTTGCTCATCCTGCTATATTGAGGATAGGCATTCTGCACATGGGTAGGTTCTCCAAGACTCCATCCAGGTTCTGATTGCACCAAAGACCCCAGGAAAGAATGGATGGGCCTTTCCCCATGTCCAACCCATACAATCATGGAAGGACACAAGATGTTTGTTTTCCCCAGGATCCAGCTAGCCAAGTAATGACCCTGTAATTGTTTTGTTACCCCCTCTAATGAGTTGGCTATTTCAAGCCTTCCAATGACACGGCTTGCCGGCTGACCACCCACTGGGCCTGTCACTCTCCAATTAGCATTGTGCTTCCAGGCACTGTTTATTCGTTCAGTGTCCAGATACAAATATTTTCATCTTATGTCCTTTCATGGCAATTACTGTCCCACTGCAATAATAGCATGCTTATTACAGCAGAAAAATGCAGGGTTGATTAGGGGCCTGAGCCAGGGAGGTGCGGAGCACCTGCAGCTCCCAGTGACTCCAGAGCGTGTTGGGAGTTGCTCAGCATCTCTCCAGTAGTAGGTGATGGAACCAGTGACACAGCTAGCAACACACTGTGCAAGCACATAGGAACGTTGGCTCTAAAGCTTTCTCTGCTTAAGCCAGTTAGGGCTGGATGTTTCTTGTCACTAGGGGAAGAGAACGAAGAACTTGTGCATGAAGGAAGAGCACATTTAATCCCAAACTGAATTTTTGAGGGAGAAGAGGTGAACATATCTCTGGTCAGCAACTTGTTGATCCGTCTTACTGTCACTCGCCCCCTATCTATGTGCCCTGCCGACTTCCAGAAGCGGGGCTGGTGGGGAGGGGGAACCCCATTGTTTTCTGAGGGGCACCCCTGGGGAAACAGGGTTCTTTGGCCTGAGCCCCCGGTGGAGTGCTCCCCGCAGGCTGTGGCCTGAGCCTCCCCACCCCCCCCTTCCCAGTCCCGGGGTTCTTCCTGTTCCCTCACAGCCCTTCCCCCCAATCCGGGTCATAGGGATACTTCCCTGCCTCCCAAGTCACCGAGTCGTCGCCCCCTTTCCGTTCCTCTTCCTTTTGACGGCGATCCCCCCGGCCTCGCCCTCATTGTGCTCTTCCTTCCGGTCACGGGGCTCTGCCGCCTTGCGTCCCGGCGTTTGCCCGGCCACTTGCCTCTGCTGCCAGCACCACTGCTGGCTCCGCCCCCCTGCTGCTCTTCCAGGGTATCCGCTGAGAGCCGGACCTGGGCTGCGGGGCCCCTGCGGGGTCCTCCACCATGCACACACCCCACCAAGAGATCCACCCCCCGCAGGGGGTTGGGGCTTCTGGGGGGTGCTGAGTCACCCTGTCGAGAAAAGAAATCAGCATTATGGTGGAGTCGCCCGGCCCTAGACAAACAGTAAAACGATAAGGTTGCAGGGCTAGGTACCACCGTAGGAGACGGGCATTACTGTCCTTCATTGAGGCCAGCCACTGAAGGGGTGCATGATCAGTGACTAAAGTAAAGGCAGCCCCGGTCAGATAATAGCATAATGCCACGACGGCCCACCAGACGGCTAGGGCCTCTTTCTCTATGGTGGCATAGCTTTTCTCTCGTGGGTCTAGCTTACGACTAAGATACACAATCAGGTGTTCTTCCCCCTCTATTATTTGTGATAACATGGCCCCGAGTCCGACATCGGAGGCATCCATCTTTAGGATGAAGGGTTTCCTAAAGTCCGGAACGTATAAGACAGGGGCAGTGCACAATCGCTCCTTCAGAGCCTTGAAAGCAGCATCTAAGGTGGGGGTCCAGGTAATTTCTCTTGGCTGCTTTTTCCTGGTCACGTCAGTAAGGGGGGTGGTCAGCATGGCAAAGTGAGGAACATGTTGGCGGTAGTAGCCCGCGAGTCCCATGAACTGCTGCACCTGGCGTTTGGTGGCGGGGGGAGGCTAGTCCTTGACGGCTCGTATCTTGTCCCACACAGGGCGGAACTGGCCTTTCCCTATTCGATACCCCAGGTATGTCACTTCCGGGAGTCCCAAATGGCACTTCTTTGGGTTAGCTGTAAGTCCTGCATCAGCGAGGGCGCGGGCCACCCGCCTTAAATGCACTAGATGCTCTTCCCATGTCTGACTAAAAATGATGATGTCATCAATGTAGGCGGCCACATAGGCCTCGTGGTGCGTCAACACCTTGTCCATCAGCTGTTGGAAGGTGGCGGCTGCCCCATGTAATCCAAATGGCATCCAGACAAACTGGAAAAGGCCCATCGGGGTTGAAAACGCCGTTTTCCCTTGCGCAGCTGGGGCCAGGGGAATCTGCCAATCCCCCTTGGTCAGGTCCAGGGTTGACAAATACTGGGCCCAGCCTAGCTGCTCCAACAGAGTGTCCACCCGGGGCATGGGGTACGTGTCAAACCGGGACACAGCATTTACCTTCCAAAAATCGATACAGAATCTCGTGGTGCCATCGGGCTTCCCCACCAGGACCGGCTGACTACGCCAGGGGCTATGGGACTCCTTGATCACCCCCAACTGGGGGAGCATCTGCTCCACCTCGTCCTTTATAATCTTCTGTAAATGGTAGGGGCTTCGTCGGGGTGGGTCCCATACCACCTTCCCCGGTTCGGTCACGATGTCATGGTAGGCCCGTGAAGTACATCCGGAGGTGGGGGTAAACACGTGTCAATAGGACTCCACGAGTGCCCGTAACTGCCCCTTCTGATCGGGTCTTAGTGTCTCTCCCAGGGTAACATCCAGGTCCGGGGGGATTCTGGCTTTTGGGGTGGCAAGGTCCCCTTCCAGGGCTTCTACGAGCTCTGTCTTCCACTCTTCCCACTTCTTCAGGAGGTTAATATGATAGGTCTGTAGCTTGGGGCGTCTCCCGGGCTGCCGCACTACGTAGTCCGCAGGCCCCTTCTTCTCAATCACCTCATAAGGGCCTTACCAGGTGGCCAATAATTTAGACTCTGAGGAGGACAGCAGCACTAGGACTCTCTGCCCCGGCTGCAAATGTCGGGCTCGTGCATGTCGGTCAAACCACTCCTTTTGTCTCTGCTGGGCCTCCAAGCCATTCTGGGCGGCCCATTCCCCCACCCTTTTTAGCCTCTCCCTCAGGCGGGTAACATAAGTTATTACATTGTCTTGGGGATTCTTGGTTTCTTCCCACCCCTCCTTTATCAGGTCCAATAGCCAGCGTGGCCACCACCCGTACAGGAGTTTGAAAGGGGAGAATCCTAACGAGGCCTGCGGCACCTCCCAGTAAGCAAACAGGAGGACTGGGAGTAGGGAGGCACATTTTTTTGGCTCCTCCAGGACGAACTTGCAGAGCATGGCTTTCAACGTCTGGTTGAAACGCTCCACCAGCCCGTCTGCTTGGGGATGGTATACGGAGGTGCAGATGTGGTGGATTTTTAATAAGCGGCACAACTGCCGCATAAGTCATCCTGTGAAATTAGTCCCCTGATCTGTTAGGAGGGTATGGGGAAACCCTGTGCGGGCGAACGTTTTAAGCAGCTCCCTTGCAATTATCGGGGCTTTAATGGATTTCACGGGAACAGCCTCGGGGTAGCGAGTGGTGTAATCTACTGTCACTAATATGTAGCGGTACCCCTCCACTGACAGTTCTACCGGACCTACTATGTCCATACCCATCCTTTCGAAGGGTGTCCCTACCAGGGGCAAAGAGACAAGAGGTGCCGGGGCTACCCTCTGTTTGGTGGTTAACTGGCAGTCCGGGCAAGAGGTGCAATACCGTCTGACGGTTGCCTGGATCCTGGGCCAGTAGAAGCAGGTGGTCAACCTATCCAGGGTTTTCTCTTCGCCCAACTGCCCTGCGCAGGGCGCTTCATGCGCCAACTGCAGCAGGTCCCCTTGCACTGGTTGCGGTGCCAGAAACTGACACACTTCCCCTTTGGCCTCTTCCTTATCAACTCGATAGAGCCGATCCTTTATCAGCTCGAAATGGGGGTAAGGAATCGGCTGCCCTGGGGGATGGGGTTCCCCGTTTACTACCTCCAGCTGCCCGTAGGCATGCCTCAACATGGGGTCATTATGCTGTGCCTGTATAATGTCAAAGGGCCTTACCATCCATGGCATTTCCCTGTCTCGGGGCAGTCCCCCTTCTGTCCGTCCTGGGCTGGGGTCCTTTGACTCCCCTGGAGTTCCGTTGCCCGCCATCCCGTTGGAGGCCTGTAACAAGGGGACCAAGGCTCCCCAATCTCGTCCCAAGATAAGGGGGTGGGCCAAGCCGGGTACCACCCCCACCTGCTGGGTCATTTCTTGCCCCGCCACCCACAACTTGATGAGGCAGGTAGGGTAGAACTGAACCTTCCCGTGAATACACTGGATCCCTACTTGTGGGGAGGAGGGCTGAGGCCCTCCCTGGATCCCTGCCCGTACCAAGGTCCTCCCACAGCCCGTGTCTACCAAAGCCCCTTACTCCCACCCCCCTATCCACACGGGGACAAGGGGCTTCCGGGAGCTTGTTGGTTTAATCCCATCCTCCCCAAACCACCTGTCAGTGAAGGTGCAGTCCATAAGCAGGCATTCCCTCTTGAAGTGACCCGGTTTCCCACATTGGTAGCAGACCCACCCTCCTGGGCTGTTTCCTCCCTCTCATATGGGTGGGGGGTCTGGGGTTTTCCCAGGGCCATAATGGGTCCCCCGGGGACCCCCCGGGGAGTGGGCTTCTCCCTTGTTCCTGCCTCCCCCCCCAACCCAGGGGTCCCTCCTCCTGTGGCCCCCCCTAGTCCTGGGCCCTTCGGTCGACCTTCCCTGAAGCCCCCGAGCTTCCGATTTTTCTCCTCACGATTCTTGGCCCCTTCCCAGCTCCCATACCTGGAAGCCCCTTCAAAGGCCTCGTAATTCTTGAGGAGTCGGGTGCCTTCCTCCAATGAAGTGGGTCGGTGTTGAGCAACCCATGCCCTACTCCCCGGGGGCAGTATGTGGATAAATTGCTCTGTCATTATGAGCTCCACGACCTCCTGGGCCGTCCTTTGCTGGGGTTTCAACCACTGCAGGCAATGGGCCCTGGGCTGCTGGCCAGGACCTGTGGGGAAGATCCTGGCAAACACTTTCCCCCTCTAAACCGTCTCCTATATGTCTCCTCAGAGATGTCCAACCCTTTTAGGATGGCCGCTTTGACCTTCGTGAAATCTGTGACCTCGGTGGCTTCCAGCCGGTCGTAGATGGCTTGAGCCGGTCCAGATAGGCATGGCGCCAGGAGGAGAGCCCACTGTTCCTGAGGCCACTTGGCGACTGTCACCACATGCTCAAAAATGTTCAAGAAGGCCTCGGGGTCGTCCGAGGGGGATATCTTGGTGAGTCGCACCTGCGGCCCCCTTCCCTCCCTGGAGGAGGCTCCTGCACAGGCCATTAGGGCCGTTAGTGCCGGGGTCATAAGGGCCGTCATGTGTTCTGCCACCTGGGCCTGGTTACGGGCCTGAGTGGCGACTAGGTCTGACGTCAGCTGCTGGAGGAACCCTCGTTGGGTCTCCAGCTGCGCAGTCTGAGCCTCCATTAGCCATTTGAGCATGGCTTCTGCATCCATGCTGGCCCTGAGCCCTCTCCGGGCCACAAACCCCCTTTCTTTTGCTCGCTGCTGCCGCAGGCAGACCCACCCAGGGACACCACTTGTCACCCGCCCCCTATCTATGTGCCCCGCCGGCTTCCAGAGGCAGGGCCAGCAGGGAGGGGGAACCCCCTTGTTCTCTGAGGGGCACCCCTGGGGAAACAGGGTCCTTTGGCCTGAGTCCCGGTGGAGTGCTCCCCGCAGGCTGTGACCTGAGCCTACCCACCCCCCTTCCCAGTCCCGAGGTTCTTCCTGTTCCCTCACAGCCCTCCCCCCCAAACTGGGTCATAGGGATACTTCCCTGCCTCCCAAGTCACCGAGTCATCACCCCCTTTCCATTCCTATTCCTCTTCCTTTTGACGGTGATCCCGCCGGCCTTGCCCTCATCGCCCTCTTTCTTCCAGTCGCGGGGCTCCGCCCCCTTGCATCCCAGCATTCACCTGGCCGCTTGCCTCTGCCGCCAGCACCACTGCTGACTCCGCTCCCTCCTGCTCTTCCGGGGTCTCCGCCGAGAGCCGGACCTGGGCTGCGCGGCCCCTGCGGGGCCCTTCGCCACACTTACCCACCTGTGGTGGAGAGATGAAGTGGTTCGAAAGATCTTTTATTGGACCAACTGTTGTTGGTGGAAATAAACAAACTTTCGGGCCACACAGGGCTCTTCCTCAGCTATGGCCCCAAATGTCCTTTTAAGGTTGCTGATATATGGCTCTGACATATCCCACACCTGTGTAAGCACATGAGGTCAGGCTGAGGCCCGCTCATTAAACAGCAAGTCAGAAGTAAGGACAGGTTTGCAACAGAGACCAAAACCAATCTCCTAAGGGGAATAACAGATCACTGAGACTGTTTGCTGCCAGGTGGTGTTATATTCAAAGAAGACAAAAGGTGCCTTGATAGTGCAGTCTCAAGACTGCATACTGGTCCCCATCTGGGTTATCTGGAGTAGCCATTGTATCAGAGTGCAACAGGGCGAGTGGGCTCATTAAATCCCTTCATGGTTTAGGCCCTACTTATCTGAGCGATCGCCTCACACCCCCCACCCCCCGGGCCCTTGGTTGGCCCCTGTGGTCATCCAAGGGTGCCCTCCTGGATGTCCTCTATTATCGGCGGGTTTGGTCAGACAGGAGGGCATTCTCGGCGTCTGCACCATTGTTTTGGAACTCCCTTCTGGCGGAGGTTCGCCTCAGCCCAAATCTTCCTGCCCCAAATCCAACAATAGAGGCAGGGTGGGTGCATGGCTATAGCTACCATGGGGTGTGAGGGCTCAGCTGGGCCTGGACCCTGGACTCTGAGGGGGCTCTTTGCAAGTGACCTTAGTACCACTAGTAAATTTTCAGGGGGTATGTGAGCAAGGCCAGCACCCCACCACCACCACCGCTCACTCAGAAAATTCCCTAGTGACACTCAGGCTGCTTGCAAAGGGCCCTGCCAAGAACGAGGTTTTCAGAGTGGGTGAGAGTGGAGTGCTGATCACACCCCTGCTCACTCTGGGGGCCTGTGGGGAGCTGGGATGGCACTGCCTTCCCCCCTGCCCCCAAGAGACCCTACCCTTTGCCCTAAGAGAGGCCCATAATTGGGACATGAACCTGGGGCCACCACAGCCTTTCTACGCCAGTGGGTGGGATGAATGTCCCACCTATGGAGCCATCGCTGTGCCATACAGGCCACACTGAGAACAAGCAGATAAAGGAGGTAGCCTGGTATGGAAGGGGAAGGAGGAGCAAGCAGAAGAGTGTTGGGAGGAGCAGGCAGGGGTTGTTATGCCTGAGCTGTATATTCTGTTGGAAATGACATTGCCATTTGCCATCTATTTGCCCAATTGAACTTGAAACCCAACCCGCCTGCTAAACAGACAAGGGAGGAATTTGGAAGGGGCGAGAGAGTGACCTGGCAGACATCAGCACCTGCCCCTGGCATTCTCTGGGCTGCTCCGCTTGTCCAGCTGCCAAGGTTACCCCAGACTGTGAGGTCACTCAGCTGGATCTGAGAGAAATACAGGGTGGTGTATATAACCAGCTCCCAGTAACTAGAGCATGTTACATTCTCTGTCTTGCCATTCTTTCCTTCCTTCCTGCCTAGCTGCTGCAGTCGCTGCTAAAGCCCAGCACTCAACATGCTGCTCTGCCATCCAAGTCCTGCTCTGCCTTTCCCCCAGGAAGGCGAGATCATTAGATTGCAATGGTGAGAATGCTGACACTCAGCAGATCTGGCAAACCTTCGTAGAGGTGACCAGAATGCACCTTCTGCACAAGGATCATCCATCACTTGTACAGCGGTGTGCAAACTAGCCCCAACCCCCTAAGGTGTGCTAGCTGGGATCAACAAGAAAGGCTGGGATCAAGGCTTGCAATGACACTTTTCATGGACAGGTGCAAAGGGTTAGATTTTCCAAACCAAAATGACATTTAGATGCCTAATTCTCATTAACATTCTATTGGGGTTAGGTCTCTAAATGCCATTTCTGTCTTTGAAGCTCTAAACCAGATTTACTAATGGGTCTGTTAAAATGCACCTGAAGTCTGAGAACGCTTTGCTTGTGCAAAGGCCCATGACTGCACATAAAAATGTGAGACAGGCAATATTGTCTTGTTTTCATGGAGCATCTTTCACCCAAGGGTCTCAAAGAGACAGGTATTAACCCATCCAAAATGTAAGCAAATCTCAAGTCACTGTACCTTACTTTCCCCTGCTGTATAATGCTGTATAAAAGCTCTTTAACCAGCTTTTAAAGAGTGCTTTAAGTGTTGCAAATGGCAAATGTTACATTCTGGCACTCAGGTTATTTCAAGGTGTTTTGCAAATATAGATATTATTAATGAATGTGCAATTGAACACAGAAGCTGACAACATTGAGCAAGACATTGATGAGAGTGCAATCCTCACCCTGCTCACTGGACTCTGTCCCACTGACATCCAAACAATCAGGATTGGCTCTAATTCTGGCGTTTGTAGGGCACCTATCATCACAGCACTTACTCCCATCAGAAAGCTCTATGTGATCCTCGTTGTCCAAGCAAAAGCTAAGCCAGAGGGAGGATTTTGTTTGACCCCAAATAGACCGTATGAGTTAAAATGTGTTCTTCAACCCCGTCTAATGATGGCAGTGGACCGTGCAATGTGGCAACATTATGGCATTCAACATTCAATTCAAACCATTCAAAGCCGTTAATCTGGCCGGTGTGACAGATTAACTCTTTACATTGTCTTAGCCCACTCCACTAAAGGACAGAGAATAAAAAGCTTAGTACTAACCCATGGAGAAGATCTAGGATACTAGCACCACGTTCAGCTGAACAGTCACCTTTCAAATATATGAGAGCTGATAGGCTGCCATAGCCAAGTGTGACCAAGTCACTATAAGTTCTTCCAAGACCAGATCCCTGGCAGGCAGTGAGTGCTTGTGGGGAGCCATCCCATGAAAGATGTTTTTAGACAGCACCTCTCCACCCATTATCCGCCCATCATACATGTTGCAGGGCCGCATTGGTGTCACTATCTCCATTATCTCCTTCATCTCCTTCTAGCGCGCCCCCTCCAGAAGGGGAAGGGACCAGTTAGGATGGTCCGCCCTCGGAGGCTGATGGAACCCCAGCGGTTCCAGGAGGTCCTGAGGGAGTTAACCCTGGACGTGGACGGCCACTCTGTGGATGAGCTGGTCCGGCATTGGAACAACTTGCTGGAGGAGGCCATTGACAGGGTGGCTCCGAGGCGCCTTCTGCCTCGGTCTCGTCACCGCAGGACCCCTTGGTTTACTGAGGGGCTGCGGTGTATGAAGCGTGTGGGCAGGAGGCTAGAGCGACGCTGGCGTCGGACTCGGTCTGTCTCCGATCGTCTTCTCCATAGGGCCCATTTGCGGTCCTATGTGGAGGCTGTGAGGACGGCGAGGAAGGAATTCCTCGCCGTCCTCATAGCGTCTGCGAAGTCGCGTCCAGCGGAGCTGTTTCGGGTGGTGCGGGGGCTGGTTAGTCCGGCCTCCCTCCGCCTGGATGGGGACTTGTCCCGGGCCCGCTGTGAGGAGTTTGTCATCTACTTCGCAGACAAGATCGCTCGGATTCAGGCCGATTTCGACGCTGGGTTGATAGCAGTAGGGGAAGAGCGCGGGGGGGCGGAGGGTCCGTCTGGTCCATCTTTATGGGGTGAGTTTCAGGAAGTGACGCCGGCCGATGTGGTGGATGTCCTGGGGTCTGTGAGGGCCACGTGTTGTCAACTAGATCCGTGCCCGTCCTGGTTAATAAAAGCTTCCGGGGAGACGTTGGGGACGGTGCTGGCGAGGGTGGTGAATGCGTCCCTTCGGCAGGGGAGGTTGTCGCCTTGCTTAAAAGAGGCTGTGGTGCGCCCCCTGCTGAAAAAACCATCGTTGGACGTAGACGCGCTCGCCAGCTACCGACCTGTCTCTAACCTTCCCTTTTTAGGGAAGGTTATTGAGCGGGCAGTGGCGCTCCAGCTCCAGGGTCATCTAGATAACATCGGGCTCCTTGACCCTTTTCAATCTGGGTTCCGCCCCGGCTATGGCACCGAGACGGCGTTGGTGGCCTTGGTGGACGACCTCCGCCGGGAGATGGATGCGGGATGTTCGACATTTCTCATCCTGCTCGATCTCTCGGCCGCTTTTGACACCGTGGACCATGGGCTGCTGTTGAGACGACTGCGTGACCGGGGGGGTCTGGACGGGACTGTTCTTGAATGGTTCCGTTCATTCCTCTCGGGGAGGAGCCAGCGGGTGGTGTTGGGGGAGGAAACATCGAGCCCCCGCGCCTTACCGTGTGGCGTTCCGCAGGGATCGATCTTGTCTCCATTATTATTTAACATCTATATGCAGCCCTTGGGGGAGGTCGTGAGAGGGTTCGGGGTGCGATGTCACCAGTATGCTGATGATACTCAGCTGTAC
The DNA here is from genome assembly GCA_003113815.1 of Sphenodon punctatus. Lineage (NCBI taxonomy): Eukaryota > Metazoa > Chordata > Lepidosauria > Sphenodontia > Sphenodontidae > Sphenodon > Sphenodon punctatus. The sequence goes on along the minus strand of QEPC01004800.1, from coordinate 52,876 downwards.
CTCTCCTTTTCTACTGACCCAGACCCTGCTATCTCGGTGCTATCCCAATGTTTGGAGGCCGTGGCGGATTGGATGCGGCTGAGCAGACTGAAGCTCAACCCAGATAAGACGGAGGTGATGGTGGTGGGGAGGGCGAAGGGGGTGGTGGCCCCCCTGGTTGGGGGGGTTTGCCCCCCTGTAGCTCAGCAGGTCCGGAGTCTGGGGGTCATATTGGACGCAGACCTGCGGCTGGAGCGGCAGGTGGAGGCAGTCGCTAAGGCTGCCTTCCGCCAGCTTTATCTGGTACGTAGGCTGCGTCCGTATGTCTCTGGCCCGGACCTGGCCTCCCTCATCCATGCCTTCGTCACCTCGAGGCTCGACTACTGCAACGCGCTCTACGTGGGGCTTCCCTTGTTCTTGGCCCGGAGGCTGCAGCTGGTGCAGAATGCGGCGGCTCGTCTTCTTACGGGGACGGGTCGCCGGGAGCACATTACACCGGTGCTCCGAGCTCTGCACTGGCTGCCGATAGTGTGCCGGGCCAAGTTCAAGGTCCTAGTGATGATCTATAAAGCCCTACACGGTCTCGGCCCCTCATACCTTAGGGACCGCCTCGCCCTTCGCGCCCCAGAGCGGCTCCTGCGGTCTGCCGGGGGTGCCCTCCTGGAGGTCCCCCGTGTTAAACGGGGGGCCACGATGGAGAGGGCATTCTCGGTGGTGGGACCGCGGCTGTGGAACTCCCTTCCGGAGGAAGCTCGCCTGGCCCCAAGCCTATTAACATTTCGGCGGAACTGTAAGACCTGGCTGTTTGCCCAGGCCTTTGGGAGGGAGGGTGGGGAGGGGGGTGTTTAGTCCCCGACCCATTTGTGTTTGGTTTTTGGTCTAGCCCTGTTAAGTTATATTTATATTTAATATTTTAAGCATTTTTTGATTGTTTTGTACTGATTTTATTGTATTTTATGGTTTTTAATGTTGGAAGCCACCCCAAGCGGCGTTGCAGGAGGGGCGGGGTAGAAATTTGCAAAATAATAATAATAATAATAATAATATGCAGCCCTGCAAGATGCATGATGGGTGGGTAATAGGTGGGGGGAGGCACTTGTCTAAAAACACCCAAAAGCTCAGGATACAAAGGCAAGGTTTAGCCCTTTATGGGGAACACTGGCCAGAAGCCAGCAAGCATGAATGTGGCTGATTGCGCTCAGCTGAGCAGGACCACTAACCCAGCTTCAGAAAGAGTAGCAAGCTCTAGTTCAGTGGTTCTCAAACTTTTTTGAGCCACACCTCCCTTTCCACTTGTCTGTTGTAGTTAAGCCTACACACACACCTTGCTCTTTCTTCCATTCCGGTTCCCACTCTCTTATTGCTTCTTCTCTCTCCCCCTTACCACCCCATTATTTTGGAGATTCTCCCTAGCTCTGTGAGAGCATGGAGTTAGGTGTTTGCCAGGGTCCTTGCCATGCTCTGCCCCCCGAACACTTTCTGTGCCACCCAGTTTGAAAACCTAGGCTGTAGGGTGGGGGGCCGCCAGGGAGGGGTTATTGCGTCATGGGAAGGAGCCTGTCGCAGGGGTCAGGAGGCTAGACCCAAGGCCCACTTTATGAGGGTCTTCCTTTGTCTGTCTGGCAAGTGGTAAGCTGAACCAGGAGGTGTGGAACCAGGGGACTGCTTTCCCGTGCTCTAGAACTCCTCAGAGTCACCAGCCAGGAGACAGGAGTCGCTGGGGAGGGGAAGCTGCCCAGGTTGAGGCTTGACTCACAACAGGGGCCTGTATACCCTTAAACTGCTCAGCTGAGAACAGACTCAGGACAGGGGGGAGAATGCAGCAGATACTGCTCAGATGGAGGACTAACTTGAGGCAGGGATATTGTATTAACTGTTTGAAGAACTGTAGGGATGCCACTAATTACAGTTTGACCCTGAAACTCCCATTTTGGTCTGTGGGAGTCTCAGGGGTCAAACCATGAGAGGTGGCAGCCCCTATGTATGTATGTCTGACACTTGGGAGGAGCAACTATTTCTCCTTCCATTTTCTGCTCTTGCCTTTGCGTTTCCCTGTCTTGATCTAATTCTGGCCTGTGATGTCTAACACTAAGGGCGTTTATAGACGATCCCGCTTACAAGCGGGATTGCTAAACGCCGTGTTTCCTCGCCGCGGCGTCTCTCTGTGCCGTGTCTGATGTTCAGACACGGCGCAGAGTGCGAGTGCGCATGCGCACCCTTCTGCGCATGCGCAC
>QEPC01004800.1:37774-48058 GCA_003113815.1 Sphenodon punctatus | reverse complement strand
GGAAGTGCGGCGTAAAGCCGGCACTCCGGGAATCCGCGTCGGAGGGGGCAGGATCGCCTGCCCCCTCCGACGCGGATTCAAAAGCAGCCCAGGCATATAGACGAGCGGCAAGAAAGGCGGCTGATCAAAGGATCAGCCGCCTTTTTTGTCTCGTCTATAAACGCCCTTAGGGTGAACTCACATGTAATTCTGCTAAACTCTGATGTCCGCAGGGCCCTGGAAGCTGTATAATTAGCCCTGCATTATCCCCCAATCACTGTTGTGTGTGAGTGAGGCACTCCGATTTCCAGCCCCACTTTAAACTCTGAGCTGCCATTTAGATCTGATCTATTAATCATATCTGATCTATCATATCTATTAATCAGATCTGATCTACTAATCCAAGTCCAGTGGCTGGACTTGGATCTTGAGTACCCATGTGGGTAGGTCCCCATGACCATGATACAAGTCAGATATGGGGCCAAGTCTTGCTTTAAATTAGCTCCAAACCTGACCTTCCCTACAGATTACAAAAGTCAGGACCTTACCTTCCACTTTGGGCACCTGTTGTAGTCTCAGTGAGCAGAGGCGCTATCTGGCCCAGTTTAGCCTGTGCTACTCCCTGCTACACTGATCAACTCAGCACAGGAACTCAGAGTAAATCAGTGCAGAACCCTAGATGATTGCCATCGTCCATCCGTTCTTTATTTATTATTAGAAGCTATTTCCTCTGGAAAGTGAATTTACAATCCATTTCGACTGGGAATTGCTGGATGCTAGTTGGGACATGCAGCGTGAAAATGGAACCTGACAGAAGTAAAATCACTCCCAGCAAGACCTTTTGTATTTATTTCTCACATCTGAATCTCTGATACATCTTACCCGTCCTCTTGGCCCACCTGCCAAAGTTGTAACGAGGCCCCAATATTAATTAGGAGAAATAATAGTGTGTGTTGTGTAGAAAGGAGGCAAGATACATCAGCCCTCTGCCATAGAGAGCGCAATAGCAGCAGCATACACAGACAGGATTAGACGTTTTCAAAAGCTTATTAACCGAAGCCCACAGGCAACAGATGACAGCTTCCAAGAATACATCTCCTAGCTCACTCAGCACAAACAGAGGGAGGTGCTGCCACCTGCGTGCGGTGCTTTGCCACTGCAGCTGGATGGCAGAAGCAGTTTTTTGTTGTCTTCTTCATTCTAAATTGTTAACAGTGGCTGGGGTGAGTCATGGATTCATAGGTAAAGAATCAAAACCTATCCAGCTGACCCAAAGGGATGGGAAGGATAAAGAAAGAAAGAAAGAAAGAAAGAAAGAAAGAAAGAAAGAAAGAAAGAAAGTGAATCTTAAAGGTATACAACATGAGAAACAATGAAATTCCCATGTCTGGTATCCTTACCATGCACACACACAAAAAAGGCATAGCTGTAAGGTATACTGACACTGTGGGGAGGGATTTCACAAAGTGCTCAGCACTGACCTAATTTTGCTCTCACCGATGCTTTATTCTAGGTTTCAGTGGCACCAGATTTGGACCAGTGGTGAGTCTCATTTTCAGTAGGTACCTGTGGTTGAGGTAACCAGACTGATCCACCTAGTGTCCTTCCTGTTCTTTCCTGCCCTGCCCTTGGTAACATACTCCTGCATCTCACTTTTTTTATCTAGACTGTGTTGTTTCTTCAAGGCAGGGACCTTTCATATTATTGTGACTCATATTCTAGTAGCACAGAGAGGGGAAATGTAAGTGTGAGAGGAGGTGAAGTTTAGTTGTTGAGGGGTGGAGCTAATTGGCCGAGGGGGTGGGGCTTGTCCCCCTTTGGCTGCTAAAAATGTTGGGAGGTATGCGTGAAAGACACACAGCAACAATTTATTTCTTATTTCTTTCTTTCTAAATACTTATATCCCGCCCTCTCCTGCACACAATGGCAGCTTGGGGCGGCTCACAACAATAACAAAAATAAACAATAACATTTATAAAATTCATAAAATACATTTAGTACATTGTAAAAGGGGAGAAATAACCAACCCGCCCTAACCCAACCCAACCCCCCTCCCCGTCTCCCTCCCCAAAGGCCTGGCGGAACAGCCAGGTCTTACATTGTTGTCGGAAAGAAGGGAGGTCCGGGGCCAGGCGGGCCTCCGACACGAGGGAATTCCACAGTCTAGGAGTGGACACCGAGAATGCCCTCCCCATTGTCGCCACCCGGGAAACCTGGGGGACTTTGAGTCGGACGTCCCGGCTGACCGCAGGGGTATGAGGCTGTCCTGCAGATAAGTGGGGCCTAGGCCATTTAGGGCTTTATAGGTCAGCACCAACACCTTGAATCGGGCCTGGAAAACAATAGGCAGCCAGTGAAGAGAACGGAGCACTGGGTCATGACGGCCCGTCCCTGACAATCTCTGCCCTAAGAAGCTTACAGTCTAAATAGATGAGATGGGACAGGAAACAGAGGCAAGTAACTTGCCCTAGGTTCAAAGTTCCCAGATTATGGGTCGTAAGCTCAAGTAGGATCACAACATCTGTAGATGGGGTCACAGTCCTGATTGATATTTTAATTACTTGGCATGGTTTTTTTGCTGTCCAGACGTTGCAAGATTATATTAAAGTTTCAAAATGGAGTCACACAGGCACCACTGCAGGTCATGGGCTTAGAACAATAGAAGTCAGGTCTCGAGTCCAAGCCCAGCACCCTATCCATAGACCACATTGCCTAGCTTTCTTGATCCCTGAGGATGGCAGTGTAATGCTGCTGAGCTACAAGACAGGTAGCACCCAAAACACTTCTCAGTTAGACTTAGTTTCTGCATATTAATATTCATTTATTAATCATTATTATTACTATTATTAGCAAGCATTTATATAGCACCAACAATGTACCTGGCACTTTACAAAGTAATTGAATAGACACGGTCCCTGCCCTAGGGCTTACAGTCTGAGAGACAGAGGGGTGGGGAGACGAAGGAAGAGGAACAGAGGAAGAGACAAGGAGTGTAATGTTAACAAAGATGCGAGGTCCCAGGTGCACGCGCTTGGCTTGGTTACATAAAGAATGATGGCTGGCTGGTCCATGTGGTGAGGATATGAGTACACAGACCTCAGCTAACAGATTGTACTGGATGGAGGGTATCAGCAGGAGCTAAGTGAGGGGAGCGAGGAGTCAGAGAGGGCAGAGCGGAAGAGGTGGGCCTTGAGGAGGGATCTGAAGGTACGGAGGGAGGGGGTGAGGCGGATGTGGGCAGGGAGGGAGTTCCAGGCGTGGGGGGCAGCTAAGGAAAAGGGACGAAGCCGGTTAGGGGAGCAGGGGAGGCATGGGAGGGCGAGAGAAAGGAGAGAGGAGGAATGGAGCACAGCCAGGCATTTAACAGTATATGCCTGGCTGTGGCCAGGCCCTGCCAGTGTGAAACAGCTGTACAATAAACCAGCCAAACCTCTTGGTTAAGCAGAGGAGAGAGGGGCCTCAGATGTTGATTCTAGGCAGCCAGCATTTATCGACAGCCGTGGCATGCTATTGGCCAGGAGAGGAGCTGTACTAGAGTGATAAATGGAAGGAGCCCTGAGCATTCATCCATTCATTCACTGATTCATACAGTCTCATTTATTAAAGGAACCGCTTGGGATGGGTAGGGAACGGGGTGGGGGCAAGCAACAAAGATCTGCCTGCTTCCTCTGGACTTAAAATAAGATCAATAAATCGACACGACTCAGAACAGGAGAGATGGAATCAACAGGAGACCTGGCATCACAACCCTACCCCAAACCCACCCCACAAACTCCCCATCCCCTGCAAATGCAGATTGGTTAGCATTTTAAAAGTCAAAACCAGCACCTTGAATTTTGGCTGGAAAGCTATAGGGTGCCAATGCAACCAGCTGCAACCTCCAGACTCTCAACAAAGACAGCCCCACATAGAGTGTGTTGCAATAGTCTAGTCTAGAGGTGATAAAGGCATGGATGATGGTGGCCAGGTCAGAGTCCGAAATATACGGCCGCAGCCATCGCGCCAGATGTAGTTGGCGAAAGGCACTCCCTGCCACAGTCACCACCTGGGAATCCAGGAGGAGCTGTGAGTTGAGAAGCACCCCCAGACTATGGACCTGGGTCTGCAGAAAAAGAGAGGTAGAGTTGTGTATCACTGGCATACTGATGACAACATACGCCAAACCCTCTCATGACCTCACCCAAGGCTGCATATACACGTTGAACAAGAGAGGGGTCAGAATAGAACTCTGCTGGACTCCATACATCAGGTTTTGGGGAGGTGATGAACACTCCCCAAGCACCACATGCTGAGTTCTCCCAGCCAGGAAAGAGCAGGGTCATCAGGGGCAGCCCCACATAGAGCGCATTGCAGTAATGTAGCCTCAAGGAGATGAAAGAAAGATGGATGACAGTGGCCAGATCTGAATCAGAAAGAAAAGGCCACAGCCCCCTCATCAGATGGAGTTGGTGAAAGCGACCCTGGCCACCGCCACCACCAGACAATCCAGGTGCAGCAAGGGGTCCAGAGGCACTCCAAAGCTGCGAACCTGAGTGACCAGAGGGGGCTGGACTCCATCAATAATAGGTGCCCCAATCCCCTCCAGGCCACACGGCCGGCCAATCATCATCACCTCAGTGGTGTCTGGATTCAGCTTCAATCAGCTCACCCTCATCCAGTCCCCAACAGCAGCCAGGCAAGGGGTAAGCACTGAAACTCATGTCTTTTCATTTCCCATTTCTGCCCCTGCCCCCCGCAAAGTATGGCCAACATGACCACACAGATGCAGCCTACCTACTCTTTTTCTTTACAGTTCTTGGAATGGATTCAAGTTCATTGGTATTATAACCTCCCCACGTAGAATAAAGACAAGGGGGGTGGGGGAGACACACTACCAGGTCCTATTAAGCAGCTGCAGCAGTGTGCTGGTCAGGGCTGTGGAAGCAAAGGGACCCACTGCTATGACTGTGGAGTGATAATGCCAGCCTCTCCTCTCCCAAGTCCTACCTAGCTCAAGTATCTAAAGTGATAATGGTATCTGTGGAGGACAGGGACATTTAGGGTAGGCCTGACTTGCTGTAAGAATTGTACTATTTTAGTTCTCTGGAGTCTAATCTAATGCTTCCTGGCCTCGATATCTCCATTTTGGGAAGACACACCACTCATTGTTAAAGTAGAACCTACAGTGCACTTTGCTTTGTTACTGAACTAAGGGCATGATCCTCTGAGCAGATAACACAAAGGGTGTTAACAAATGAGATGGTAGCCCACACCAGCTGCTCCTGCTCCCATCACAGAAGCCGCAACTGTCTGCAGAACCTGTTCCCACCCCACAGCCAACATGGGTTGATGAAGACATGGACACCTTGACCGCATCCCCTCGAGCTCGAGAGCCAGTCCTTGTTCGAGGAGCTACCTGAGGTTCTGGTCGAGGGCACAGAGGATCTGGATGCCACCTTTGTAGAGGAGGCAGTGGAGGCGGAGAATGGTACGTTAATGCCCCCAGGAGGGCAGGGGTGTTTGCATTTACACAGCTGCATGATAAAGGGTTATGTTTATTGTTATCTAATTATATTTTTGGTTTCCTGTGTTGAGATGCAGACGGGAGAACATGAAGGAGCAGCAGAAAAATCAATGGGAAACAGCTCCACAGGACAGGAATGGTAGGTCCAGGGAGTGGGTGGGAAGGCATCATGGTGGGCTCATGGGGAGAGGGGTGAAAGCACCATATTGGGATGGCAGGCTGGAGGGGGTGAAGGGTGGAAGGCAAAATAGAGGCCAGTGGAGTGGAGGAAGTGAATGATGGCAGGAGGAAAACTACATGATACTGGGATCCCACCACAGCAACCACCCTATAGCAGGTACTCATTCCTGCTTCCCTTAGGGGGAGTAGAGGACTGAAAATTGGGTGGGCAGCCTGAAACACCTGTTACACCTGGATGGAAAGGTGGGTGGAGCAGACTGAACTAATGACTTCCCTTGCTGCCTTGCTACAAGTCTGCCAGTGCAACTGGTGTGGATGGAACCCTCTGCCACAACAAGCACCCTGTGGGACCTGTGGCTCTGCAACCCGTGCCACAGGGAGGATTTGGCAAGTGATCTGCTTGGGGAGACCACACGGTGGGCAGACGGGATCTGCAGCGCTATTAATGGCATGGCCAGGGAGCATAGGCAACTGGTGCGGTGGAATGCTGCAAAACACAAGGACTTTGCTGCTGAGGCCCACCTGGACCACTGCCAGGAGGTCAGCCCCTGTATAAGTACCTGAAAGGGTGAGAAGGGGAGCCAATGAGGGCTAGGCAAACACACACACTACTCCTCCCCTAGCTGTTCCTTCCCTCCACTGCTGGGCTCTGGCCACGGATCTAATTCACAAATTGTGGCTCTAACTGCCCCAAGCACATCCCCCGCATCAGCGGGCATCATCAATTGAAACTGATCCCATAATACCAGACCAGAGGGGGTCTTCATAACCTCTGACTCTGCCACTGTCTCTAAACAGATGATGCTGAAGTTGTGGTGAATGTGAGTGATTTTATCCACAAAATAATCCACAAAAATGTCACAGCGGGCGTGAGATAGGACAGACTGACCAAGCCTCTCACCACCTGGAAAAGATCTGCTGGATTTCGTGGATGCTATGATGGCTGCAAATAAAAGTTTCTTTGCAGCCCGCACAGCCATGGCATAGGCTTTCAAATGGGCTCTATGCCACAGTCAGTCATCCCCAGTTTTAGTCCTACGCCACCGCTGCTCTAACCGTCTACCCTCATGCTTCAGCCATCCCAAGTCCTCTGTAAACCACGGAAACCTGCATTGCCGCCACATGGAGAGCAGACACCTGGGAGCCACCGTATCGATGGCCTCAGCCAGAAGAGTATTCCATAAGGCCACACGGTCATTGATCATGCGGCTGTCAAGGTCCAATGGTAAATCCTCCAGGCCATTCTGGAACTCCACTGATTCCATAAGTCTCCAGGGACAGACCATCCTAATAGGCCCTGCACCCAAGTGCACCGGAACACATGCCTTCAGGAGGTAATGGTCCGTCTATGACAAGGGTGATATATCTACCCCCCACCAATTAAAGTACCGTCTGCCTCAAGACCAGTGCAAAACACCAAGTCCAGAGTGTGCCTCCTTGCACGTGTCAGGCCAAACACAACCTGGGACAGGCCCATGGTTGTCATGAATTCCTGCTCCACGCCATAAAAGCTGGTCTCAGCATGGATGTTAAAGTCCCCCAAAACAATAAGTTTCAGGGACCTCAAGATCACATCCAACACCAGCTTAGCAAGAGCAGTGAGAGATGCAGCTGTATAGGAAGGTGTACGGTATATCAGCAGCACCCCTAACCTGTCCCCAGCCAATCAACACAAGATGGAGGCCCTCAATACCTGGCAAGGTATAAACCCATTACCTTCTGAAAGTCCAGATACTGGCCCTCCTATGCCTTCATTGGGTTGTGGTGGACCAGTTAGATTGTTCTGCCCCCGGAGGCTAATGGATCTGATCCATTTCTAGAATTCTATGGGGTATTTACCAACTGACCTTAGTGCTACTCTGTCAGTGAACTGGTTGCCTTGGAATGACATGTTGACCATGGACATCGACACAGTTGTACCCAGGTGTCTGCTTCCACTGCTGTAGCAGCACAAATCCGCCTGGTTTATAGAAGAGCTGAGGTTGCTGAAGGAGGAGGGTAGACAGTTACAGAGCAGGTGGCGCTTAACTCATGCTGAAGCCGACCGATTGCAATATAGATCATTTTTAAAAAGACTGCCATGGCTGTGATGGCAGTGAAGAAAGCTTCTTCTCTGCTATCATAGTTTCTGCAAAGTCTCATCCATCGGAGCTGTTCCAGGTGGGTGGTGAGGGGCCTGGTTAATCACGTCTGCCTCTGCCTGGAAATAGAGTCATCTAATGCCCACGGTGACATTTTTATTAACTATTTTGCAGACAAAATTGCTAGTATTCACGACTTGGGTGCTGCCATTTTATCTGCAGAACCAGAGTTTGAGGTTATGGAAGTTCAGCCTTGTCCTGTTTATTTGGATCAGTTTCAACTAGTAACACCCACTGATGTGAGGGACTGGGAGGTGTTTGGGGCAACCAGTTGTGAATTAGATCCTTGCCAGTCCTGGCTGATGAAAGCCAGCCTGGGGACGTTGGGGCCCTTGCTGGCTGGGGTGATCAGTGCCTCCCTTCAGGAGGGTAGGGTGTCAGACGCTCTTAATACTGTGGTTTTCTGGCCCCTGCTTAAGAAGCCATCTTTGGACGCTGACTCCCTGGCCAGCTATCAGCCTGTCTTTCTAAAAAGGGAACGTTATTGAACGGGTGGTTGCCCGACAGTGCGAGGTTCATCTCAGTACCATCAGATTCCTGGACCTGTTTCAGTCAGACTTTCATTCTGGGTATGGCATGGAGACTGTGCATGTGGCCTTCAGCGACATGTGCATGTGGCCTGGAGACTGACAAGGGGAATTCCCCTCTGTTGATCTTGTTAGATCTTTTGGATGGCCTTTGGATACAGTTGATCATGAGGTGGTGTTGACATGTGAGAGATCTGGTGGGGGTGTGTGGGACTGCTCGAGTGGTTCCACTACTTCCTGTTGGGGAGGTAACAGAGAGTGGTGATGGGCGATTGCTTGTCAACCTCTCTGGACCTCCTTTGTAGGGTTCTGCAGGGTTCTATTCCATCTCCCTTCTTGTTCAACGTGTGTATGAGACCGCTGGGTGAAGTCATTTGGAGGTTTGGGGTCAAGTGCCATCAGTATGCTGATGGAACCCAGCTCTACCTCTCTATTTCATCTGGCCCAGGCCCAGCAGTCTCGGTGCTTACCTGATGCCTGGCTGCTGTCATGGACTGGATGAGGATGAGCCAATTGAAGCTGAATCCATACAAGTCTGAGGTGATGATGGTTGGCCAGTCTTGGGACTCCTGTTATTGATGGAGTCTGGCCCCCTCTGGTCAATCAGGTTTGCAACCGTGGAGTGCTTCTGGACCCCCTGCTGCGGCTGGATTCTCAGGTGGTGACAGTGGCCAGGAGCACTTTTCACCAACTCCCATCTGGTGAGGAGGCTGTGGTCTTTTCTTTCTGATTCGGATCTGGCCACTGTCATCCATACTTTCATCATCTCGAGGCTAGATTACTGCAATGCACTTTACGTGGGGCTGTCCCTGATGACTGTTCAAAAGCTGCAGCTGGGGAGTCTTGCCTCCTTATGAGGGTGAGGCTTCAGGAGCACATTATACCAGTGCTCTGTAGTCTGCATTGCCTCTCTATAGCTTTCTGGGCACAATTCAAGATGCTGGTTTTGACCTTTAAAGCCCTAAATTGTTTGGGCCCCACATATCCCCCACCTGCCAAGGTGACAGATGTCCTGGGGTCTGTTCGGGCCACAATTTGTGAGTTAGATCCATGCCTGTCCTGGTTGGTCAAGGCCTCCAGGGAGGCGTTGGGGCTGGTACTAGCAGGGGTGATAAATGCCTCCCTTCAGGAGGGGAGGGTGCTGGACTGTCTCAAGGTGGCTGTGGTCTGGCCTCTCCTCAAGAAACCATCTTTTGATGTTGGTGCCCCGGTGAACTATCAGCCTCTCTCTAATCTTCCCTTTTTAGGGAAAGTTATTGTATGGGTGGTGGCCCATCAACTGCAGGCACACCTGGACAGCACCAGTTTTCTTGATCCCACGCAGTCGGGCTTTTGTCTGGGGTATGGCATGGAGACGGCATTGGTGGCCTTTGGATAGGGGTCATATGACCCTATTGGTTCTACTGGATCTATCGGCAGCTTTTGATACCGTGAACCATGAGATGGTGACTGGCCTGCAGGACCTGGTCGGGGTGGATGGGACTGTTTTGCAATGGTTCTTTTCTTACCTCGCAGGTAGATCACAGTGGGTGGTCCTAAGTAGGGATGGGCGCACAGATCGCGGTTCAGGTTCGGCCGTTCGGTTCGGCTGCGTTCGGTTCGTCCACTTGGTTCAGCAGTTTGGTTCAGCTGCGTTCGGTTCGTCCGTTTAGTTCGGCCGTTCTGCTAGTTCTCCGGGTTCGGGTTCGTCCATTCAGTTCGGTTGTCCAAACAGGCTGTTCGGTTAGGCCGTTCGGCTGTTCAGTTCGGCCGTTCGGCCATTCGGGAAATGTTGTTATGGGAGGTTTTTTGTTTTTTATATGGTTTTTTGGTTTTTTATTGGGTTTTATATGGTTTTCTTTTGTTTTTTATTTGTTTTTTTTGTTTTTGTATGGGTTTTTTAATTTATTTTTTAAATCTAATATTATGTCTATCTATCTACACTAAATCTAACTGCTATTAACTATTCTAAATG
>QEPC01004800.1:19454-29549 GCA_003113815.1 Sphenodon punctatus | reverse complement strand
CGCTTGATGTGCATGTAGACTGTGTTTTCTGATGTTACCCTGGGAACTCCTTGCTGCTGTGTTGTGCCAGTGTTTTGCCAGTGTGTTCTGTGTTTCCCTGTGTTTTGGGTATATACATTATTTATTTTAAGCTTGATGTGCACTTGATGTGCATGTAGATTGTGTTTTCTTCCATCCGATGTTAACCATGGGAACTCCTTGCTGCTGCGTTATGCCATGCCACTGACCTACCGTCCCCCTGGTTCTGCCCACCGGCTCGCCGGCCCGCCTTACTGCCCCTGCAAACTCAAAACCCACCAGCTGCCCCTGGTTTTGAAGTTCCCATGTTACTCAATGGAGAGAGATTTTAAAGTTATGTCTGGATGGACATGGATTATATATACACAACAAAAGTACATGTTTTATGTACATCTCTCTCTATGCTGTCATATAGAAGAGACTGTATTTAAGAGTTATATTTTATTTTTTAATTTAATGTTGTTTATGTTAATTAGGTTATAGGTTAAAATAGGTTAAATTAGGTAAATAAATTAATTAGATTAGATTAGGTAAAAATAATGTTTAAATGTAATTTATTTTTATAACAAAACATTTTTTTATGTTAATTAGGCTGTAGGTTAAAATAGTTTAGATTAGGTAAATAGGTTAAGTTATTAATTAATTATTATTATTATTATTATTAAGCATCTATAACGCACTAGCAATGTACCTGGAACTTTACAATTGTAGGATAAACCCGGTCCCTGCCCCAGCGGGCTTACAATTTGAGAGAGACAAGTGGGGGGGAGACAAAGGGTGGGGGAAGTTATAAATTTAGATAGATTAGATTAGGTAAAAATAAGAAAAAGATAGTTAAAAAAATTTTTAAACATTTTATAGTAAAAATATAATTCTTAAGCACTTATTTTTGTTAATTAGTGTATAGGTTAAGATAGGTTAGATTAGATAAATAGGTTTGCAACAGCTGAATATCTATCCTACTGGGTTCATTGAGAGTATTACAGTGCACCAAGTTAAGCATGTTGTCAATATTGGCAAAATCAAAGTATGAGGCTCCTCCTGAGCTAAAACTCTCCTGTGTACGACTAGTAGCACTAAAGAGTGGAATCTCTTCTGCTCAAAAAGCTTGGCTTGCACCAAGAGGAAACCTGAAAAATCTTAGCCCAGGAGACTGAGATACCAGTAACTGAAAATGTGGAGTTACTCAGAATAATGGAATTACTCAAGCTGATTTCACACCACATGTGGTAGCACCCAGCTCTTTGCCTGAAGCAGCCCTGGGCAGGAAGAGACCAGGATTGCTGCTTGTGAGGGACCAGTGGACAGCAGCCCCTTAATTTTATTTATTTCATTGGACCCAGACCCAGAAGTCTCGGTGCTTACCCAATGTTTGGTGGCTGTTGGAGACTGGATGAGGGCGAGCTGACTGAAGTTTTATTTTATTCATTTATTTATTTATTTATTGAATTTATACCCCGCCCCTCCTGAATACAGCTCGGGGCGGCTGTATTCCCGACAAGATGGAAGTGATGATGGTGGGTAGGGCGGGGGGTGTAGCGGCTCCTGTCATTGACGGGATTCGGTTCGCAGTCTGGGTGTGCTTCTCGATTTTCAGTTCCTCTTAGATGTGCAGGTGGGGACTGTGGCGAGGAGTGTGTTTCACCAATTACATCTGGTGCATCGGCTTCAGCCATATGTCTTAGATGGCGACCTGGCCACCATTATCCATGCTTTTATTACCTCGAGACTGGACTATTGTAACGCGCTCTGTGTGGGGCTACCCATGGTGATGGTTCGGAGACTGTAGCTGGTGCAGAATGCAGCGGCCCATCTCCTTACAGGGGTGGGTCGCTGTAAGCAAGTTACACTGGTGCTCTGGGCTCTGCATTGGCTATCTATAGTCTTCTGGGCCCGATTCAAGGTGTTGGTACTGATCTATAAAGCCCTATATGGCCTGGGCCCCACTTATCTGTTGGACTACCTCACCCCCTGTGTTTTGGACCGGCCCTTCCGGTCCTCCGGAAGCGCCCTTCTTGAAGTCCCCCAAGTTGTTCGGGGGCCGACTACAGAGAGGATGTTCTCGGTGGCCGCTCCTCGGCTGTGGAACTCCCTTATGGTGGAGGCCCAGGTGGACACGGACCTCCCCTCCTTTCAGGCTAATGATTTCATGGAAAATTTGCGGAGGGGGTACCCTGAAAGTATTGAAGTTTTCCCCCCCAAGGTTTTGAATTTGTCTAGAGAATCCCTACTTATCCTAAAAGATAAACATGAGGGGACAGGGAGAATGATTTGTCCTATCACATTCATCCTGGGATCAGCAGCCAGAAGAGGGCTATATGCAAACATTGGCATTTAGTGGCGGGTATACCTGGCTACAAAGAAAAACCCATACTTGCATATAGGAAAACCAAATCCATCAAAGATATTCTAGTGCACACTGATATAAAATATTCTCTGAACATATTTTCTGCCCCTACACACTTTAGATCCTTACCTGTGGGTCATTTCAAATGTGGGAAATGTGCCCTTTGTAGGTACAGTAGTCCCACAAAGGTGTTTGTTCATCCGGCTACTGGAAAAGAATATCAGCTTAGACATTTTTCTACCTGTTCCACTGCTTATGTGGTATATCTAATTTTGTGTCCCTGTAAATTTATCTGTGTGGGATGCACCTTCAGATCTGTTAAAACTAGGATTAGTGAACATTGCATCAATATTAGGAGGAAAATAATCAAAGAACCTTTGGTCTCACACTTTATTCAGGAACAACATAAATTGGAGGATTTAAGATATCTGTGTATTGAAGCTATGTCTCATCAACAGAGACATAGCTTAGAAGAGAAGCATATTGGATACACAATCTGAACACCCAACACCCAATGGTCTAAATGAAGAAAGTAATTGGTTTGTATTTTTATAAAAAACATTTCTCTAAGATGTTTCTCTCTTGTTGGACTGTGTTTCTTTTGCCCTTGGTGACAGATTGATTTATATATATTTACAAGTGCTATTCTCTCAGAGTAATTAGGGGAAATTAAGATATTAGGTAGCCATTCCAAACAGTTCCATTAGTAAATAAGGACATTATATTATTGTATTTTCATATGATTGTGTTATACAATTCGATTTTTTTAAATTGTTGCTTCACCTAAGAAAAGGTTCATTTCACCATGTATTTTCATACTGTTGAATATTCAGCTGTGGTATCCATTTCATTGATATACCATGCTCTATCAAGTGAGACAAGAAGAACTTTTGGTGGATGATTGCATCATGTGGAAGACTTTAATTCATCTCACTTTAACCAATTGACAGTGATGATTGAGGATCAACTGCAGGTGAAGATCTCAGGAACCTACAGCTCTTTATATAGGACTTTTGTCTGTGTGTGAGGTTACATACAGACTCTCACCGTTTGCAATGTCAGCATGAAGGTGTTAGGAGGCAACCATTGGATGGGTATGTTTTCTTTCCACATTGCCCTTTTTGGAAGCTAAGGTTGTGAATTGAGGTAAATTCACATTATAGATATTCATGAGGATTAATTTACATTATAGATATGCATTATAGATATGCATGAGGATTAATTTGTCAGTTAAGGAAGAATTTACCCTTGATATACAATATTTGTTTCTATATAGTATGAATTTAAGAAGAATACTCTGGAGGACATTAAAATACTCTCCATATGAGCATTTGCAAATCCAACTAGGCACTCTTTCATATTGAGTCAAGGTGAGATATTTCTTTGGGATCCATACCTCAAATAATTATTGTAAATATTCCATAGGAATATAGTGCCAAACATTGGAAACAATTTTTGCCTTTAATTTTTAGGAGATAATCTTGGAATCCCATATGGAAACATAAGGATTTGAGTGTGGTTGACAACAGTGAATGGATATTTAGGAGGTAATTTTTTCAGTAGGTTACTTTGTTTGTGTATATGATGCAAGTGCATCTCATTATGTTCCCTTTTTCATTTCCTTTTTTTAGGTAATAGCTGTTCACGCACAAATATATGCATCCAATTTTAATTTCATTATCCCATTGAGGAAGGGGCTGGGCCCCAAAGCACGTTTGGGTTTCCCCTGCATCAGATATTTTTTATTGGTTGAATGCCTTTGTAACAATTGTGAGATGCTGTACAACATACAGTCATTTTGAATAATGTATCCTTGTGTATTTTTTGTACATTATTACGTTATACATTAAAGAATAGATTTTATCTTCTCCTTTCTACCTTCTTTGTTTCCAGTTTTCTGGGGGTTCTCCCTTTAGGTGGGGAGGTTTTTCCTTCTGTCACTTAGGCTACCTTCTATTATTTTTACATCCCTCATTGTTACGGGAGCGGGAGTAAGGGAAGTGGTAAAGGAGAAGGGAGCAAGGGCTGGACAAGTCAGAGGCAGGATTCTCTCCCCGGAGGCACACTCGGGGCGTAGGTAGATCTCTCAGGGTCATATTTGGGCTTTCCCTCCAATATGGGGGGCAACCCGACTCATCACAGGGAAGGAGAGGATTCCAATGCCCAGGAGGGGTGCGAGGGTACAAGGACACACCACGGTGCTCACAGACTCTGCGGGGCCCAGGCCACCGAGTGAAGACAAGGGAAGGAGGAAGGAGGCAGGGATGAGGAGAACCAGGAGTGGGAATGGGGGGGGAGGAGTAAGGGAAGGGTAGGTGGGGAAGAGAAAGGGGTTTGCTTCCAGGAAGGTGAGGACAATATGCGGTTCAGGATGAGGGCAGGGAGGTGGGAGGAAGGGGTATTTCTGACACACACGCACGCTGACCTGAAGACACGAAGGACAGAAGGGGGGAAACACGGGAAACCACGCAAGGCAAACGCACAGCTCTCCAGACACACTCAATAGCAGCCAAGGACCAGGGTACAAGCGCACATGGAAGGGGCCAGCCTCTCAAATGATTACCGGCGGGGCTCACTTGTCCCGCCAGCTCTTTTATTATAATCTGTGCACCGCAAACTGGTCAGGCGTGGCGGGGTCCCTTCCCTTATGCCGTACGGCGCCCTGCATGGCGTGCGCTGCGCCTAAGCGGGGCGTTCTCTCCTGTGCCTATGGGTGGAAGCTACATTGGTCCCGCCTCCCTACCACCGCCGCCGGCTGCTGCGGTGTCCCCGAGCGTATTGTCGGGTTGCCTGGCAACCCGGGACTCAGCGTGTCGCATCCGCCGCCCCCGTGGCGGCGTGACACTCATTGTGGTTATATTTGTTTTAAATGTTATTTTTATATTTATACTGTTTTAAATTTTTTATTGTAAGCTGCCCCGAGCTTCCTTGGGCAGGAAGGGCGGGGTAGAAGTTGTNGGGGGGGGGGGGGGGCGTGGACATTCATGGCTGGTTTCCAGGAACACTCTGCGGGCCCACAGTGTTTCCAATCAATCAAGTAAAAGAGGCAGGATCCAATGAGCCGAGAGTCCAGGACAGCACGGACCTCATACTCGGGCATCCCATGGATAAGGACAGGTGGTGGCGGGACGGGCTGGTGTAAGGGGAGGACAGGGCATCAGGCCTTTTTTACGAGCAAGACTTGAAAGGAGGGGGGAATATGGAGATGGGCGGGCAGCGCCACAGTGTATGAGACACTGTTTCGTTTACGAGCTATTGGAAAGGGACCCATGTAGGCATCATCCAATTTGGCTAACGGCCACATTGTTGGCTAGTTCCTTTTACGTACCCATACTAAATCCCCTACCTGCAGAGGTGGGCCGGGCAGGTGTCGTTTGTCTGCTACAGCCTTGTATCATTGTTGCGCTTTCAGTAAACATTGCTGGGTGACTCATTGCACCGTTTTGATGATGTTCACCAAGGCTCCTTCCACTGGCACCGTGGTTTGAGGTATGTCCGGAAAACAAAGAGGGGGATGAAAACCATAGGAGACGTAGAATGGGGAGTTTCCTAAGGAGGCATTAGGTCCACTGTTATAGGTGAATTCTGCAAGGGGTAGGTGTTTTCTTCAATCATCCTGGAGGTAGGTGCAGAAACACCGAAGGTATTGTTTTATATGTTGGTTTATCCTCACCACTTGTCCATTTGCCTGGGGGTGGTAAGCCATAGTAGGGTGTAGTTTCACTCCAAGAAGGGTAAAGAAGGCCTTCCAGAACCGTGAGATGAATTGAGGTCCTCTATCAGACACTATCTCACGAGACAAACCATGTAGGCGCACCACATCTTGGAGTAGCAGTTCCACCGTGTTCTTTGATTACGGTAACCCTATACAGGGGATAAAATGTCCCATTTTTGTGAAATAACCAATGACCACCAGAATGGTATCATATTTTCCTGATTTGGGCAGGCCCATGATAAAATCCAAGGCGATTTTCTGCCATGGGCCCTTTGGAGGTTTCGTTAATTGCAGCAGCCCTACAGGAAGCCTTTGGGGGGGGGTCTTGGTACGTGCACAGGTGGAGCAGCCTTGAACATAATGTTTGACATCCTTCCATACTCCAGGCCACCAGAAGGCTCGTAGGATAAGGGCTAGGGTTCTCTGATAGCCGGGGTGTCCCACTAAGGGGGAGTCGTGGTGCGCCCACAAGACCTGAGGTCTACATTTGGGGGGGAATAACAACCTGTCCCTGATGATAATATAACCCTTGCTGTTGCTGATACTTGTGATGGGGCCCTTCCCCTTTACTTACTGCATGTAGCTCCTGAAGGAAAGGGAAGGGAAGGTAGCTGCAAACGTCATTGGGTGAAGAATGGGGTCTTGAGTCTCCATAGGTCTTTCTTCTCTACTAAAGCATCGGGATAAGGCGTCTGCCATGGTGTTTTGAGACCCCATTCGATATTGTATTTTAAAAGTAAAACGTGAAAAGAATAGAGCCCATCAAGCATGCCGGGCACTGTTGAGCCGTGCCGTTTGCATGAAGGTCAGATTCTTATGATCAGTCAAGACAAGAACGGGGTGCGGCCCTCCTTCCAAGAAATGTCTCTAGGCACCAAATGCCGCTTGATGACAAGCAGCTCCTTGTCCAGGATAGCGTAATTCCTTTCCGCGGGCGTTAACTGCTGGAAGTAAAATGCACAGGGTAACCAATGTCCTTTAACTTCTTGGGTCTGGGTCAGAACTGCCCTGATAGCAGTATCCGAAGCATCTACTTCAACGATAAAAGGTCTTGTGATATTGTAGTGAAAGATTGCGGAAAACCATTGCAGAGCCAGTGAGTGGGCACTTACAGTTTTATTCGACCTGCGTATGCTGCACAATCCATCTTGTCTAACGTGTGTCACAAAAAAATACTGGACTATAGATCTCACAAATATGTAAAAGTAAAGGTTAAACATGTATGTAATGTAAAAGTTAAAAACTAAAAACTCACTTCATGCAATGAATGTGTCTTATGTATGCCTCTTTGGCAACTTTTCCGTATCCCATGGTAACTGTTGCGCAGAATGTCAAAGCCAACTAGAACTGTAATGTTATGGGAAGCCCTTATCAGCAGTGAGCTTGATAGTGAAAGAAGGTTCCTTAATGAGAAGCTGAGAATAACTCAGGTTAAGGAAAGATACGGCTGCACTAGCTAAAATCAGTCACCTATGTGCAGGATTTGTAAAGTAAGTGTGTAACATCAGAATACTATAAGACACAGCAGCCGTGGTCCCATCTTGAAACTTCGTTGCTGGCTACTTTGCAAACGTGCCAAGGGGCACAGCAGAACCTGGGGCCCACCTGGGGATCATCTCGCAGCTGTTGTTGGAGTTCTCCGGCATGCATAAAGGGATGTGTGAGAAGTCTCTTTTACTTTCTGTATTCATTGGGGTTATTGTTTTTATCTTTATGCTTTATCTTTATATTTAACAGCTTTTTGGCACTCACTGTTGAAGTTATCACTGGGCTAATCCAAAAGAACCTGCAATTTTAAAACAGATATTCGGATGCTGCAAAAGGGGCGCTGACATAAAGGCACATTTAAAATAATTGAAGGCTCACTGTTGGGTGTCCAACCATTCATACTTGGCCCCCTTCTTCAGCAGAGCCATAAGAGGGGATGTTTGATCGGCATACCTCAGAATATATTGCCAATAAAAGTTTGTACTTCCCAGAAACCTCTGTAACACCTTCACCAAACTGGGCGCTGGCCAGTGTTGAATTGCTTTAATTATACTAGGGTCCATTCTTATGCCTTCAGACGAGATGATAAACCCTAGAAAGGGAACAGACCCAGCATGAAATACACATTTTTCCCTCTTGCAATATAGTTTGTAGGTTAGAAGTCTTCTGAGTACTACCCATACTGGAAGGTGGCAGGAGTATTCACAAGGCCGTAGGGCATGATGAGAAACTCAACATGTGCAAATCGAGTCCGGAAGGTGGTTTTCCATTCATCTCCCTTCCTTATCCGAACCAAATTATAAGCCCCCCTCAGATCTAACTTAGTAAAGACCTTCGCCCCTTGTAATTTCCCCAGTAGTTCTGGTATCAGTGGCAAAGGGTACCTATTTTTGATAGTGATAACATTTAGTCCACGGTAATCTATACACGGACAGAGGTTTCCTTCTTTTTTAGGGATGAAAAATAGGGGGGCCCCCGCAGGGGAGATAGAGTGGTGAATAAATCCCTTAGCTAAGTTCTCTCGTATATAGTCTTGTAGGGTTTCTGTCTCCCCAGGAGATAGGTTATATGTCTGCCCATAGGGGGGGTTCCATTCTGGGCATGAGCTCAATGAGACAGTCATAGGATCTATGAGGGGGGAGTTCTGATGCATCTTGTTTACTGAAGACGGCAGCAAGGTCCTGATAGGGTGGGGGGATGTCAGGGGCTAGGGACAGGGTTTGTAGCACATTAGCACTAGTAACAAAAGGAGCCACTATACAATGACATTGACAGTGGGGTGAGAGAAATCATAGTTTATGGGCTGGCCAATAAATTGTGGGGTTGTGGGTTTGCAGTCACAGGAAACCAAGGACAAGAGCAAACAACGGCGAGGCTATTACATCAAACTGGAGTGTTTCCACGTGCTCCCTGATAATACATGCCAGAGGAACAGTGCACTCCTGGAGTGGACCAGAGGCGAGGGGTGAGCCATCGATGGTTTGCACCATCTCCACAGAGTCCCGGGTTTGTTGGGGAACCGAATGGGCCAAGGCGAATCCTGCGTCCATAAAGTTCCCCGGCACCCCCGAATCTAAAAGGGCCCTTACCACTAGTGACTGCTCCCTGGACAGCTGTAGGTTCAAGAACATGTGTAGCTGTCTTCCTGACCCGTGTACTTCATGAGCCCACTGTCAGGGAATGCAGTTCCTTACAGAGAGGCCCCCTGCTCCTCTCAGTCTGGCGCGTTTCCCGAAGGGGGTAAGCACACCGGTTTGGAGGGACATTCTCGCGAAAAATGGGTACTCGCCCCACAGTAAAAGCAAAGCCTTAACTGCTGGCGTCTCTCCCGCTCTGCTAAGCTCAGGGGTCTTGAACCACCCCTATTTGCATGGGCTCAGGCAGGGGGTCCCCAGACGGTAGGGCTGGTGGGATGGTTGGACCTCGAGGAGTCTTATACCCTATTCCTTTTTCCTGTTCCCATTGTTTTTCCCTCCTCCTTTCTGTCAGTCTTTCGTCTATATGGAGGGATAGGGTAACTATTTCCTCCAGGGTTACAGGGGTCATGGCTGCCCCAGCCAGCTGGTCCTTAATGTCTTCACTCAGTCCTTTGCGGAACAGCACTTGCAGGATGGAATCCCCCCAACCTAAATCAAAAGCCAACTTTCTAAACTATGTGATATAATCAAGCAATGGGGCTCTACCTTGTTTTAAATGGAGAATGGCTTGCTCTGCATCTTGGATAAGATGGGGATAGTCAAAGAGAAAACAAAACTGCTTAAGAAAGCCCTTATAATCTTGCAGCAAGGCATCATTAGATGCCAGGAATGGGGTAACCCAATCTAAGGCCACACACACCCCCAAGAGCCCAGTGATAAAGACAATCTTTGCCTGGTCAGTTCCATAGGTTAAAGGTTGTGTTTGAAAGGTTAAGGTATATAGGGTCAAAAATCCCTGGCACACCTTTCTATTACCATAGAACTTATAAGGTCTAGGTGCCTTAGGTTCCCGGGGCAAGGGAGCCACCGAAGGCGGCGGGGGGGGGGGG
>QEPC01004800.1:1359-11609 GCA_003113815.1 Sphenodon punctatus | reverse complement strand
TGGCTGTCTGGAGGGCCCTCCTCAGCCGTCGTCCCGGTGGTACGATGCTCCGTTGTCTGGGAGCTGTCCTGCTGGAACGGGTGACTGGGTTATGCGGCTGCCCCCTGCCCTGTGTTCCCTGGCCCATTGTTCCGGGCCTGGGGCACGGCCCTCCCATCCCGAAGGGGAGGCGGTGTGCTCCCCCAGCCCATACCCGCGCATGGGGCAGCGTCACCTCCCATGGCCTTCTTGTGGGCCTTCCTGGTCATCATCGTGGGAGTACACGCACATGTGCCCTGGTTCCGCCCTCCTTTACGGGCTCTCGGCCGGACAGCCAGCATCCCCCCCCGTGGGCGTCTGCGTGGCGGCACGTGCGTGTCCTGTGGCGCCAGCGTAGTGGGGCTCTGCCAGTCCAGCCTGCGTGGGTGTGGGTGTTTTCGCTGTTACACCCACGCTCAGCTGTTGGACACCCATCTCCACCCATGGAGGGCTCCGGCTCCTTCGCGGTAGCTCTGTGGGTGGTGGCGGGTGGATTGGGTACGTGCCCCCACCCACTCATGGACGTTTACACTGACGCTCTCCCACCCATCTGATGGGTGTTTCCGAGTGTTCATGGGTGGGTAGCGTCCGTGTAAAAGTGGGCAATGTTTAACTAGCTTTACTGTTACAAGAGGTTTGTGCCTTTTTCCACCTTTGTGAAGGTTTTATTTCCCTGTTGCAAGAGATGGGGAATGGCACCTCACAGAACACACCTCTGCGTTTAAGAAGCTCCATTATAACCATCACTCAAAGGACCAGATGCAGGCTACTTTTGCAAAATTAGTATAAAAAAGAGACACATAGCAAAATGCCTTTAAGAAGTGAGGGAAAGGACAAAAGGCTAAATGATTTACAATTTTAAAAAACAGAAATAAATTGGAAAAGTGAGGGAAAGGACAAAGCTATTAGCTTTAATTGTAAAATGTAATGCTTTTAAATGTAAAAAAGGCTATTAGCATTAACTGGTTCAAACTGCAAAGTCTGTTAGTTATTAACAAAACAGGAATAGGCTCATGTTCAGTAGGAACAGGAAAGCAGCAAAAATTAGGCCATTTGGAAATTGTAAGAAACAGGTAAAGATTAAATAAGTGTGTAGACTTTAAAGAATGAATAAATAAATAAATAAAGGATAGGGAATTAGCTTGCTGTGTGCCTATCTTCATTTTCATTATTTTGCCAATATGCTGGAAGCCTTTCCATTATTTGAAAGGGAGTTGGAATCTCTTTGTAACAAGAAATACATGTTGTTTGAATGTGTTTGTACATCCCTCAGCATAATGGGACTTAGAGTGGCCAGATATGTGAAGTTTAGAGGACACATGAGAAATACAGGTTACAGGGTTGCTTTGGCTTCAGTGTAGTCCTGTAATCTGTATTTCTCATAAGTGTCCTCTAAAATTTGCATATCTGGTCACCCTAATGGGACTCCAGGGCCATTTAAGGTTTTTGGGCACTGCCACAAAACAAAATGGTAAGAGTGCTCTGAGAGGTAGCTGCCTCCAAGAGACAGACTAAATGGAGAGATTTGCTGCACTTCATCAGTCAAAACGAAAACTGGAATTAACCCAGGGACAGATATGGGCTCTGCCTTTCTGGCAGACAGACAGGAGATGGAAATCAAAAAGAAAGCAAAATGCAGAGACAGGGCAAGATGAGCAATTTCTGCTTCATCCAATTGCAGCTGTCTAAAGAAACAGATTGACGTGAAGAGTGACAAGCAAAATGAAAATGAAGTAGTTCTCCCTTTTCTCTCCCCCTGGGAGGTGCCGAGGTGCCACATCATCATGACAGGGTTGCTTTCATGTTGTTTTGTGCTACCTAAAGTAGTTGGATTCTTTTTTCCAAAATTGTCAAGGTGGGTGGGAAGAACTGGAAAGTCAAAAAAAGATTTTTTAAAAACAGATTTAAATGCGAGCAGCATACTGCAGGGCTGAGATGATTACTGAAAACAAACACATTTTTGGTACAAGAAGGCATGCTTCAAATAGTGGACATTCTTCAAAATGGAAGATGGAGCAGCATCTCTTCCCATCATGATGCATTTAAGCTTCCAACACAGAAGTATGGCCTGCAGCACTGACCACCAAGCCAGAACAAAAAAAAAAAAACACAACAAAGCACAAAAATTATAAGGTAAAGAACAACTCTGCAGTGGCAGATGATCACCGATAAAATGAAACTTAACAGATTTCTCCCCTTCTCTCCTCTCTGCAACAGGTGTCTGGTAATGAAAAGCACAGGATTACATGCATCCTCCAAGACAAATTGTAACCCGTGTTGTACAGTGCACACGTCTCCAGAATGCTAGCTACTCCTGGGTGAGAGATGAAAATAATAGACACTTTACTTCAAGGTGACCTTACAACAACATTGACACTGCTGTGATAGGAATGGAACAACAACCACCTAGTATACACCTTGGTTAAAATATTTCACACACAAAACCATAGGGACACTTTGTAGGAAAGGCTAATACAGAAAGATTTATTTTGAACTATAAAAGACTAACAAGCAAGTTATTTTGTTAGAGACACATACGACAAATTCCTGAAGGAGTCTAATAGCCTAGAAAGAAACAAGCAAGATGAACAACAAGTAAATCCCTACACAGTAGGGAATCCTGTTTGAAAAATTCAACTTAATCTTACACCCCAGAGTAAGTATTACAGGATAAGAACAAGTGAGAAGCAGCTAACACACTAAGTCAGTTTATAGCATTTTCATTGCTCTGAGTAAACGATGCAGAGTTCTCACATGCCCTATAAAAGGGAGATGGACATCAATAAGCAGCAAGGAAAATTTTAAGTCTGTTTCTAATTATGCTATATAGCGTGAGGGCACAGTCAGCGATAGTAATCTATAACTTAAAGCTAACTGCAGGCTTGCTCTCCTGGCCATTGCGTGTGCAGTGCTGCTTGTAGAATCTAGGTCAAGTTCTTAGCCAGGTCAGACATGCCAGGTATTGTGTCAACATGATGGAATGGGAAGACTTTTAGCACAAGTTATGTCATCCCATAGTGTTAGTGAAAAAGAACAGAGCAGCAGCATAACAGTCTGAGTCAGTGTTTCTGAATGTCTACAGATAGGTTCTTACAGGACAGAGCCCAAATGAGCTGAGTGGGATTTTCCCATTCCTAAGTCAGGCACGGGTTAGAGAAGGAAGCAGTGATTGCAATACAGGTGAATCTGCCTCCCCATCCTAATGTATAAAACTGGAGCACAGGCTCAAGACTAACACACACAGCTGGGCTCATCTTCACCAGAGAACCACTGAGAGATGACCAAGCCACAGGATAGTTTGGAGATGTGTTTATGAACGAGTTGCAGAAGAACTGGGCCACGGCATATGTTCTGGGTACTCAAAGCGAGTAGCATGGCCCTGTTCCAAAAGAATATTCTATTGCATGGTGCCCAGAACTACGAGTCTGTACAGCAAAAGCTTTGGCCTGGAGAGCAAATCTGCACTCTTTCTGGTTTCTCAGATCTGCTTCCAAGATAGCAAAGGGAATGGGACTGAGACCAATCAATCTGTGTCACAAGGCTGGATACAGAACCCAGGACATTGGCAAAACTAAGAAGGGGAAGAAGAAACCTAATTCAATAAAAACAAGTGGTGCACACACGCACATACAAGGTATCTTCATTCAGTCCGTCAGTGTCCCTTCCGGCAGCTCCACCACAACCGGGGCACAGTCATCTGGCTCAGCCTCGAAGTCCCATTTGAATTTCTTAGTTAGGTGGACCTTAAACTTTTCTGCCTTTTTCCTCAGTGACCTGTCAACAGTCATGCTGCAGGTGTAGGAAAAGAACACCTAGAAGAACATATTCAAAGTCATTAAGCAGAACCCAGAATGACATAACACACACATCACCCCTGTCCTGACTAGGGCCCAAGGAGATTAATCCATGGAATGGGCAGATCAAATTTAGCAATGTTCAGACACTGGCGGGCAACTTTCACAATAAAAGCCTTCCTCCCCACAAGAGTTTCAGAGGAATCCCACATGCAGGCATTTGGATACTGTCTCAGTGGAGCCACAGGTATCTTCCTAGCCAGGTAAAGCTGCCCATGCCCTGCAATCTCCACACCCCTACTCCAAAGTGAACACCCTAGCTCCACTTTCCAAAGCCACCATTAGAAATATCAGCACTCATTAAACTGAAGGATGGCTAGCATTTCTTTTTAAATCTTGAGATGGCAGTAAATGAGGGGAGAACCTTGTGTCAAATGGGGATGTGTTTAAACAAGAACACAAGAAAATGGCAGCAGAAGAAAAATTCAGATCAAAAACTGCAGGTTGAAACTCAGCCTCCAAAGCCAGAGGGGCAGTTTGAGGCACGTAGCTCCTTGCCCGAACCTGGCACAGCTTTAAACAGCCTCGGTATAGGCACCATTGAAACGCCTTAGCTAGGCACAATAGGTTAAGATGGGGAAGCTGAAAAATCCCTTTCTGAATTAAAGGAAAGCACCAAGTCAAGTTCTTTTTGGCTTGTACTCTAGTGAATCAACACCCTGCATGTGATGGTTAATGTTTACATTTAAACTGAAGGAAGTGGATAGTAGAAAGGCTTCAATGCAACAGTTTACTCATTGGAGACATGGGTTCAGTGTGCAGGCAAATGCATACCACACACATTTTTGTACATTAGGCACTACTGGCTCAAGAGAAGCCTGGACTGAATTGCAGTGACAGAGCTCAATGGAAGAAATTTGCCTCTGCACTGCATCCTTGAATCTGGTGCTCTTAGTTCCTCACCACAGCAAATGCTTACACCTAAGCACAAAATATTTTAGGCAGAGGAAACAGAACCAAAATGAGAATAAGCATTGAGCGGGGGTTGGACTAAATGATCTCTGGTGTCACTTCCAACTCTATGATTCTAAGCTTTTGTGCAACTGAAAGCCCAGAGCAACTATCAGAGCATGGATTCTCAACCTGAAACACTATGGCCAACATTTTTTTCCTTATGGCTAGATGGGAAGGGAAAGATGATTTTAAAATGCTCTCCTTCGGTAAGATGGGATCAGTGTCTGGAAGTGGTTGAGAACAAGTGTCTTACAGACAGATGGGGATCTCCTAAAGAATCTCCCTGTACACAACAGAAGGAGTCCCTTAGAACAGCTGTTTGGAAATAAAACTATTTCTGCACATTACAGTTATTCCCCCTCCCCCCCATACTCTTGAACACAGGTAGCTGCAACCTGGAACAACCCTTTAAGAAGGACTTTCCTATCTCTCTCACACTCACACATAAATCCATTAACTTTTCACACATTCACAGCTTTCCTTTGCACTTCTGAGATATCACAAATGTGTCTGATTAAACAAGAACTTTCCCTCTCAGAGTTCATCTCTCCTTCTACCACGCTGAATTTATGAACCAGAATTCATTTCCTGAGCACCAGACTGATGGCCCAAACCAAAGACAAATCTGTTGCTGTATCAAGTTGAAGAGAGAACCTTCTTGGAAAGAAGAAATCTTTTATTGAAAAAGAAAGACAGGCAGCAGAAGAAAATACTGACTGGCAGTGAATGGCAATGTTCACTGCTCTTTGCAGCCATTTGTTTCTCTCTTGTCCATCCTAGTGTAAAATTGCCTCTTTAAAGTGCTTCTTCCTCCAACACGATACTAGTGCTAGAAAGACTAAAAAATAGCCGTTTGGGGTTCCATCTATAGATCGGTCAATGAAATACACCTGTAATTCATTCATTTATGAGCCAATGACGTTGTAAATTTCAGCAACTCAGCATAGGATATGAAAGTCAAGCTGAGAGCTTTCTGCCTGATGGATCATGGTTTGGCAACTGGAATTTAGCTGAAACTTCCCAAAATGATGCAAGAAGCTAAATATACTCCAGCTCTCATTCTCTTAGTTGCAATGACTCTAAAGTGCTAACAGCAGTAAAATGGCTTTGCTCAGTGAGGCAAGCAGTCATTTTCACTTTACCACTTTTCTAAGAATAACTGTATTTTAACACTGTTCTCTGGCATCAAGGGGGTTCTGGTTAAGCGTATGTGATAAGAGGGAAGCTTAGCATGTAGTTCACTGGAATGCAGAGCTAGAGAGAAGTAAAGTCAGTAGGGAACTATTAAGTGAGGTGGACTGGGCTTTAATCAAAACTATTTTCCACATCCACAACTGTAATGACCCCAGCCATGGCAGTGAGCAGCACTGAACATGAGATTTTTCTTCCTGAAAGTCTGAGCCGAAAGCAGGGACCCATGTTCACTGCTTTTTCCCCATTGTCACCAATGGGGGAAACGCAATGAGCACAGGTCCTTGACTAAAGGGCTACAGCTGGAATTTGCAAGGGCCACAATGGAGGTTGGTGACTGTGGTTACACTCCTTTAAAACACCCAGCTAAGACCCTTGGCTGGAATCATTGGCAGGTTGATAATTTGATATTTTCTTATGTGGTCCTCCCATTAGGGGAACAAAGACATTCTTGGCCTGTGGGTTAAATAATGTCTCCCATCATCAGTTATTAAGAACTACTTTTAAATCAAAGCTTCTGCCCACTAATATTATAAAAGCAGTTAAGTTATGCCTTGCCCATCAGACCACTAACTCCGTTGTTTACATCGAACATGAGAAGTTGGAATGAAGGACTTTGTTGCACAGCCTGGCTGATTTCCAGATTGCTGTTAAAAGCACTCAATAAACCAAGACCTGTTTTGCTAAGTACAAGCTTCATTATAAAAGTTTAGAACGAGCTATGTTCGGAAGTTTGGGGATGAGTTTGGGTGGGATAGGGCAATCCTGTTTTCTGACCCTTCAATTTAAACTACTGACAAGTGGCCCATCCTAGGGAGTAATGGAAGAACGCCATATGTTGAAGGCATACAACCGTCTCTTCCTCATCTATTAACAAAGTTACTGAAATATTCTACAGACTAGAGAGATTAAATATTCTATACAGATTATAATCACAAATACAGAAATGTGTCCAAGTTCTTTAGCAAGTGAGCAGGTTCTACAAATTACCTTAAACTGTTACTGACAACTATAATTGACCTATATTTCATACTTTATTATTTATGTATATTTTCTCTGTGTTAGATTCTTAATTGATTCTCACAAGAATCCTCAAGCTTCGGCTTCCCAATTCTCCTATTTCAGAGAATAGTTTACCTGTAAGGTGCTGGTTAAAAAATTGTCCTGGGAGACTATGTCCACGAAGAAGTCAGCTGGGATTTCACTGAGCTGGTGATACAGGACAGAAATGAGGCTAGTGTAAAGGACTTGATGCTTCCCTATGGCATCCTCCGACCTGCACAAGAGATTCAGAAGCATTTTCCAGTGCTCAAATGCATCATACACATTCCCAATCAGGAAGCAGACAAAGGCAAACTGCAGTTCACCTGGAAAGGCCACACCAAAGGAAAAAAAAAAGACAGAGAAAGACTTTAGAGACACAACCAAAAGTGAAACTAAAGGATACAATACATTTGTGAGTCATTGTGTGTACACTACACTTTCTATACATGGGGTTCTTAACCTGGTGCTTGGGAGCACTAGAGTGCTTGGGACAGTGAGTGAAAGTGCTTCCCAAACCAGCTGTCAGTTGTGGTCAGGAGCACTTTGAAACAGTCCTTCATCCATTATAGTCAATGTGAGCTGGGATTAATTGAGTAATTATCTCAATTGCCTCTGAATTTAAATTGAATTGCAGAGGGGAGACTTAATCTATGCATATTTATGCAAACCATTCATGCAAATTATACAGTGCTTCCAAGTAGTCACATATGTCACTCCAGTGCTCATGACTGGAAAAAGGTTGAAACCCCCTGTTCTATACTTTAAGACAAGGAGAATGCTATTTTTGTGTTAAAGACTACATCAGTTGCTTGACAGCCTAAGCACCATCTTCTCCTCAACTAACAATTTTTCTATTCCACCCAGGCAGCCTGGGGCAGCTCACTGCATAAAACCACATAAAATCATAATACAATAAAAGTGAAGAAAAACAGAACCAAACCCCGCCCCCAACGGTAACCCCCACCCCCACCCCATCCTACACCCCATCTCCCTTGCCAAAAGCCAGGCGGAACAGCCAGGCCTTACACAGACGGTGGAAGGAAGGGAGATCCGGGGTCAACTGGGCCTCGGCTGGGAGGGAGTTCCACAGCCTAGGGGCGGCCACTGAGAACGCCCTCGCCATAGTGGCCCCCGGGGTGCTCCCGGCGGACCGCAGAAGTCGCTCCAGGGCATGGGGTGTGTGTGTGTGTGTGTGCGTTTCTACATGTTATCAACCTCCGTAGCAAAGGGANTGTGTGAGCCCCCATAGCGGGAGTTCACAAGTACTTCCAAAAAGGGAATATACCCACTGCTCTGCTGGCAGCAGCCCTGAGTTCTTCCCAGGGGCTGCTGTCAACAGCGTTGTTCTGGTACTGTACAATCAATAGTTATAGGCAAGTCCCTACCCCAAGGGACTTACAATCTAAGAGAGACAAGGGAGAGGTGAACATTGGGAGAGAGAAGATACATTCATGAATTTGAGAAGTTGCAGGTACACGTGCTTAACTTAGTTACAGGGAACTAACTTAGTAATTTAGTTACAGGGAAGAGATTCTGAGGGAGGACACAATTTCACTCATAAAGAGCTAGGGAAAGTCTGATGGGAGAGGTAGGTTTTCAGGAGAGATTTGAAAGTTGGGAGGGAGAGAGCAGAATGAATGTATCCAGGGAGGGAGTTCCAGGCACAGGGGGGCAGCAAAAGAGACAGGGCAAAGATGTTTAGAGAAGCAATGTGGTCGCAAGCAGGCAAGCGTGGGGGCAGAGGAGGAGCAAAGCTCCTGGGCAGGAGTGTGGAGGAATACAAAAGCAAAGAGATAGGGGGAAGCAAGGTCATGAAGAGCCTTGATGTGAAGACCAGGAGCTTGTGCTAATGCGTTCATGTAGAAGGAGCTAGTGTAGGGCAGAGAGGCAAGGTGGATGACTTTTCAGCACAGCATTGAATAAAGATGGGGAGGGGGCTGAGATCAGAGCAGGAGGCCCATAAGGAAGAAGTTGCAGTGGTCAAGGTGAGAGATGACTAGAGCATGGACTAGGGTTTTTGCAGTGGAAGCAGTAAGGCAGGGCTGGATTTTAGCAATATTATAGCAGAGCGAAGCGACAGGATTTGGCAACAGCCTGGATCCAAATGTTCCTGGACTGCCAACAGCAACCTCAGCTGGGAAGAGAACAGGGATTGCATCAGGATGATATGACAGGCCTTGCCAGCAGTGATTCAGTGTCAGGACAGCAGGCTACCCCTGCTGACACTCAGCTGCTGCCAGTAGATGTGTTTTCCAACCCCCCTCCCCTCCTAAAAGCTGATCACCAGGGAGGAGGACACTTCTACCAGCACTGAATCACTGCAGATAAGGGGGAGGAAGTTAGCCTGCTCTGAGTAGGGAGCAGACCAGTCTCTCCTTCCCAGATCCTTAGCTGCAGGTCCACATACAACAGTGGCTGTGTGGTGCCCAAATCCAGGTCTGTGGCTCCCGTTTTTCCGAGAGCAGACGACTGGGGTTTGTCAAGCAGCCAATCCTGTGTTTGTATGTTCAAACATGCACACAAACACGGGGATTCAATTAGCTGCTGTAGTAGGTCCTTAAATGGATTCTGAGACGCACATCACTACCAAGTGACTTCCGCAGATTGGGCTGTGATGTTTGTGCTGACACAAACATTATTCAAATGTATTTCTGTACCAGTATCACACAATGTTAAGGCATGATCCAATTAATCTGTTCTCATCTATCCACTTTCCTTAGTAAGAAGGAATGGGTGATTTTTTATTTCTTCCCTGCCTTTTCTGATCTTGTACTTCCAAAAGATAACAGCAGGAAAAAGTGTGTTCTTATCATAATTAAATAAATGGTGTGAGTGAGTCTGTACAGACATATTTCGAGGAACAAGAGGTAGTGATGAACATAAAAGATAATGGGTTGCTACTACAGTATCCTTTGCCGTCTCATTCTGCTAACCCAATGTTCAAATCCACTTATTTTGCTAAGTGTGTCACCGTGTGCATCTCTCAGAATGTAGGGAATTTCTAGTTAGATGGTAACTGGCCTATTGTGCTTTCTGAGCACAATTCAAGATGCTGATTTTGACCTTTAAAGCCCTAAATGATCTGGATCCCATATATCTGAAAGACTGCCTGTCCTACTATGTTCCATGGTGACCCCTACAGTTGGCCAGGACCGCCCTCTTGCAGGTTCCATCTGTTATCCTTGTCCA
>QEPC01004795.1:85854-101656 GCA_003113815.1 Sphenodon punctatus | reverse complement strand
GGAGAGCAGGAGGGAGGGGGCAGACTCAGAAGACATCTTCAGCATTCTATTGGCTTGAAGTAGTCAGCAACCAATAGAATGCTGAACTATGATGGGACTGCCTCATTCCTTCAGCTCCCCTTTCCCATTTGGAATCTCAGCTTGAGGCTGTAGGTATGGATTGAGGGGCAGTGGCAGAGCTGGAGGGAGCTTAGGGCTGGGGGGCAGGGGCTGTGGGTATGGATTGAAAGGTAGTGGCAGAGCTAGGAGGAGCTCAGAGTTGAAGGAGCAGGGGCTGCAGGTGTTGATTGAGAGGCAGCAGCAGAGCTGGAGGGAGATCAGGGGTGGGGGACCAAAGACTGCGTGTGGGGATTGAGGGACAGCAACAGAGCTGGGAAAAGGTCAGTGCTGGGCGAGCAGGTGCAGTGGGTGGGGGACAAGGCTGGGAGACCAGGGGCTGTGGATGGAGATTTTGGGGCAGCGACACAGCTGAAGGGACTGTAGTGGGGACTGTGGGGCAGTGAGAGACCTGGGGCGGCAGCTAGGCTGTTGCACCAGCACGAGCTGGATGACTGGGCAGCTAGAGTGGTGCAGCACCATAAGCATTCTGTGGAGTCAGAGTGTTTCAGGGTGCTCATGCTGGCGCATCAGCCTAGCTGCCCCTGAGTTCCTAGTTTCAGCCCTTGTTATCCACGCCCCAGGCTCCGTCAAGCTCTGCTTCTGCCCCCTCACCCCTTCCATTCCCAACTTCAGTGTTGCCCCCAACCTGCAAAGACGAAGAGGATTAGGACTGAAAGATCAAGGCAAAGTGTGGGGGCATGGAGCCTAAGTTGGAATCAACCAATTAGCCATGAGTGTGGGGCTCCTGGAGAAGGTCTTAAATATAGCTAGGGCAAGGTCCAGACTTAGACTTCACAGGGCCCAGGGCAAAGATAAAATGTGGGGCCTTAGAGGTGGTCATGTTTGTAGCCCTCCTAGGAGAGAGTGGGGGACCCACCCCCTGACTTAAGGAAACTGAGGGCCACTGTAGAAGCTCCAGCAGTAGAAAAAAGAGAGGGGTCCATGGCAGTCACCCTGTGGTAAGGCCAGCCCTGCTAGACCCTATACTGTTCAGGCAGGGCCTTAAAAACCAGAAGCACAATAGCACAATCTTAAATTTAGTGCTTAATTTCTAAAAAAAAATAATAAAAAAATGAATTGCTTGGGCCAGAGCTTGTCCCAGGAGTCACCCCACTGCCCCTGCTCCAGAAGCCACACCTCCCAGTCAAGAACTTGTCAGAGCAGGAAAACGAACCCTATTCTTCAGCTAGAAACCCAACCAACCACTTAGGGTGCCTTTAGACATAACGCTGTTCAGTGTTCTGTAACACACTGTCTTACCACTGTCTCTTATACACATCTAGATGTGTATAAGAGACAGGTTCAGTGTTCTGTAACACAATGTCCTACCATTACAGTGTTTAGACACACTGTCAACACAGTGTTCACCCCAAACACTGATTAAACTGTCAAAACCTGGCAGTTATTCACTTCCAGTGTTTGGGGAGAACACTGTGATGGTAGGACAGTGTGTTACAGAAGTCTAAACAGCGTTATGTCTACAGACACCCCCTGTCTCTCTACAGTTGACCTGGAGTTCTTGTGATTTAACCTATATGGAAGCCGGGGGTGCCCTCCTCAGGGTCCCCAGGGTTTCTCAGATGTCAATCATGAGGAGGGCGTTTTCTGTGGCTGCACTGTGGCTGTGGAGCTCCCTCCCATTGGAGGTTGGCCTGACCACCGACCTCCCCTCTTTCTGTAGACAGTGTAAGGCCTGTCTGTTCCGCTGGGCCCCTGAAGGGGGTGGGTTGGGTTGGGGAGGGTTTGGGTATGGGTTATTTTAATCTGGGGATTTTAGGTTGTTTTAATTGTATTTTAGTTGCTATATATTTTTAAATGTTGTTAGTTGTCCCAAGATGCTTATAGCAGGAGGGGGCGGCTTTTACATTTTAATAATAAAATAAATAAATAAATAAACCAGCTAGTTTTTTCTGGCTTTCATTTCCAACCCTGAAATGATCAATATCAGCCTTTTTCTGGTCTTTCACATTTTGGGATGGACACTCCTATTGGGAACATTTCCCAGGGCTTAGCCTCCCCTTGAATTTCATTGCCAGGGCTGAGCCCACACCCCAAATTAAGCCCTGGGTCCACACCACTCCCTCTGGAAAACAGACATCTTGGAGGGGAAGGACAAGGAGTATGTGCTAGGGACATGACTAATGGGGAAATTTAGGGCTCTCCTCCCCCACATGTTTTATGCCTTATCTTCAATGAGCCCCTGAGGGTGACAAATCCAAAACAATCACCGACTCTTTCATTTTCCCACATCGAAAGGACAAAGCAAAGAAAACCTCAACAACACAAAAAAACCCTACCAAATTCTAATAATAATAATGGTAACCACTGAAAGCTTCTCCCACGGGAAGTCTGTGCATGTCTGAAAGTAAAATCAATGCTTCTTAGGGCAGATATTATTGTAAGAATTAATCACTGCTATTTGCAATTACTGTACCACACAATTATCAGTGATATTTATGAGGCACAGAGTGCTGGTAGGTGTCTGAGTTGCATACATAAGGGTTGCATAACAACTCCCAGTACTGGGAAACATGTGCAGGGATGATACAGAGCAACGGAATTTCCCTTGATGATATAGAGCAAGGGAATTTGTATCTTCTGGGGTCATGCAAAGTCTTGGGGGATGGAACATGTTTGCTACTCTGTCAGGTCCCAGTTCGCAAACCCCTGGCCCTAGGGATTTGGAGTACTGCCTCAGTTGCTGGTGCCACACACTGATGGTGCCAGCCCTTTTCCCTCCTGTGTCTCCTACCTGTTGCCATGCCACAACCTTCCCCAGCTGTGTCCCAATGCACTGGTCCTGCTTCCCAACTTCCTGATTGGCTACCAGCCAATACTTAAGCCTGCTAGTAGGCACAGGCGGAATTACTGTCCCCGTTATGAGGTGACTGCTGACTAGGACTTAAATGAGAATGTGTTCTCATGAGAATGAGTGAGATTCTTGTGTATTCTCAACAGGGTTTTTGAGAATCTTGTGAGATTCTCAAACAGCTCAAAAATGCTCTGTGCATGTGCACAATGGCTGCTGTGACCATTCTGTGCATATGCAGCCCCTGGGGGCCATTTTGCACATGTGCAGACCATTTTAGGGGGGCTGTTTGAGAATCTTGTGAGAATGGCAGTGATAATGCCAATTCTCATGAGATTCTTCAGCTGGAGAATCTTGGTGAGAACCCCATTCTTACAAAGTTTCTTGAGGGGCTCAAAAACTCATTTCAACCCTACTACTGACCCTATGTCAGTAATGGGGCATATGTCTAACCAGCTCTCAAGCCCTCCAGTTGCCAGCTACCCAGTCTTCCCTCTGCAGTCCACTCTCAAGTTTGTGTCTCAATTGGTGCCCTGCTTATGCTTACACCCAGTTAGGACAGGGATGAATTGACCATTCCTGTTCTGTGGAAATTTTCCACAAAATTAGAATGGCAATCTAAATTTTGATTGGAATTCTCAACAAAAATGTTTATTGGAATCCAGATCTAACAATTTGCAAAATATCAGCTGTGGTGCTGTCAATGAGCAAAATCCACTTTATTGTATGGCAGTTGCAGATTTGCACATGTGGAGTACCTCAGCCACTATTTTGTACATGAACAAATCAAACACCCCTCCCCCCCATCATGTGGCAGGGTACAACAGCCAGGGAGAAAGGCTGGCCCTTTAAATGGAACAGCTAGTACCTGCCAATTACCAGTCCTAGTACAGCTGCAGCAGGTGTTGCCAGAAGAGTAGGACAGCACCTATGTGGCAGCAGCTGCGGAAGACAGAAAAGCTGAGCTGAGAACTCACCTTGTGGGATCCGTGATGGAGGCAGCTAGCTACTTAGCTAGTAGAGAGCTCAAACAGACCCTCACCCAGAAGTGGGTTGAAGGGGAAGGGTTTCCTAGGAGTTTTCATGTGCAGAAGGCTGCCTAAGCAAGAAGAGGCTTGGAGGCTGCTGAACAGGAGGGAAAGCAGAGGGAATTGAGAGTTTGTTTCTGAGGTTTGTGCAGCCTGGAACTGGCCTAAGTGGACAGTAGAGACCGACAGAACGGGGAAGCTTGACAGACTTATGGGGAACATGGCAGGAAGTGCCTGACTACTGAGGAGACAGCACTGCAGCAGGCAGAGAGCTGCTGGAGACCAAACTAAGGTTGGACATATTCAATACAGACTGTATAATAAGCTGTAAGGTGATGGGACAGTGTAAATAAAGGGACACTTGAGTAATTCTTCAATAAGACAGTGTGAGCAAATTGAGTCATTGGGCTCTATGAGTGCTTGGGCTCCAATCCTGCCAATACTCACTGTGAAGAAGCCCACTCTGCTACAGATCAATCCTTGTGAAATGGAAGCGGAGCATTTGTTCGGTCTGCATTTTGCCAGAATGAACCAAATTACTGGATTGTCCTGGAATTTGAAATTCTGCTTTTTTCTGTCCCTGTGATCTAGAGGTTTGGAGTCCTCTGCTGGATGCTGAACTTGCCATCAACACAGTGGTGAGTCTTGTTCACAAAATGACTTAGACCAATGGACAATGAACTCTACTTCAGTTTAACTTCCCACCTATCCTTACGTGAACAACACTTGATGTGTTTATCCTTGGGAGAATGAACACCTGATGAAAATGGACGATGTACTCCAGAGTAGCTTGTTCCTGGGAGTAAATGACTCGACAAGTAGGGGCAGGGTGTTAACTAGGTAGTTTAAGTGATTTAACCCCTACCACATGACCTCTGGTATGAACATTTATCCCCATAACTGCTTCCATGTGTGTAACTGCTCCACATTCTGCTGACAAAATGAATTGTTGCCTCTGGGGTAAATACCTCAGGGGAAACCACTCAGGGGATAGCTTGTTCATGTGAACAGGGTTTAAATTTATTGCAGTATTTTATAGTGTGAGTAAAATCCACCTAGTGCAGAAAATAGGTACATGTGCGGAGCATGGAAGATGTTAGCACTGGGTTACTCATGCAATCTCATGGGACTCTGAGGAAGTGAGGGTCCCCCACCCTTATGCTTGCTGTACTGCAGCAGCCATTGAGCACACGCACAGAATGGTAGCCACCATTTTGCGAATGCGTAGATGGCCATTTTTTCTGTTCAGTACTCTTTCAGCCCTACTCCATGCTAGCAGGAATGTCAACCATGGATGCCAGCCACAGGGATACTTGCACAGTGAATACACTAAAAACCACAGCTTGTGTATGTCTTATTCTAGCCCCTCTATCCTCGTGCAGCTGCCAGGCACAAAAATGCCTGCACTGTGCAATGCATGCCAACTGGCACATGCACTTTCAAGCCATCTCCAATACCTGCTCCCTGCTGATCCCAGAAGGAGAAGGGGACCTGTAAGCAAACTTTGTCATGTGTCAAATGCCTCCCCTAGTGCAGAGACACCAACACTAGCCTATGCAGTACTTCAGTCCCACTTGGTTCTTCCAAATAAGCCCCTGTGCTGTTTCTGTGCACAGAGGAGAATTTTCATCCTTGGGTCCATGTTCTTATGAAGAGTCACAGAATTGAAAGCCAAATGGGAGTGTTATACACATCTGGTCTGAGTTCCTGCACAGCCCAGGTCACACAAATCCAGCCCGAGACACCTGGGATAAGCAGGAAGGGTGTTTCTCTATGATGGAAGGGTGTTTTTCTATGCTTTGCTCTTGCCATGGCTGGTACTGATTAACTGGATAAACAGCAGCACTGTCATTTTGTTGCCGTTTACGTCACCATTGCTGCTGCTGCTTCCCACTCCACTTGGGGTTAATTTCACCCATCAGAACTGGCATTCCTTGTGCACCAGCTAAGTAGCACTTCAGACCTATTTTGAAAGCATAAGTGGTGCATAAAATTTCTGCTGGGGGGTAAAAATGGCCTTCATAAATGCAGGCCTGAGACTCTGACATAGATGCCCCTGGCCTACAACAGGCTTCATCTGCAGCCTTGAGTAAGGCACTTCATGTCTTGCTGCCTCAGTTCCCAATCTGTAAAATGGTGATAATAATTCTTTCTTGTTATTTAAACTGTAAATCCCTTGCAACAGGGACAGACTTTTAAATGCATGAGCCTCTCGGTGTTTCACACCATTGCAAGCCCTATTGCAAGCCTCATTGAAGTGAATGGGATTTGCGCTGGTGTCAAACAGCCAGAGTTCATACTGTCACTAAGTGATTGCATGGTCTTGAGCATAATGTATTCTGCATATTGCTGGAGGACTTTGTGGCACTCTATTATTATTAAAAATAATTAATAATTATTATAAAAAATGATGATGAATTCCACCCTTCTTTGGCAATCTCACCCTCCCTTTGCTGAACAGCAAGAAGAGCTCCAGTGTTTTCAAATATTTCTTTATAGCCAACAGACATGCTATGCGTGATCCCCCAGCCTTTGAATAATATGGAAACATCAGCCTTTGTTAGAACTGCTATAAATGATGGGGAGCCAATGGACCCATGGTCTGGGCAGGGGTGAGGGTTAAGGTGTAGGGGGAGCTCAGCTCCAGACAGACAAATGAATAATCATGCCAAGGGTGTTCGCACTGCTACAGAAGGGCTTTTATTCTAATTTTATTATGTCTTAATTGTCTGGGTTGACAGAGGGAAGATGTTGTCAGCATCCTATTAACGACCACATTTTGCCTAATTATTGTGCTTTTCACATCAAAATAATTGGCCCTTCTCCTGCTTCTTTTAGATCAGTGGAAAGGAATGAATTACAAGGCTGGTTGTATAGGGTGTCGTGATTTAATGAGGGTGCTTGTTTTGTTTTGCTGAAGAGGGGAGATCTGGCAACACTTCCTAAGCAGACAGAGTTAAATGAGACAGAGGCTTGTGGCTAAAGGGCTATTCAGGAAGGCAGAACACCTTAGTCCGGCTCCCTACCACAGCACAGGCTTCCTTTCTTGGTTGACCTTGGGTATACAGGGTCAGACTTTTAAAAGGGATTTGGACACCTAATTTCATTGACTTTAGGTTAACATCGGTTCTCAAGGTCAAGGAACTACAGTGTAATCCACTCAAGTAGAATTTGTGTAGCTTGAATTTCTGAATAAATGGAATTAATCTGTTTGCTCCAGTCATGGGTCTATTGGGAATGTATTGCTTCTTTATCTGGATAAGCTGAATTCTGAACCATAATAAATCATTTTTCTTAACGTGTAGAGAATATATCCGGAACCTTTAAGTATATCAGTGGTTTGGAAATGAGCCTGCCCCACCAGTGCCCCATTGCTGCTGCTGCTGCCGAGATTATCTACCTGCCAGCTGGGGAGAGGTGGAGACGGAGCTTGTGAGGGGGTGGAGTCGCAGCCCTGCCAGAGGATAAAAAACACTGGTGATCCTACGGCAGTGCCTAAGTTGCACTCCAGAGGGCCGCGCGCACAAGGGTGCCTACCCTTTTGAGCACCCTTCGGAGTGTCCTTGAGCCTGGGCCTAGGACTTTGCTCCTTTGTTTAAATCTGCTCCTATTACCGTGAGGATGTGCTAGGGGTGGCGTCTCGTGTCTCTTTGCTGGTGACCTGGTATGTGTTCTTTCTCCTATATATTTTATTGTTAGGAGCAGGTGGGTGGACTTTAATTTGGGTCTGGAGTGCAAAAATCCTTTGAGTTATACCCTTGCTAGGTTCGTACCAGCTGGTTGGTTTTGCTTTAACTGCACATGGCTTCCTCCAAGAGAGGGAGAGGGGACATTTCTGACTTAGCCCCAGGTAGGGGCAAAATCGCCAAACAACAGAAGCTTGATGCCTTTTTCCAGAGACATTCATCTGAGTCAGTGGGACTTTCATCTCTGAGCCCCCATACAGTAATTGCGGATTGCTCTCGCCTGGTGCCAGGTTTACCTGTATTAGAGACGAGTATACGGGTGGGATCTGGTACCTTGCTGGATCAACAAGGTTCCCTCTGCTGCAGGACCCTGTGTGTCTACCAGAGCTATCTACAGGGTCTGTGGGCCCTCATTCTGGAGAGAGGATGGTGACCTTCCTTACTGATAATCTTTTTCTATCGGCTGACACCCTGAATTTTGTGCTATCCCAAATTGCACAACTCCAGGCTGCAATTAATTCTATTAAGGATCTGAGTTGTAGGGGAGAAGAGGGGTCTTCCAGCATCCCAATGTGGGGAAGCGGTGAATGACGATTTCCATCCACCCGCTCCTCCCTTGGGGGTTGTAGACCCGGGGTTCCTTGCAAGCCGATGCTGCCACCAGTGGTTGTATTTAATGGAGGTGCGACGCTTACAGCCCTGCCAAATGTATTAATCTTTACAGTCTATCCAGCTGGTAGATGGCCTAAGCTGCTCTGGTCTACAGTATTGGACATGGCCGAACATCTTAGGGCTATTTTAGGGTGCAGAATAATGAGGCACGACATAATTTCTGTAGACCAAATGTCAGCAATGAGGGATAGACAAACAGCAACTGTAACCTTTTTAACCCCCCTATTGTGCCAGACAATTTTGAGTAATTTAGATCTGTTGAGTACTAAAGATGTATTTATTTTCTGGGTGTTTCAATCTTCTCCTGAGCATAACGATAATGTGGCTCTGACCCTCCCTCAGGTCTGTGGTGAGGATGGGGGGAATACAATCATAAGTAAACAGCGGTCCATATCCGCCATTTTTGGAGATAGAAGTTTAAATGCTGAGGGAGTGCGATTCTCGCAGAGGTGTTCAGTGGATAGGAGCAGTATACTTCAAGAAGCATATAGTGTGGAGGTGGTTAGGGAACGGAAGCCCACCAAGGAGGTACCTACTTCACATGCTTTATATGCTCCACACTCTCCAGGAGGAAAGGATACCTCATGGTTTCCCTTGCCTTGGATTACTCCAGCTGAGTTGGTGGAGAGGTTAGAAGCAGTCCGGAGCCAGTTAATGATGTTGAAAACTGATAATTTTAGGTCTATTGCAGATAGGAAGTTGGGGAGAACAGGGCCAGGGACTCAGACTGATTGGGGAGTGGGAGGTCCTTTAAGGCCAACTAGAAAGGATGGGTGCCCGGGTGCAAGGTCTTCTTTCCCTGGTGACCACCCAGGGATTGGCTTGGGTGCAGGGCGATCAGAATTAGAGGAAGGGAACTGCGTTGGAACTCCCAATTCAAAAGCAGTTCAGGGGCTTGTACAGAAGCCCACCAGTCATAGGCTTTACACAGACAAGGGGGTGGAGGGATATCCCTCTGGAGATCTAGGACATCTCCCCCTGCTGGGAGAAGGGCCTCCTGAGGTGGATGTGATTCCAGGGACTAGTATGGGCCCCCCTCTAGTGATCTCTAGCCCAAATAAGGAGTCAGTGCAAGCTCAGGCTGCCCCCACCGCTACCTGACTAGATAGGGAGTCCCGCAGTTACCTATTTCTCTCCTGGAACATAGCGGGGTGGAAAGGCTGCTGTCTGGACTTTGATTTTTTGCTGTTTCTCAGTCAGTATGATATCATGATGCTTCAGGAGACCTGGCTGCTGGAGGGCTTTCAAGGAATTTGTCTTAGCAGTTTTAAGGTGCATCCTTTGGGAGCTACCCCCTCTTTAGTACCTCTCTGCACTTATCACCACTCCCTCCCTGTCCACATCTGCCTTGCCCCCTCCCTTCATACCTTCAAATCTCTCCTTAAAACTCACCTCTTTTGCTCTGCTCTGTCTGACTCTTTATCCTGCTGAGTCACTATTTCCTATACCTACAGTCTGTTTACCCCTATCCTTGCCACATGGACCTGCCTGCTGTCATTCTCATCATAACCAAGCCAAGTATGTGCACTTGAGACCTCACATCTTCATGAATGTTAGACCCCTTGTCTCTCCCTCTGTTCCCCTTCCTATGTCTCTCCCCCCAGCTCCTGTCTATCAGATTGTAAGCTCTAGGGGCAGGGACCATGTCTATTTTATTACTTTGTAAAGTGCCAGGTACACTGCTGGCACTATATAAATGTTTGTAAATAAAAATAATAGTAGGAGGTATACCAAGTGGGGGGCTCACTCTGTTGGTTGCAGACAATCTTAATGTTTCAATAAAGGCAATTTGCTCATTTAGCTCCTATTTTTGTTGTTTCATTGTGTGCTACCTGGAGGGGAGGAACTTTTATTAGGAAACGTTTACATTCCTCCATCCAGCTCTAATTACTATATCCCAGAGATTTGGACTACCATGACCAAGTTGATTTCAGGAGCCTTGATAGATCATCCCAAGGCGACCCTCTTTGTAGGAGGTGATTTTAATATTAGGTTAGGAGATCCCAACCACTTGGATTATGAGGTGTTATCCAAGGAGATGGGGTCTAGGCCCTTTGAGCTCCTCCGCTCCTCGCGGGATAAGGGAGTTAACTTCCTGAGGATGGATATCGAACTTTTGTTGGAAAACCTTGGATTGGAGGTGGTGAATGGTAGGGTTTGGGGGGATCTGGAAGGGAGTTTTACTTACTATGGAACAAATGGCTCCAGTGTGATCAACTATTTCCCCCCCCCAGGGGTTTAGTCATATTAGCAAGATGGAGGTTGTCTTAAGGCCAGACACTTGTCACTCCACAATCCTGCTTGAGCTGAGGGAATGGAGTGGAAAGGAAAAGGGTATTTCGGAGAGCTCGAGGGCACTGCAAGGTCTTGTAAAGGGAAGGTTAAAATTAACCTGAGATGGTCAACAGCTGTGAAGGAGAGCTTTGAGTCACTAATTAACTCCCAAGCTGTCAAGGATTTATGTTTGTTTGATTGCTTTTCAGCAGAATAGTTCAGGCCTTTGCTGGTATGATAGCCTTTTGTATCCATTGGATCCATTGCTCTTTCAGTATACCCCCACACATGTGAAACAAAGGCGGGTGGAGAATTCTCCCCCGTGGCTGAATGGAGAGTGTAAAACA
Source organism: Sphenodon punctatus (assembly GCA_003113815.1). NCBI lineage: Eukaryota > Metazoa > Chordata > Lepidosauria > Sphenodontia > Sphenodontidae > Sphenodon > Sphenodon punctatus. Next base: position 90,741 of record QEPC01004795.1, on the reverse strand, counting down.
GAGAGAGGGAAACTCAGGGGTTTGGTTAAAAGATTAAGGATCTACCATTTCGGCTTTTTGCGTGAAAGGGTACATGTGCAAATGACATGCTATAGGCAATTATTGAAGGGGGAAAGGGATGCTTATTGCAGGGCTATTTGGCAAACCCTGCACCAAGCAGCCACAGGGAGTAACCATTCCAATTTTGGGGCATTAATTCGCTCACTAAAAGGAGGTGGGGGATTTGGTGGTATGGTCTTACCATCTGTGGAGGCCTGGGAATCATTTTATACTGCTTTATTTGCAGCTAGATCAATCAATTTGGGCAGTGTGGAATTGGACCCCTTGGATAGGTTTGAGCACTGGGCACCTGTGTCGCAGGATGAAGTCAAGTCCTTGATCCAGAGGTTGAAGGCAAAAAAAACCCTGGGGACAGATGGGATTACTCCGGAGCTGCTTAAAACATCTCTGGACTGGTGGGCTGCCATTTTGGTGCCCCTCTTTTCAGAGATAAGCAGGACTGGTCCAAATTCCTACTTTGTGGTTTAAAAGTATCCTGGTCCCTATTTTCAAAAAGGGGGATCCCCACCTTCCGGCAAACTATCAGCCAATCAGTTTGATTAGTGTGGTGGGGAAACTGTTCTCCCGGCTGTTGTTGGATAGGTTGAGGAGTTGGGTAGGACAGTCTTGCCTAATTGCGCTTGATCAGGCTGGTTTTGGTGTGGGGAAGTCTAAAGTGGACCATATTATATTGCTTGCTGCACTGATTAGGAAATATACTGCTCATAAGCGTAAATTATATCTAATTTTTATGGATCTCTAAAAGACCTTTAATTCCATCAATAGGGAGAGGCTGTGGGTCAAGTTGAGTGTTACTACCATTGATCCCAGGCTCCTTTACCTGATTATCAAGCTACACACTGGGAATTCACTTCAGGTTAGGTTAGCCTCAAGAGGATTCCTGTCAGCACCAATTGTAGTAGGAAGAGGAGTAAGGCAAGGGTGCCTCCTCACCCCTGTGCTTTTCAATCTGTATTTTAATGGGGTGGTACACTTTGTGAACTCCAAAGATACCCATGCTCCGCGGGTTACCCAAAGGTCCCTCCCTATCTTGCTGTATGCAGATGACTCGGTACTCATCTATCAAACGAGAATTGACCTTAAGAGGCAACTGGCCCTTTTTGATGAGTACTATGTAAGGGAGGGGCTGGCGATTAATTACTCCTAATCAAATATTTTGGCGATAGGCCACGAGCATAGGAGTTTGAATCAGTTATGGTCCATTGGACGGCAAAAAATTGAGCAGGTACGAAGGTTTAAATATCTGGGGGTTAACTTTTCAACCAATCCAGCTGGAAGCTGCACTTTGAGCTAGTTAAATCTAGATCAAAAAAGACCTCCACCGCTATCCTACAATTTTATTTTGGCCAGGGTGGGAAGCAGAGAACCCCTGCACTACTCCTATTTAGGACCAAGGTGTTGGGTCAGGCTCTTTATGCAGCCCAGGTGTAGGGCTTGGACTCTTTGGATAACTTAGAGTCCATCCAGAATTCCTTTCTGTCTGTGGTTCTGGGTGTTCTGCAGGGGCTGCCCCAGGTAATCTCCAGATTATAAACTAGATCTACTTCAGTCAGAGTGCTGGTGCTGCACAATTATTCAACTACTGGGCCAAACTGATGTCTCCCCCCCAGTTGGAGACCTCACTTAACTTTGGCATTGATTTCTGGGCTGCTGACTCCCTGGTTGTGGCAGGTCCAGTTCCAGTTACAATGGCTGGGGTATTCTCCAGAGGTCCTCTTCAGGATCAGTATACGGGCCTTTAAGAAACCAGTATGCAAGAGACTTAGGGATCAACTGGCCCAAATGGAGCAGGCCTTCTTGGTAGCCCAACAAGTGACCCCAGGGATAGTGTTCCCTGAGCCTCAGACCTTGCAATCCTCCTATTTTTTTGAGTGGCAAGACCACCCTAGACGTACAGCTTTCACCAGACTATGCACCAACACCTTTCCCTCTGCTTTGGTAGAGGGAGATATAAGGGCACACCTCATGATAGTAAGATATGTCAGCTATGTGATTCTGGAGAAGAAGACTCGATGGCACATATCCTCTTGGACTGTCCCACCCCAATGGGCCCCCGGTTAAGGTTTCTGGGAGACTCCTCCCAGTTATTTCAGAGGGGATCCAGAGGGAGAGTGTTGGAGAAAATGCTGAGCCCAAAGGACTCAAGTTTAACCAGAGCAGTGGCAAGCTTTGCTTATGCCACATTGGCTATAAGGTCTTCTATAATAAAGAGGCAGGGGTTGGAGCACCCTGGAATAGTGGCCCAAGGAGCAACGGTGGCCAGAGTCGATAAGGTTAGGGTGTTTCCTACACATGGTACAGGGTAATGGCTGAATCTTGGGATTGCTCTTTGGGGGGGGTGTTTCATATCTGGCGAGTGTTATGGCTGGTCTCTCCCTACGCCCTCAACAGTTGAGGGAAGGATTGAGGGGGACTCTTTCTTAGGTAGGAATTTTTTGTATTGATTTTATATATTGTCTTGCTTTGGTATGTGATTTTAACTGATTGATTGTAACAGCCACTGGCTATACAATAAACTTAATAATAATAATATAATATTATAAATGGTTTCTTGGCAGCATGTGGTTAAAATTAGTCCTGAAATTAAAAATCTCAGTGAATGCTGCTTCTGTCAGAAGCAGGGCATTCACTGAGATTCATGCAACATGGAAACTTACTGGCTGCCCCACTGTTTTTGGCATTTTTCAATATTTTTTGCACATTGAACAGGGCTGACATGGGCTAGTCACAAGTCCCATGTGTGCCCCGCATACACCCCCAGGAACTGTGGAGATGAAAGCTTACCAGCTAAGCACCAGGAAAGTGCTTGCAGTTGCCAAAAAGTGCGTTAAAACTGTCATAAAATTCCTGGAAAGTGACAAAAGTGACGGGAAAATGGCAGAAATGCAGAATGACCAGAAACTGTAGAAGTACTAATGGACACTCTCAAGCATTCCTGAAAGGCAGTATTTCCTTTCAGAATAGGAACACTAGAGTCGGAACTGGAAGAATTGCTTACACGCACACACACAAAGTGAGAGAGAGCGCTACCCTGTTGTTTTCTTTGATTATTTGCTTCTGAGAATTGGTTAGGGGATTGGAGAAGAAGAAACCTGGTGCTAGCTTAATCTGAGCATCAGTTTTCTCCATCTGCAGATCCATTTCTTTAAGGTCTACTTAAGTAGAATTCCTGATAAGTCAAACTTTTTATCATGGCTTGAGAAATTCAACATAAACAGACTCCACTCTCTAGTCACTTCAAAAAAATCTGTCCCTAAATCTATTTGTGCTTCAGTCTCCCATCTGTAAAATGGGAGTAGTAGCATTCTTGAGGGATTATGAGAATGAAGATTGTGAAGAGGTCTGATCGAGTGGAGTTGGGGTCCATCATAAAGAGACCAGTGATTCTTGTCTTATGTGTTAAGATTTGCACATCTTAAAACATAATCAGTTTTCCTTACAAAAGCTCTGAGCATCCAGACTCTGATCAGCAAACTTGATTTTGTTTTAAGATGGGCAACCAAAATCTCTATTCACTTAAAAATCTTGGAAAATATATAAAGGTCCTAAGTGTGATTGAAGAAGTGCCCAAGCCTCATGCTCACTCCATCTTAAAGAGAATACTACCCACTGAGAATAACAGATTAGTTGGGGGGGGGGAGAGGGGGAAATTGAGAGAGTTCTTGGCAACTCTAGCTGATGCTAAATGGAGCAGAAAGCCAGATCATGTGCTGTATTTCTTCTCAAATAAATGGCAGCTAACATCTAGTGAGGGAAATTCATTGTGGAAATGGCATTAAACACTTCTTGTAGAGCTTTTTGGAAAGTAGAATTACTACCCCATGCGGAATTCTTATATCTTGACATTATTTTTGTCCCATATAAAGATTCCCTGTAATAAAAATTCTGAAAGTATCAATTTAGGGTTGATCCAAATCAAACCCTTTGTGTTTGGGGTACACAGTAGGGCTGCCATTATGCTTAATAGGACATGGAATTCTGGTCTCATTCTTGCTATGGGTCATCTTTCCCAGTGGAATACATTTCCCTTAATGCATCATTGCAGTTCCACAATGCACCCAAGGAAAAGGATCAATTTTGTCTTAGTCAAAAGGACTGCTCCGGAAAGGAAAACATGTTGTCATGAAATTGGGTTCAGATTTCATTGGACATTTTCTTACCCACCTTAGCTTTAAGTGTGAAGTAGCTCATTAGGATGAATCCAGTCTCCTGCTCCAAGGTTTGCCTCACTTGGCTACATCCAAGTAGAAACTACCCCCTACCTCAGAGCTGCATTGTCTCTGTGAAGATTCTACAGCTATACATGAATAATTATTACATGTATCAACATTTAAAGGTGAGGAAGGAGGAACTAAAATGGACCTCTGGAATGAATGAGTTCCACACTGAAGGGCCTGCCACAACAAAGGCATGATCACACCCTCAGTTTACAGGTGATAAGGCCCTTACAGTGTCAGAACCCTCAGAGTGGTACTTGCTCCCTTCAGATGTTCATCTTAGCTGCTCCCTCCTCACCTTTAAAAGGTACCTGAAGACTTATTTATTATCCAGGTGCTTTTAGGATCCACTACTGGTTCCCCTTAATGTGTTCTTCCTTCCTGGTTACCTTAACTGTTTAAGTTGTTTTATACAGATGTATGTTTTAACTAAATTTTATATCCTGTTTATGTGGTAAAGCACGCCGGTCCCAGTGGTGGGACACTATAGAAATAAAATGTATTTATTATTATTATTATTTGTTTTATTTTACAGAAGTGCCTGGAGGACCCAACTGAGATTAGGGCCTCTACTTTGCTAGATGCTGTATGATACTAAGGGGAGGTGGTG
>QEPC01004795.1:67914-80003 GCA_003113815.1 Sphenodon punctatus | reverse complement strand
TTTAATTTATTTCATTGGTTTCAATGGGGACACAGCGCCCCATTGAAACCAATGAAATAAATCCGGTACCGGTATACCGGATTTAAACCGGGAATCCGGTTTTCGGGGAACCGGGAACCGGTAAATCCGGTAACCGGTATTGGGCCCGGGGTCCCACCACTATGTCACATACTGTGCTTGTTTACAATTTAGGCTCCATGCACCCACACTTTGCTTTGGTCTTTCAGCCCCAATCCTCTTCCTTTGCAGGTTGCGGGAAACTCTAAGCTAGGATGACATGATCCTTCCTGTCCAATATTACATTATTACTCTACTTCCAATGTGGACAGAATTTCTCTCTCTTTTCTTGTTGTTGTTGTTGATTTTCCAAATCTCCATTCTTTTTCACCAGATCAAGTACATCTCCCCACTGCACAGGTTACTAATAGCATGTAAATATTCTAACATGAAACAACTAGATGGAACAGTTGTGCTATCCTTACATTTAAATTTACTTTATTTGGGATCACCACCTACTCTAACCCACTACTTATTTTTTTTAACCCCCTCCCAACTAACTACTACGTCACTCTCAGAGGATAGAAAAGTTTTGACTTCAGCTGCCCCCTCCCCAGTTTAACCCACTTGCTTCCAACTGCATAATCTGGCCTCTACTACTACCCAATAAACCCCACTCACCTCCCCAAAATCACAAGACTCCTGACCACTATAATAACCATCATTACTCAAAGCAAATACCTCTGCAAGTGTGTGAAATGACAACTCCCACACCTTCAAAATAAGAAAACCCAGGACAGAAGGTGTACTAATACACAAGGGGACAATAGAGACTAGAACAACAAGGGGGTAGCTTTGGTGCTTATTTTCATTATTGTAGTGTTCCCCGTAGTCTCCTATCATTCCTCCCAATCACTTACATCATCCAACATTTTGACACGCCACCCATTTCTTATGGCATTCTTCCTATTATTCTACCAAGTTTCTTCCTGATGTACTTAGTCCCTATGGCCGCCTCCCTGTCATTCCACTGTCTCTCCCTGCTGCCTTCATTATTCCACATCCTCTTCTTCCCCCAGTCCCAAAAATGCATCTCCATTGTATAATTTCACAGTTAATGAGATACAATTTAATTTCAAATTAGCATTAATGTTTCCCACATTCCTTCTATTGGTCATTCCATGGATTTCATGCCAATGTCTACCCACATTCTAAATAAACACTTACATAGCATTCTTCCCAGGTTTAGTGTTTCCCGCAACCTGCAAAGGAAGAGTATTAGGGCTGAAAGACCAAGGCAAAGTGTGGGTGGTGGGTATACACCCACCACCCACACTTTGCCTTGGTCTTTCAGCCCTAATGGAGCCTAAGTTGGACTCAAGCACAGTATGTGACACTTTACAACAACATCACTGCTTACAAGGTGTGCAAGTTAAGGCAGGAGCCTTAACATACAATTTCCTGGTTTGTTAAAGTTTGCTTGATGTGAATCCACCTTAACTAGGGTTTTAAACTGTAGAGTTTTTGTGTGTCTAATAGAATCTACATATGACAGGATCTAAGACACTGAGTTGGAAAAATAATATAGAATATGAAGGAACTAGTATATGAGGAGGCAGGAGAAAGTGGGGTTAGATAAGATAAGGTGGCTGGTGGGGGGTAAGAGTGCCAGACATTAAAATCAGAGCTATAAAGTCTCAGGCCGTGGCAGCATGCCTGCCAGATTTGCGGGGAGCCATGATGGGACCCTGGCATGCAGGCAGCCATCCCGAAGAACACGAGGAGTCCCTCAGGGCCTTTACGGGGGTCTCAGGGCATCAGGGACAATGCCGCACCAGGTAGCAGGTCACAGGGAATGGCAGAGACCATGGGTGGGGGCCAGGGAAATTCTGATAGTGCTTCTAGTGCCACCGGGTGCATGCACAGTTTTCTTGGGCCTCTGCGGCACTCAGAGCACCTGCATTAGCAGGCACTATGCCAGGTCGGGGCCTAGAGCATAAAAGGTGGAAGTCCAGCTATACTCCTTGACAGTAATCAGTGCTTTGTCTGTGAGACTGCCTTGCTACAGCTTGAAGCATTCTGCCCTGACTCTAGTAGTACTTAGTGTGTGTGTTTAAGGGAGGGGTTGCTTGCATGTGTGGAGTTAGACAAGGGGAGTGTGGGTGTGGGTGGGGCATGATTGAGATGTGTTGAACCTTATGGTTTCTAGTTCCCTGTGTTGCAGTCTACTACCCTTTCCCCCCTGTGTACTTGTGGGGCCTGAGGCCCCCTTAACCTAAGCTTTCCCCCCCCCCCCCGTGTATCTGTGAGTTCCCCTTGTTGGTCTGCGGGTTTGAGGAGTTAACCTTGTGTGGCTTTGGGTATTTTCAGACGTTACGAGATCACGCTCAACCACGGTGAATCCCCACATGGTGATTGTGATCCCATAACATCTGTTGGGGGCAACGGAAGCTCCCCCCCAGATGTTTACCCCTGTGAACATCTGGGGGGAGCTTCTGTTTGCGTGTTGAATGTGATTTCCCCCCCCCGTGATCAAGGGGACCGTAATGTCTGTCCCCCTACCACAGCCTGGAATCAGCGGCGGAATTCCGGACCATGGTCAATGTGGGCGGGCGCTGCAGCCGCATTGGCCGTGGTGCCCGCCCATTTCCAAAGAGGGCGGGCAGCCTAGGGAGCATGGGGGGGTGGGGCCGTGGGGCCGCACATTGTGCCATGCGGCTCTGCCCCCTCCCAATTCCCTGCCAGAATCAGCTGCCACATCTGTTGGATGTGCCGGTTTGATCCTGGTGAGGGATCAATGGGTGATTCCATGACGGGGCCAATACAGGCCCCATCACGTCTGAAAATACCCTTCCTTGAGCACCCTCTGCAGGTTCATTCTTGACTGAGGTAGGTCTTGTGGTTATCAATACCCTATGACTATCGCGGCATGATCCCTTTGACGGATCAATGCCATCCTACAAACATTAGAGTTGTTTTCCAGGTACAAACTATGTGCAAGGTACTGAAGGGTGAGTCTTCTTTCCCCTCCCCTCATCCCTCACATAAAGACAGAGCTTTTAAGGATGTTAAGGGAGAAGGCGATGGGAGCGGGGGGGGGCAAAATGAAACTGCTAGGTGAAATGAAATTGTATAAGAAAGGAACTGGGAACAAATGACATAAGTTTGAATCTAGATAAGACAGAGATAGGAGAAAAATCTACCAGTAAAGTATACAGCAATATAAATGGAATATGAAGAAACTTGTTAATGAAAGTGAAAAATTCAGAAAAACTGAATTCTTTAACAGAATTCAACTTCACAATTTTGGGGGGAAAGTACACTTTTGACCCAATAAGCTTCTGAATCAGGAAGAAAAATATTTTTTATTCCAATTTTCAAACCACTGTAACTTTTTTGTTTTATGTCTGATTCTTTATGCCAGAGTCTGCGGCTCCAGCAGGCGGGCACTGCCGGAGCTGCAGCCATGAGTTTCCTGAGCCGGCAGCAGCAGCCAGGGTTGTCACGGCACCTCTTATCCTGGCAAGCGGCGGCCCCGATCCAGCAGAAGTTGCTGTTCCCAGGTGGAGGAGGAGGCGGAGGCGACAGCAGCAACTGCGAGGAGGGGGACGAGGAGGAGGAAGAGTACGACAAGGAGGGGGGCAGCAGTGGCAACAGCACCAGAGAGGACTCGGCCTTCCAGGAGGTGGACTCGCCGATCTCGGTCGCCCATACCCCGGCCCGCAGGGAGCTGCTGCCACCGTCGCCGGAGAAGGAGGAAGAGGAGGAGATGATGATGTTGGAATGGGCGGCTCCCACACTGCCAGGGGATGAGGGGGACTCATGGGAGGAAGAGGGGTTTGGCTCATCGTCCCCGGTGAAGTCGCCCGGAGCATACTTCATGGCCGGCTCGCCCTCGCCCCCCTTCAAGGGTCGCTGCTACCCAGGGCCATGTGGGGCGTTGATGCCGTGGCCCGCTTTGGGCAGGTATCGGGAGCAGACACTCAACTTGCCCCTACCCGAATACCCCGGCACCCCGCCCCACAAGGCGTTCCGCAAGCTGCGCCTCTTCGACACCCTGCACACGCCTAAGAGTGCTGCAACCAACTTGATTTTAACCAAGCCATGCACATGCATCTGAGACTTCGCATCCACTTGTGCTTGAATGTTTGTTTGTCTTCTCACCTGTTTCTCCCACTGTCCCCTCTCCATGTCTCCACCTCCTTGTCTTTTAGATTGTAAGCCACAGGCAGGGACCACATCTTTTTCTATGTTCTGTACAGCGCTGGGTACATGACCGGTGCTATATAAATGTTTTTATAATATATATTATATAATAATAATTTGCATGAACTTTGGAATGATTGTACCCTTCAGCCATGCACTCCTTTCTACCAAATGCACACAAATAGGATTTATGGTACTAAATTTACAAGCAATAAAATGTTCATACATTAAACAGAAAGGTGCAAGCTAGCCTTAATTATACAGACTGCTCCAGCCACTATATAATATGTCAGGTCCATCATGTTATGTTGAAGTCAATTTGATTTGGGAGGAATGCTAACAGTCCTTCTATTAGATTTGCCTGGTTAATGTCAACAAGACAGATCCCAGATCCTGCGGATCATGCACGGAGCTGTGCAGATCCCTATTGTGGGCACATTGTGCCCTGTGGAAACTGTGCGATAGGAATGCACCTCCAGCTGTTCTCAGGGTGCTGAAAATTTGGCAAGGCCAATAGGTGACTTGCCTCTTAATAACAGGTTCTATTGGGTTCTGAGTGAAGAAATCAAGTGGGATTCTTTTCTTAGCACTGGTTGATTTCAGTGGAATAAATCTTCATTTGCCATGGTAATAAATGGGATCAGAAGCAAGTCCAATGTTTCCACTGGTGAAATTTGCAGCTGCATTTTATTTTAAAAAGTAGTCTCAGAAATTATTGCAAAGGAGGTAAGACAGGACATTTGACATAAATACACAGGGCTTGTTGACCAGTGGAGAGAGCAAGAGGAACTGAGGGCATTTTTAGATGAGCCCTGTCTGTCACGGACTGCAGAGTCTGGGAGAAACAAAGTTGAACGTGGAGTGGTGGTGGTGGTGGTGGTGATGGGGGGTTAGACATCCCTCCCCATTCCAAAAGATGGCTGGCACCATTCAAAACAGAGCACTTGTGCATGAACAGAGAACCGGACTTAAGAAACCCTGATATCAAGGTTTCACAAGTCTGATTTTCCATCCATGTGTGAGTGTGCTGTTTTCAATGGTGCCGGACAGCTTCCAAAATTGGGGAACTGGGGGGAAACATGTAACTTCCACCCATGCACGCAACCTTGTTTCTCTTGAACCCTGCACTCCATGAGAAACAGTGCTCATTTAAAAAGGCCCTGAGATTCAAGAATTCAGAGTTCTCTGCATGTATGGCCCATTTCCAAAATGGAGCTTACACTGCCCATGCTATCTTAGAAAGGGACTGTGCATGCACAGAAGAGTCCGATTTTGTGCATGCACAGTGACATTTTTTAAAGCAAGATTCTCATGAGATTCTCCAAACCCATAACAAGATGGTTGCGAAACCTCACTAGGATTTCTCTATTCTTGCAAGAATCAAATGGATTCTCATTTCAGACCTAATTTACACCAATGTCAAGTCAGAATATAGTCAATACATTTCTAAGCTTTGACATTTCTCCTTACTGAGTCAACCTGAACTTTTCATTTTCTTTTCTCCTTTCAGTAATAAATATGGGGATTAAATCTTTACTTTACTTTTCATAGCAAAAAATTGTGGAAGCACTCATTCTTAGACTGTACCATTCTACTTTCATTTGTGAAGATTTCCCATTTGTCTTTCTGAGATATATTCCTTCACTCAATGACCTCATTGCCTTCTAGGACAGCTTGTAGGCTGAGGCTATCAACCGAACGGCTCCCAAACATCCTCTTCCAGAGAGCCGATGGAGGGAGTCACCATTGTTCACGGAAGATCTGCGCCAGATGAAGCAGGATGGATGGCGGTTGGAGCGATGGTGGGGCCGGACTCCTGCTGAAGCTGACCGATTGCAGCATAAAGCTAGTTTAAGAGCTTATGCTGTTGTGGTGCAGGCAGCAAAGAAGGAGTTCTTCGTTGCCCTCATTGCATCTGCAAAATCACTTCCAGGGGAGCTTTTCTGGGTGGTGCAGAGGCTGGTCAGTTCAGCCCCTCTCCACCTGGAACTGGAATTTTCCAGTGCCCACTGTGACATGTTTGCTGATTTTTTGGTGAATAAAATTGCCCAGATTCACCATGATCTCGATGCTGCATTTATGACAGTGGATGTATCAGAGGGACAGGAAGCCCCGCCATATCTGTTGCTGTGGAATCAGTTTCAGTTGGTGCCATCTGCAGATGCGGCACATGTCCTTGGGACTGTTTGGGCCACCTGTTGTGAACTACATCTGTGCCCATCCTGGCTGGTGAAGACCAGCCGGGAGATGTTAGGGCTGTTGCTGGTGGGGGTGGTCAATGCCTCCCTTAGGAAGGGCAGGGTGCCGAGCCATCTCAGAGAGGCAGTGGAGAGGCCTCTGCTCAAAAAGCCATCTTTGGACATTGACTCCCTAGCCAGCTATCGGCCAGTCTCTAACCTTCCCTTCTTATGGAAAGTTATTGAGTTGGTGGTGGCTCAGCAGTTACAGGGGTATCAGGACCAGGTCAGATTTCTTGAATCCTTGCAGTTTCGTTTTCACCCCAGGTTTGGCACGGAGACTTCACTTGTGGCCTTGGTTGATGACCTGCACCGTGAATTGGATTAGGGCAGATCCTCAATTTTGATCTTACTGGATCTGTCGGTGGTGTTTGATACCGTTGACCAAGAGATGTTGGTGGTTAGGCTGTGGGACCAGGCTGGGGTGAGTAGAATTGTTCTTGAATGATTCCGCTCACTCCTGGCAGGGAGAAATCAGAGAGTGGTTCTCGAGGAATGTACATCATCTCCCTGGAATCTCATGTGTGGAGGCCTGCATGGTTCTATTCTGCCCCCTATCCTTTTCAACATGTATATGCAACCATTGGGTGAGGTCATGAGCGGGTTCGGCATGCAATGTCATCAGTATGCTGATGATTCACAACCTTACCTCTCGTTTTCTAGAGACCCAGGCCCGGCGGTCTCGGTGCTTACTTGGTGCTTGACAGCTGTGGGGGACTGGATGAGGACGAGCTGTCTGAGGTTGAATCTTGACAAGACTAAGGTGATGTTGGTGGGTAGGGCTGAGGGGGTGGTGGTGCCCATCATTGTCAGGGTCTGCCCCCCTCTAGCCGCTCAGGTTTGTAGTCTGGGGGTGCTCCTTGACCCACAGCTTTGCCTGGATTGCCAGGTGGAGGCTGTGGACTACTGTAACGTGCTCTATGTGGGGCTGCCCTTGATGATGGTCCGGAGGTTGCAGCTAGTGCAAAATGTGGCGGCCCATCTCCTGACAGGGACGGACCACCATGAGCACATTACACCTGTGATCTGTGCTCTGCACTGGCTGCCTATTATCTTCCGGGCCCAATTCAAGGTGCTGGTTATGACCTACAAAGCCCTAAATGGCTTGGGTCTTGATTACCTGCAAGACTGCCTCAGACCCCGGGTTCCTTAGCGGCCCTTGCGGTCAGCTGGGGATGCCCAGCTTGAAGTCCCCGGGTGGCAGGTGGTGATGGCACAAAGGGCGTTCTCGGTGGCTGCGCCTCAGCTGTGGAATTCCCTCCCGTCGAAGGCCCGCATAGCCCCAGACCTCCCCTCTTTCCGTAGATGCTGTAAAACCTGNACAGTGACATTTTTTAAAGCAAGATTCTCATGAGATTCTCCAAACCCATAACAAGATGGTTGCGAAACCTCACTAGGATTTCTCTATTCTTGCAAGAATCAAATGGATTCTCATTTCAGACCTAATTTACACCAATGTCAAGTCAGAATATAGTCAATACATTTCTAAGCTTTGACATTTCTCCTTACTGAGTCAACCTGAACTTTTCATTTTCTTTTCTCCTTTCAGTAATAAATATGGGGATTAAATCTTTACTTTACTTTTCATAGCAAAAAATTGTGGAAGCACTCATTCTTAGACTGTACCATTCTACTTTCATTTGTGAAGATTTCCCATTTGTCTTTCTGAGATATATTCCTTCACTCAATGACCTCATTGCCTTCTAGGACAGCTTGTAGGCTGAGGCTATCAACCGAACGGCTCCCAAACATCCTCTTCCAGAGAGCCGATGGAGGGAGTCACCATTGTTCACGGAAGATCTGCACCAGATGAAGCAGGATGGATGGCGGTTGGAGCGATGGTGGGGCCGGACTCCTGCTGAAGCTGACCGATTGCAGCATAAAGCTAGTTTAAGAGCTTATGCTGTTGTGGTGCAGGCAGCAAAGAAGGAGTTCTTCGTTGCCCTCATTGCATCTGCAAAATCACTTCCAGGGGAGCTTTTCTGGGTGGTGCAGAGGCTGGTCAGTTCAGCCCCTCTCCACCTGGAACTGGAATTTTCCAGTGCCCACTGTGACATGTTTGCTGATTTTTTGGTGAATAAAATTGCCCAGATTCACCATGATCTCGATGCTGCATTTATGACAGTGGATGTATCAGAGGGACAGGAAGCCCCGCCATATCTGTTGCTGTGGAATCAGTTTCAGTTGGTGCCATCTGCAGATGCGGCACATGTCCTTGGGACTGTTTGGGCCACCTGTTGTGAACTACATCTGTGCCCATCCTGGCTGGTGAAGACCAGCCGGGAGATGTTAGGGCTGTTGCTGGTGGGGGTGGTCAATGCCTCCCTTAGGAAGGGCAGGGTGCTGAGCCGTCTCAAAGAGGCAGTGGAGAGGCCTCTGCTCAAAAAGCCATCTTTGGACATTGACTCCCTAGCCAGCTATCGGCCAGTCTCTAACCTTCCCTTCTTATGGAAAGTTATTGAGTTGGTGGTGGCTCAGCAGTTACAGGGGTATCAGGACCAGGTCAGATTTCTTGAATCCTTGCAGTTTCGTTTTCACCCCAGGTTTGGCACGGAGACTTCACTTGTGGCCTTGGTTGATGACCTGCACCGTGAATTGGATTAGGGCAGATCCTCAATTTTGATCTTACTGGATCTGTCGGTGGTGTTTGATACCGTTGACCAAGAGATGTTGGTGGTTAGGCTGTGGGACCAGGCTGGGGTGAGCAGAATTGTTCTTGAATGATTCCGCTCACTCCTGGCAGGGAGAAATCAGAGAGTGGTTCTCGAGGAATGTACATCATCTCCCTGGAATCTCATGTGTGGAGGCCTGCATGGTTCTATTCTGCCCCCTATCCTTTTCAACATGTATATGCAACCATTGGGTGAGGTCATGAGCGGGTTCGGCATGCAATGTCATCAGTATGCTGATGATTCACAACCTTACCTCTCGTTTTCTAGAGACCCAGGCCCGGCGGTCTCGGTGCTTACTTGGTGCTTGACAGCTGTGGGGGACTGGATGAGGACGAGCTGTCTGAGGTTGAATCTTGACAAGACTAAGGTGATGTTGGTGGGTAGGGCTGAGGGGGTGGTGGTGCCCATCATTGTCAGGGTCTGCCCCCCTCTAGCCACTCAGGTCCATAGTCTGGGGGTGCCCCTCAACCTGCAGCTCTGCCTGGATTGTCAGGTGGAGGCTGTGGTGAGAGAAGCATTCCGCTAATTACATCTGGTGTGATGGCTGTGGCCATGTCTTGGACTCAGATCTGGCCACCATTGTCCATGCTTTCATTATCTCTCGACTCGACTACTGCAATGCGCTGTATGTGGGACTACCTTTGGTAACGGTCCAGAGGTTGCAGCTGGTGCAGAATGCAGCGGCCCACCTCCTAACAGGGATGGGCCTCTGCGAGCACATTACACCAGTGCTTCAGACTCTGCACTGGCTTCCTATTGCCTTCTGGGACCAACTCAAGATATTGGTTATGACTTATAAAGTCCTAAATGACTTGGGTCATTTTCCGACCCTTGCCATCAGTCGGGGGTGCCCAACTCAAACTCCGCTGGGTGGCAACAGTGGGGAGGGCATTCTCAGTAACTGCACCTCAGCTGTGAAATTCTCTCCCATTAGAGGCCCATCTATCCCCTGACCTCCCCTCTTTCCACAGATGCTGTAAGACCTGGTTTTTCAGCCAGGCCTTCGGGGAGGGGGTGGGTAGGATGGGGAGGCATTTCATCTGCTAGCTTCTATTTTATGTGTCCATTTTATATATTTTATATATTTTAGTTTGAGATTATTTTATTATTATGTTTTTATGTTGTTCACCGCCCCAAGCTGCTGAGGTGCAGGAGGGTGCAGGATAAAAAAAAAAAGGTAAAATAAAATAAAAAAATAAAATAAAGTGCTGACTTTAAGGAAACAAAGATAAGATAATTAGTTGGTCCTCTGGTTTTGCTAGTGCTCTAAAATCTCTATAGTAACTAAGCCATAATACTGAACTGACCACTCCTCTGAAAGTGCTGCAATTTTCTCTGTGGTCATAGAGCAGCTTCTGGGACTTGTATGGGTTTAGTCTCATCAAGGCAACAAAATATAGTAGCTGTTCCTCTAGCACAACACAGCCCATGACTGTGTTGTAGCTAGCAACATAATGGCCTGGTGTCAGAGCTATTGCTAAAGTGATGTGAATGATCAGATCCTTTGCTTAAAGTTGGTAAATTTGACTTTTTAAAATAAAATATTGAGAGGTGGAGCTTAGAATGAGCACTTTCCCTCTAATGGACACTAGAAGAGTGTCTGATATGCATCTCAATACGTGGTGAGAAAATTATGGTACGGGAGAGCATTGTGACTCTCATTGCTGAGCTGCAGTGCTGGATGGGGCATCACTGAAATGGAATACTATATTGTCATCCCTCAGAACTCTGCCTTTCAGGATGATCTAGAGCCATAAAACTTGTGCTCCTTTGTGTTCCTAATCTAAGTGGAAATTTCAAAATGTACACCGCCATAGACTGGGACCCAAGGAAATGAGGGTTCATTTTTTGGCCAGAGCCAGATTCTGAATAGTACAGATCATGTGACCACACAGAGCCCCATATGTTGCAGGGACCTCAGTATATGAGGTCCATGAATAAACTTGAAATGACAACTTGAGTGTGCAAACTGTAGGTGTAAAATATAGGCCCATAGAGCCTTAAAAACAAGGAGCTCAAACCTGCTGTGGACCCGCAGAAATTCAAGTTGGAGTTGCCAAAACATCAGCCCCATGAGGAAACTAGAAATAGCAACATGTGTAGTATGTAGATGTGCAGAACCTGTGATGCAGGGAGCCCAGTCTCTGAGGAGGGTGTTGTTTAATTGAATATCAAAAATTAATTGTAGTTCTTTTTTTTTTATAATGAGCAAGTCAGTGACCCAAAAGCTTGCTTAGTTCCAACAACAACAGTTGGTCCACTAAAAGATATAATTCTAACCACTTTGTCTATCACAAGACTCTCTATGGGTATTTTCAGACGTTCCGAGATCACGCTCAACCACAATGAACCACGCTCAATTCCGCGGCAGGGCCAAAGCGCCCGGAACATCTGTTCGGCGTGTGCCAGATGTTCACCACGCTCAATACCCACATGGGGTCAATTTTAACCACGCTTCCTGGGCTAGTGGGGGGAATATCCCAGGAAGCGTGGTCAAAGAGATCCCCACCGGGAAACAACAAAAAGTAACATCTGGACGCAAATCCCCACCTGGGAGCAAAGGAAATGAGCCCCAGCCGTGGTCAATGCATGTAGCGTTGCTGTCGGGCAACCAGCAACAACACAGCCACCAGAGGGAGATTTAAAGGGAAATCAGTGACAGGCACGCGTGGCGGGATGGAGCGAGGAGGGAGGCGGAAGAGAGCGGCGGGCGAGAGAGCGACGGTGGTGGTGGTGGAGGAGGAGGAGGCGGAGGAGGTGGCAGGGGCAGTGGTGGAGGTGGAGGGAGCACAGGCGGAGGGGGACACGGGGGTCGTGCTGTCCCTGCAGGCGGCCCAGGAACAACGGCCCCAGCAGCAGGCGCCATGTGACGCCCCGGGTACAGCAGCCGGAAAGGGGCTGGAGGAGGCACCCAGGAAATGGGTAAGGGCAATGGAGGGGAGGGGAACAGGGGGCACGGGGGCACCCCGGGGGGGCC
>QEPC01004795.1:44962-57165 GCA_003113815.1 Sphenodon punctatus | reverse complement strand
CCTCGCATCTTCATGAATGTTAGACCCCTTGTCTCTCCCTCTGTTCCCCTTCCTAAGTCTCTCCCCCAGCTCCTGTCTCTCAGATTGTAAGCCCTAGGGGCAGGGACTGTGTCTATTTTATTACTTTGTAAAGTGCCAGGTACACTGCTTGTGCTATATAAATGTTTGTTAATAATAAATAATAATGATAATTGTCCAGCCTGGATGTGTAAACCATGTCTCCTGACTGCTGGGATCCTATTCCCAAAGTCCCAGTTATGTCCCTTCTATGCCCCCCTCAGGGCCACCCCCTATGCCTGTCTCAAAGCCACTACCAATTGGTCATGCAAAGCTGGAAGCATGCAGTTATTTACAGTGAATGTTTCTGAAAGTCTGTTGTGTTGTTCCCCATCCTACCTACCTCCCCTTGCCATGTCATGTGCCTGCCTCTGACTGGCACTGCATGTGCTGCTATGTATCTGAATAATTGTCTTCAAGGGGACAACTTCAATTGCTTATAAAATTGGGACCCTTTATCAAATTGACCTGTATTTTGGCAGATATTACAGGGAACGTGTAGAATACATTTCTGCCAAATATCTTGTAAACAGGATGGAATATGAAAATGTTAATTATAAATGAATGTTCAATTTAATTGTTTATAACATAAGGATCCTTTATCCAATCTTTCTAAGATTTGGCAGGATTTGTAATCTTGTGGAGAGACATAATACGCCCAGGTTTCATGTAAATTGGATAGGAGATAAAGACTACACAGCCAGGAATGTGTACACAGCTTTTCTTAAAATCACTATTCAATTGTTTGTAAAATCGGTTTCCTTTATCCAATATTTCCAAAATTTGTTACACTTAGTGCACTTAATTGGAGGTACAATATCCCCAAGTTTCATCAGAATTGAATAAGAAACAAAGAGTTATAGTCATAAATACATTTTTCAGTTTTTCCCCATTATTTCAAAAACTAAAATTTGTTTTTGTTTTCATTATTATTATTGTTATTATTATTATTATTATTACAATAACAAAAAAGAAAACATAAATTTTCATTTTTTTATGATAATAATGAAAATGAATTGCACACCCCTACTTAGATGTGCAGTGAGCCCAGTGATGGAAGATAGGTATTTACACATAGTGTGTCACCACTTCAAATGCTCTGGTACGGTGTTTGAAGGCATCACACTGGAGATATGGAGAGCAAGTACCTAGCTGCCGTTCAAGTCCTCCTTGCAACTGCTGAGGTGTGCAAGTGAGCGCTCCAGGTAGTATAAGCTACCTACTGTGCCTGGAATGAGACCACCAGCAGCTGCTTAAGGATCGTCAGCTAGATTCAGGCCAGGGTAGTGTGGTGCAGCTGTCTGTGGGACGTGCACATGACCAGGTACAGAAGACTAGCCTCCATCTGTCATTGACAGGCCATTCTGGGATGGAGGTGCTACAAGGGAAGCTTCAGTGGCAGTGGAATCCTTGTCCTGGGGCACTGCAGTAGCAATCCTCCCCACTATTGCAGTCAATGCCCATTGGCCACTTCATGTGGGTTGTACCCAGAAATACGTATGGTGGGAGATGGTACTTGCTATGTGCGGAGAGGCTATCTGGGTCAAGGGCATAGGGGTAGAGGGTCCAGAGGGACTGTCAGTGTCCTCAGAGTCAGGCCTTGGCTGAGGGCCAGAGGTGTGGACAGCCATGGTGGGCTGTGTCCCTGAGGGTGCAGCCTCCTCAGAGGGAGGGGGAATGGTTGCAGCTGTCACAGGTGCAGCATGGATTGGCAGGGGAGAGGGTGTCAACCTTACAGCGTCCCTCAGTGAGGCCAGTGCCAGTGTGGTGCAGAGCAACTATGGAACCATCCATGCACAGGAAGGTGACCAGTAGCTCCATGTACTGCTGCGTTTGGCGGCTCTGACCAGACCTGATATTATTGTCCTTTGCCTCCTTGTAGACCTGCATCTGGTCCTTTGCTCACTGCTAGCATTGGCTCATGTCCCAGTGGTAACCGAGTTCTGCCATCCAGGTATCAATTCCTGGAACACCCATTCATTTCTGTGCATTTTGCAGACGACGTCCTGGACCTGTGCATCCCCCACATGCTGATGAATGCTGTCCTCTCCTCCTCAGTCCAAGGTACCTGTTTCTGGTGGGTGACTCAGGGGCCTTCTCCCAGCGTGGTGCATGGTCTGTGTTCCTGATGTCCCTGGGGTGGCAATGCTGATGGAGGCCTGTGAACATGCTGATAGAGATGCACCACATATAGGTTGTGCATACCATGGAATGGCAGCCTTGCCCTTCCTGCCTCACTTGACCCTTGGTGCACTGANGCCCTTCCTGCCTCACTTGACCCTTGGTGCACTGACTTGCTCTGCTGGACTGACTGTCCTCCAGCTGCATGGTCCCCCCTTTGGCTGGCTGTTGTGCCATTGTGTGATGGGTGCTGGGCACAATCTTCTGTGCAGACTGTGGACACCCGATGCTGTTCTGCCATTGCTGTCTGTTCCCTTTATGAGGGTGTCTTATGCGGGGGACTTTGGGGAACAGTTGCTCTGTTGACCACTCTAGGTTTTTTGCCCGCAGTGCTCTGATCTTGGTGAACCTCACCTCACAGCTGAGCTGGCTGGGGCTTAACAGACAGGAGGATGCACATTTGTCTGGTTTAGCCTGGGTGGCCAGGCTTTCATCTTGGTTGCATCACCAACCTTCTTCGGTCCACATGTACTGTAGAAGCTGTCTGCCCACCGTTGGGTGGATGTGAATAAACATCTGACTGCACCCAAACTAATGAGCAGGTGACTTCAGGGCTAAAGCGGGTTACTGTCTCATTTGTTTTCACCCTTAGTTCCTCTGTAAAAGAAGATGATGCTTTTCTCAGGTTGGCTTTACATGACATGTGCTCCAGGCCTTTGCTAAGGGCATGGACAGCAACTCATGTGGGAGTTTAACTCAGGTGGCACTCCTCCCTCCCAGTTCACACACAATAGCTCAGACAGATTAGGGATGCTGTGGTTAGGTCCTCCTGTAGCAGTCTCATGTCTCCTGCAGGGTAGGAAGGACTGATCTTACTGCAGGGCAACCCAGGGCCATTGCCTCAGGCCCCATTCTTTCCAGGAGCCCTGCAGTGGCCCTTGTTTTCACCAAGGCAGAGGGTGGAGACCCTGCTCCCTTCCAGTTGGACCACAACATGACCACCTTTAGGGGCCCACAGAGGGTGCCCCCAACTGGGAAGGAATCACCAGGGTGCCTGCATTTTATCTTTGTCCTGAGCCCCGCAAATTCTAAGGCTGGGTTTTAGGGTAGGGATTGGGGCTTTCCCACATATTGCACCAGCTACAGGTGGTCTAAAACCCTTTGAAAGTTGCCTCAGTTTTTTCCGAAGCAGCCACCCTGATTGGGCATGTAGCCAGAGCCTTGTTTGTGCATCAGTCACACAAACACAACTCTTGCATGGCTAGTGCATCTCATGGAAATCACAGCAGATTTTTTTATGTTATATTCTTACTGCTCATGAGGCCGTCTGATACAGTGGCAATGGGAACACTACATAAACATGAATTGTGTGTGCGTGTGTGTGTATGTGTGGGGGGGTATTTTACACTTAAGCCAAGAAATAAAGGCTTAATTGGTCTATAAACCATTTTACTGGGGGGAGATGTCTGCACAGGGGCTAGATTCCCTTACCGTCCAGACTTTCAAAAGAACTTAGCACCCTGGGAAGGTCAAAATTGAGTTCTTTGGAAATCTGACTCAACTCCACACTTCTGATTTAATTTATATGGATGTGACTTAAACAGTAATCATGCTCATCCTCATTATCATCATCATACATAAATTGAGAAATAATTTAAAAGTTGTTTAATGATGGCACGGTGTCATGGGGAAGGGGGTAAAAGGGAGGAAGGTACTGCCAATGGCAGGGGGACGACACATGCCAACCCCAGTCGTACTCCCAGGAGGCCCCGCCCTCCAGCTTAGCTCATAAGGTTCTCTTGGAACGGATAAGCCCATCAGGATATTGTGGTGACCCTTGAAATCTCCAGGAGATTAGGCCTATATCATTATTGGGTGCCAAGCAATCTATGCAGGAGGGCATCTCCTTTCCACCACCCACCTTGCAGTCACCACACTCACTAGGGGGGAATGGAGAGATAGTGCTGGAATGTTGGGGAACACACGGGCAGGGATCCCAGGGATCAAGGGGAAGATGGGGGTCTCACACAACAGGGATAGCGGGAGGAAGAACGGTTCCCGGGGAGGGGCTGATGCCCCGGACCACAGCGGGTCCCCACACACATGCTCACTCACTCACTCACTCTGGTTGTAGGGAAATCCAGAAGGGTAATCACTCACAACTGGTTGCACACTCCGATGCGGACAGGGGAGCACAGGGAAAAATAGACAAAGGAACACTTAGTTGGTTCACTCATTCACTCTCTCTCCACCACACCAGGGGGCCAGTCTTGAACAGATCACCGGTGTTGTGCCTCCTTCAATGCCGGTGTATAAGGTGGAAGCCATGCCCCCACACTGGGAATGGAGCCACAGTGAGCAGCGCAGCTGTGCTGGCTCCGCCCCTGCGTTCTCTGCGGCAGTGGGGAAAGAAGCTTCTGGGGAACTCAGTTGCACCGACTGCTTGGCAACCACCGTATCATTGTGTGCCCCGGGGGGCAAGGTAGGTAAGTTCGGAGCAGGGGGCACCCAAGGCTTCTGAGGCAGTGCCAGCATCTGGGTCCCCCGCCATGGTTGGCTCTGGGGGGAGCCCCTGATACACGGGTGTGTATGTATGTGTGTGTGTGTGTATATGTCTGTGAGTATGAAAATCTGATCTGAGGCTTGCACTTTATTTCTTCAGAAAGTGAGCCTTGTTAGAAATCCCCTTAACTACAAGATCATTAAGCTGAAACCAATTATTTACCAAGTTGGTGAAACAAGGCTGCTATATACTTAGTAGTAAAAAGGATCTACAGTCTGTTAAGGTTGTTATTGGCCTTGTCAGAACTTCTTTTCAGAATGTAAATCTATTGTCACTTTTGCAGGACTAGCCAATGAGTTCCATTGGACTAATTAATATCTTGCAGGCACCAGGCCAGTGATTAGCTCTAACCCTCCAGGAACAGGAAAAACAAAGGAAATAATGATCCTGTTGCTCCCAAATTCTTCCACAAAGCCTGGTGCAAAGATCTATAGCAATACATTTGACCTGCAAATTATTTTACTATTAGGGATGGACGAACAGAAAGCGGTTCAGGTTTTGCCATTTGGTTCGGCCGCGTTGGTTCGTGCGTTCGGGTTCGACCATTTGGGCCGTTCGCCGTGTTCCGGTTCGGCCGTTCGGTTCGGCTGTAAAAATTATGCGAGAGCCAGAAAGCGCGCCGGAAACCGGAAATGGAAATGTGGCGAGTGAGTGTGTGTTTGACTCGGTGACTGCTTGGTTTGTGTGTTTTGGCATGTGATTGTGTTGTTTGGCTATGCTGTGTGTTTGGGTTGTTGGTGTGTGCTGGTGACTTTGGGTGCGAGTGTTTATTTTGTTTTTTTGTTTAATTTTAAATGAAGAAGGCTCAAGCTGTGGTACTCATCCTCTGGCTGGGGGCCAACTTGCCGCTCGAGGTAGAGGAGGAGGAGGTGGTAGCGGNATGGGGGGGAATCACAAACAACACAAGGAGGGCTACAAAACTGAAATGAATCCTAAATCAATCTAATAATCCTACTCTAAATGAATAAAAAAAACAGGGGAAGGGAATCAGGGATGGAATATGGGAGAGGGAAAGGATTCAATGGAGGTAGGAGGGAGGAAGGAAGATTGAGCACAGGGAACACAGGGAGGGATAAAACCAGAAATAACAACTAAATCTATCTAAGGTAAGCTAAATAAATGATAATATGGAAGTAGATGGGTTGGATGGGTGAAACGGAAGGAGGATTGCAATGGATTGAGGAGAACAAAAACTGCTGGGAGAGAGGGAGCCTTCTGAACCACCTGCTGTTCAAAAACAGTGATTAGCTCAGAAGATATTGGGAAGGGGGGAGGCAGACAGTTTTGTTTCTTGCTGCGCCCGCCTCACCGCAAGCTCTATTGGCTCAGTGCAGCCTAGCCCGTGGCCTAATCGCAGACTGCCAAGCCAGTGGTCTGAGGCAAAATGGGATGGTGATTTGGCACACTGTCTGCTACTCCAAGCCAGTCTCCACCCTCCACCCCTGGTGCCTGGAAGTCTGCTCCATGCTGAGTCAGATGACTTCCCCCTAACTGCTACATTTGGCCTTCCCGTGACCTGACAGTAGACCACGTTTTAGCCACTCTAACTCAACCGAACGCAATCTGAACTGACCGAAGTGTTTGGCCATTTTGGCATTCGGAGTTTGGTCTATTTGTTATGTTCTGGTTCGAGTTCTGGTTTGGTGGTCAGAACTGGTCGAGTTCGGGCCGAACACCAAATGTCTGAACCGTGTTCGCCCATCCCTATTTACTATACGCCCATACTGCATCTGCAGATAGCCTTTTGGCTAACACTCTGTCAACAGACTTGACACCATGCTGCATTGAAAATATAGGACTATAGTATCTAAACGTACATCAGTAGAACTTAATATAACTCAATCTAGGAAAGGGACAGAAATGCTCATTTTTCAAGGGTTAAGCAAATCTTTTAACGACTTGGATTTGAATGCCACTTTCCTGGGATCAGATTATCCCACTTCTGCCTACTTCGAAGGCAGAGTGTGATTAAAGGTAGTGGGGACTGTGAACCGAATTATATTAAGTCCCACTGCCAACTTTTAATCCTCACAAGGACCTTGTAAGGTAGGTTAGACTGAGAGAATATGTGACTGTCCCAAGGTCACCCAGTAAGTTTCTGGCTAAGGTGACATTTGTACTGGGGTCCCCCTCTATCTCCATGTCTAAGTACTACACACTTAGCCATTACACCACACTGGCTTCACCTAGACATTGGACACAGGACAGAATAATTAAAGGTAGGTTAAAAAATTGATGGTGGGCCTCAGGTGGGGGATTGGATGGTGGTGTTACCCTATTACTCCCTTCTCCTGGGTGGTTGGGTGGGCTCCTGTCTTTTGGGGTGCGTGGGGTAATGGGGTTGCAGTCTATGTTGTGCTTTGGAGAATTGTGTTTTTTTCCCTTTTGGCCTGCCCTGAACTAGGGCTGAAATGAGAATCATGTTTTTTTCTTGCGAAAATATCACAATAATAGAGAACTGTCACCGAGATCTCAGTACCATCTTGAACACAGACGAAGATGTTGGTCAAGATTTTTTTTCTCAAAATACCATTTACTGTTTATCATTTACCATTACCTTTTACTGTTTATTGCAATTTACCATTTACCATATACTGATTTACCATGTACCGCTTACCATGTACCGCCTTCATCCCGGTAATGCGCAAAATGCTACTTTGAGCATGCACATTACTGGGATGAACGAAGTATATGGTAAACAAGACACGGTTAAATTGGTATATGGTAATGGTAAACTGAAGTAAAGGTAAATGATAAACAGTAAACTGTATTTTGAGAAAAATTTCTCCACCAATTATAGTTTCTAGCTTAAAATGAGTTGAGAACAGTGATTCTCAGCAATAAATGAGAAAAACTCAAGATCAAATTTCAGCCCTACCCTGGACTGTCCTCTGCCCTGGTCCCCTAATTTGGTTTCTCAGTGCTACTGTGGGTTGGCTGGCTGAGTTCCTGTCATTTGGGGAGTGTGGGGTAATGGGGTTGGGGTTGCAGCTTACAGTATGTTTAGGAAAATTGGATTATAATTTTTTTGCCTGCCCTGAGCTAGTCTCTGCCCATGTTCCCTTATTCTCAGGGCTGCTCTGGGTATTTTGGGGCTGTTGCCATTGTCTGTTGAGGTGGGGTTGCAGCTTATGGGGTGAACACCAAAATGGGGGGGTTCAGGGTTCGGTTGCATCTTATGGGGAAAGGGGGTTGGGGGGGACCCCTGCCTTTCCAACTGAATTTTAATTTATTTTCATGTGATATGACCCCCGCAACACTTGACCCCCTATTTCCCCAGAGTTGGCATGCTACTGGGGGTCTTGCAGTTTTAAACTTGGTTTTTTGTTGAGCTATTGAACCTGCTGAGTGATTTTAACTTTCTTTTTTATTCTCTCCTATGTCGGATTTTCAGTTGGACTGCAGTTGGACCTCGGTGTTGGACCTAGAGTTGAACGATTGGACAACACTGACAGCACAACTTCGCTTATCCTTGGTGGGTTTGACAGCCCACCCCATGGACTTGTGTCCATTTGGGCCTCCTTGCCCCATCGCCCCTCACCCCCTCCTCACCCCAATGCCCACAGTCCCACCTGCCTCTCTTTTTCTCCTCACCCGAGGGGCCTCAGTCTCTCTCACCAGTTCTCTCTCTCTCTCTCTCTCTCTCTCTCTCTCTCTCTCTCTATCTATCTATCTATCTATCTATCTATCTATCTATCTCCTTACCCTGTCACACAAGGGCCACCTGTCTTTTGCTTCTTTCCTGGGAGCTGTACTCACACCTTTCCATCCACACCCTTCAGCATTCCACCCCCTCCACTTTCTCTTCTTATTTTCGTTGCACCACTCATGATGAATGACAGTGGAAATAAGAAGACTGGAAAGGCCATGAGAGGACTTCCAAGGAGTGGCATGCTACTGCCTGGAGAGTTGGAGAGAAGGTTTCTGGACAAAAGGCCACACATGGCTGAGGACTCCACTTTTGCCACTTTGGCCCCATCTGTGTTGCCCAAACAAACCAGCTCTGGACTCCGGGTGTAGCCAAAGTAAAGACTGGTAGTGGAGGAGACACCCTTCTCCTCCTCATTAAGTTTGGTAGGCAAGAAGAAGCATTCTTCCTATGCTACACCACAAGCAGCCCATCCCTCTTCCTTCACTATTGCTGCTGTCCTCCAGCATCCTGTTGCACCCACGCATCCTGCCGTACCTGCTGCCCCAGCCCAAACTCCTACCACCACCATGCATGTTATTACAGAGCCACCTGCCATTCCACCCATGCCCCACACTGGCACACATCCTAGCACGCCTGCTTTCGGCCCTTCTAACACTTGCATGCATCCTACTGTGCCAGCTCCAACCAATCTCCATTCTCACAAGATTCTTGAAAACCCCAAAATGTTCTGAACAAGCACAACACCCTGTGACCATTTTTGAGAATCTTACAAGAATGCCATTCAGAAAGCTGGTTCTCCTGAGATTCTTGACCTAGAAAATCTCACCAAGAAGCCCATTCTAAATGAGAGTTTCACCCTAGGCAAGAACTAATTTCACCCTTGCAATAGTTTCTTCATGCTTTTAAATCTGTGAGCATTCTGGTTATGCAATATAACTTGACTATGACCATTTTTACATGGATGCCCCCCCTCCCCCCTTTTGGTGTTTCAGTGGATGTTGGGGGGGGGGTTCCGTGTAAACGGCTGGCAGTGAGTGGGGGGGATGAGTGTGCACCGGATGTGTGCCCATGTAAACACCACAGGCAGTGGGTGTTTGTGTGTGCACGCTCCTGATGGACTCCCATCTACACCCACTTACATCCATCACCCACCCATCTCCACCCACGGGGTCTTCCGGAAAATCAGAGGAGACCCACCCACCCACCTCTACCCACCATAGTCAAACACCCATCCCCCCACCCACTTCCATCCATGTAAAAATGGCCTATAATTTCAGGGTAACTACAGTCACCGTATTATAAAGGGCAACCATAAAACTAGTTACACCTTGTAGTACAGTGGCTATAATTAAATTGTGGTTATGCATTTCATTAACTTAATGCCACTAATTAATAGAATATCACACCATCGTCTGTTCCCTCCATATATATCATGATAAATTTTCTATATGTGAGATAATCATCCTGTTTTATCAGTGCGCACGTGCACGGCATCAAAACGTCTTGTTTGCTGGAGCTCAAGATAAAAGAGGATAGCTACATGGCAAGCAAGATGCAGCTCTTGACTGACATATCTTTATTATGATAATATGTGAGATGTGATAATG
The DNA here is from genome assembly GCA_003113815.1 of Sphenodon punctatus. Classification (NCBI taxonomy): domain Eukaryota; kingdom Metazoa; phylum Chordata; class Lepidosauria; order Sphenodontia; family Sphenodontidae; genus Sphenodon; species Sphenodon punctatus. Next base: position 47,165 of record QEPC01004795.1, on the reverse strand, counting down.
TATGAAAATGCTCTCACTAGGGCTTAATGAATGTGGCCTGGTTAAAATAATTAATTCTGTTCTCAGGGATTGATCTGAACCTCAGGATTGGTAATATAGCTCAGAAAAGTTACCCTTAGCCCTGAAAATAATTTCCCCCACAATGAAGATTAATCCCTTTTTATTGTGTTGATGAAATAACAACACGATCATAAAGCATAAGAGAACAAGAGGAAGTTGACAAAGTACATCTTTGATTAATTGCCTTAATAGATCATAGGTTGCTGACTGAGGAGGTTTTTTCAACTCTCATTTTTCAGTGTTTAAAACTTTAATGCAAAAGGGGGAGAAATTTAGCAGTGAGTTTGAGAGAGACTGTGAGCATCGTTATCCATATAAGGTGCCAGAAAGAGGATTGGAAAAGCTGCTGTCGGTATTCAGGAAAAGGTGCTGGAAGGACATCTTCAGTTCCAACTTAAGGTTTTCTGTCTTCTGCAATAGACAAGGAAGCTACCTTCCTTACAACAATTTGCTAGACTTGTGGCTAACACATTAGGACAGTGGTCCCCAAATGTTTGGCCTGCATCGCTCCATTTAATTGTATTTATTTATTTATTTATTTATTTATACCAGTTATATCCCACCCCTTTCACCTGAAGGTGAGTCGAGGCAGCTCACAAAAAGACTTAGATATAAATGAACCAAGTGTATCGAAAAGCAACTGAGATTGTGGCCCCATCTGCTTTCTCTTGGGGTCATAACCTATAATTTGGAAACTTCTTTTTAAGAGTTTGGAAAACTTGGATTCAGTTCCTTGTTCCATTGCACACTTCTGCATGGTGTATGGGAAGATGTAAATCTAGCTGATTCCCTTCAAAATCTTCCTATTGAATAAGGAAAGTAATGGCACATTTTAAAAAGGATTAGAATATTTCTTATAGGATAGGTCCATAAATAGCTTATTCAAGTTGGTCAGGGGATGCAGCCTCTGACTGTCAGGAGCTGGGAGTGAAGAGTAGGGTAGCTCCATTATGGTCTTTTGGGTGCTGCTTTGAAGTGACCAAATGTAGCCACTATTGTAGACAGGCTACGTGACTGGATGGGCTTATTTATCTGACCCCATATAGAACTTTTTATGTTCTTATATTCTTAATCAATTGCAGTTTGGATGGATCCTGATTCAGCAGAGCACTAGGGGTGAAGAGAGAGCAGGCTCTCTCATTCCATTTGGAAAGACCAAGCTTTTAGGAACACTTTTGGCCATTCATCGGTATTTCACAAATCCATGTTTCTGGTCCCATCAGTATTGATGCCTGTGATTTTCCATTATTTTTTGGTAATTTTGGGGGGGAAATACCAGTAATATCGGAATGACCAAAAATTACTGTAAATTACTGAAGTGACAGAAAATACCAGAAAATCATGGAAAAGGTTGAAAATGCTGGTAGATTTCCTCCTCATGTGAATGTAGACAAAAAAGATGTTTCCGTCAGAAACAGCACTAACAGAGATTTTTAGTTTCAGCTCTACAGAGCACTCAAGGCATAGCTATGTGATGTACTCTACACTCTGTCCTTATCCAACAAAATATTTAAACACCTCTTCAAAGTTAACCATCCAAATAGGTCCTTTTGGAATTAATTTGATTAGTTGCATGCTTAAATTTAAGTACACGCTTATATGTTTCACTGGATCCAGTTAGAGCATCCATCATTTTGCAGGATCAAACTTGTGTGTGAGAGAGGCGCAATGGTAGGAAGAGGAGCAGCAGCAGCAGTAGGGATGGGCGAACAGATCGTGGTTCGGGTTCAACAGTTCGGTTCGGTCTGGTTCTGCTGTTCGGTTCGGTCGTCTTCGGTTCGGTTTGGGCATTCGGAAAAAGTCTCTCTGTGCAAGAAATGATGGCCCCAGACCCATGATGGTGGGTCCTGGGGCAAGAGTGGCAGTTTCTGGATATTGGGGCAGCCCTCCCTGACTGTAACTTGGCCCCAGAACCCTGACGGCGGATCCTGGGGCTGGAGTCACTGTTTCTTGATATGGTGGAACAACAGCACCTCTATTTGAGGAATGATGGCCCCAGACCCATGACATTGGGTCCTGGGGCTAGAATGGAAGCTTCTAGATATTGGCCACAGCCCTCCCTCCAGTAACGTAGGCCCCAGAACCCTGATGGTGGATCCAAGGACTGGAGTGGCTGTTTGTTGATGCGGTGGAATGACATAGG
>QEPC01004787.1:979942-997766 GCA_003113815.1 Sphenodon punctatus | reverse complement strand
GGAAACATGATACAATTACCAGATAACCACAAAGATTCCGCGGACCACGGAAAGGGGAGTTGGCGCCGCTTATTATGGGAATCCGCACAAGTTTCGCTTCCGTTCGCCAGTTCCGATGCCGCGATACCATTAGCGACAAACCACAGTCGCAGCCCTCGGAAAGCTGCCTCTGCCAAACCGTGCCACGATGTGCGGAATAGGGGTTTCCATTGGTAAAAGCTGCCCCGGCGGTATGCCGCTACAGCCCTAGTCAGGATCTGGAATCAGCTACATGAACGTCCCACCCCCACCAGTCACCGGCGCTCTGAGGCTGAGCTGAGCAGAGCCGGGGATGGGAAATAATGCTCACCTGCGATTTGCATAAGAAAAGTAATGTAGTGATTGTCACGGGTTGGAGGTTCACACCCCCACTTTACCGGGTTTGAGTTTCCCTGTTGCAGTGCTGCATAGGGCAGCAATACATGCATAACAAAAATTTAAATTAAGTGTGGTTGAGCTGGGGCTAGTGTCATGTCTGGACAAGGTATTTGTTTGTGATTTTAAATCAAGGCATGAAGGAGTTTCTTGAGCACACATTTTTTTCCAAGACTGATGCTCTGCTTAGTATGTAAGCAGAGCAGGCAGAGTCCTCTTTTTTAAAAGAAAACACACACAGAGAAGCATGAGCTCTATGCCATCATACCTTCGAGCCTCAAGATACAGGCACCAGAAGTAATAGTAATAGGCCACGCAATAGCTGTAGCTGCTTTGTTAGATGTTCATGAGATCCTGTAAGGGAGATCATGATGTAAGTATTATTTTTTTATTTTATAGTGTATGTTACTGCAAGCCCATTTTAACCACACAGACCCAGCTCTTGTATAAGCCATACAGCTAGCCTTCATCCAAGAACCATCCGGTGTTCTCGGGGGAGAATCATAGGTGAGGAGAGGGCCCACCTCACAGAATTACAGAAATAGCCCATTGTGGGGTCTTAGGAACACTGGCTACTACCAGGGCTGTGTGTGTGTGATGACTGCTCCAACACCTCACTGGCTTGCAGAGGCTGGGCTGAGCCGGGGAATCATCACCTGCGATTTGCATTACAAAAGTAAATTGCTGGGTACTCAGCTAAGTCAATAAGCAGAGGAGGCATGTCAGTGACCAGGGAGTCCGGGACAAAATGACTGGTGCAGGAAATATAAATATAAATTATTAACAATATATAAACTATTAAGGAAAAAAATTAACAATTTGCACACCAACAGCATCTTCTGTATTTCTTTTCCCTTTCCCTTCTCCACCCACATCCACAGCGTGCCTGATACTGTAAACACTGATCTGGGGCAATACCAGATAAATTGACCAGTGAGTTTAATGAGGGGGTGGGGGGGTTGAAGCACAAAGTGGAATTGGGCTTTCCTTCCATGGGCTAATGGGATTTTTGCCGTGATATGGGATTAATTTGAATATATTACTGTCCTCCTGACTGAGTACTTTGCAATCACTCTCATTCATCATTTTCCCGATTCTTCTTCCCACGACAAGGGGAGGAGAAGAGATTGAGAACGTTGAGAAGAGGATCATCATGGAAACCATTAATAGAGATGTAAGGGCCACTTCCTGCAAATTCCTGGTTGGCTGCTATGAAGTAAATGTGTTGTCTTTCTCCTTCAGTAACACTGCCATCTCAGTATTCAGTCTTTGCCTTTGTCTATCTGTGCGCGCTGTATATTATCTCATAGTCCGTACGGAGGTGGAGAGGGTTGGGTGGAGGATTCTGTGAACTTGGGAAAAGAATCATTCATTGCCCCATATACACTCAGAGAAGGAGTAGCACTGGGTGGTAATAATAGCAGCAGCAGCAGCAGCAGCACAGAGTTGACACACAAAAGGCTTGTAAGGGGAGGCGCACTAAAAAGGGAATTTCCTACCTGCCACCTTAATTAACAGTTATAATGCCAAGTACCCACAATAGCAGCCAGAAACCTTAAGGCTGCTGTGGTGCAGTGGTTAGGGTGCCAACAAAGTACAATTTTGAGCTGTAGAGACCAGTGTTCAAATCTCCTGTTTTTTTTCTACAAAAACTGTATTTAACTTTGAAAGTTTAATTTTAGTGACTATAAGTTGCTGAAATGTTGATTTATTAAAAAATTATCGCAGCTTTAATTTTTTACTGATGCAAAGAACTTGACCTGAGTGTGTTCTGCGTGGGACTGGTGAGGTCACGGTGATGGGCTACGTAGAAGCCCTATTCAGCTTCGGTCCAGGGCCAGGCAGGGATCAGGAAAAGAGATGAGTTGCTGTGGTACAAATTGGTGGGGTTTTTTCATTAAAAAAATTAAAACAGTAAATTATTACAATGTTATTTCTAATAAAACTTTATTTTTTCTAAAACTTTGGAATGGTATCTTTTATCTAGGATGGCTTATATAGCTTTCTTTGCTATGAATACATGTTGAATATGCCAAGAGCAAAATAAGCTGACCATCCAATTCTCTATGACTTGGAGCATAGACAGACCCAAAGTTATGATTTTTTGGGGGGAGGGAGTTTTTCTTTCCCTTTTCTTTCACCTACTTTGTCTCTTTTCTTTCACCACAACCCTTCTTTGTCAATTAAATTACAGCTGTAAATCAAAGTGGTAAAGCTGTAAAGAACTCACACTGTAGCAGAAGAATATGGGTGTTGTTCCATATTACCCTTTCTTTAATGCTAATATGGAAAATGATGGCGCTTCAAGCCAATATGTTCAGATCGTTTGGTCAAACACGCTCTAGCTGCTGTCTAGCAGAATGGGGGTAGGGAGGATTTTGGCAATTCACACTATAGATTGTATCTATCTCTTTATTATTATTTACTACAAAGGCGCTCCTTAAGGCGTACAACTTTTCATGCGGTTTACCAGTCTCTATGTTACTAGAGGCTTTTCGCGTGAAAGTTGTGCCTATGTTGATGTTTGGAATTGAGTGCACTACTTTTACGGAGCTTCTGACCCTGGAATGGGTTCAGAATTACTTCCTTCAAAGAATTCTCAGAGTGGGGGTTAGTACCCCCGGAGCAGTGGTTAGGGCGGAACTAAATATGCTTTCATTACAGCACCAGGTGAGGTCAACTCTTATGAGATATTGGGTCAAGCTTTTGGTGTGTCCGCCTGATTCCCTACAATCCATGTGTTTGAGGGAAGAATTGCAGCATGAGGGAGCCAGACCGTATTCCTGGATTCGCTATGTCGCAAAAATGCTGAACAATTTGGGCTTTTCATTTCATTATTTGGTTGGCCAATCGTTAGCTGGTGCCAAAGCTCTTGTTCAGGAAAGATCTACGGACGTGGTGATCCAGGAGGATCTGGCTGCCCTCAAGGAATGGAAGGTGGCTCCGATTATAGGTATGAGTGAGGTGTCTTTTAGGAGACAACCTTACTTGGATACACTAAGGAGTGTCCAGCTGAGGCGGCATTATACTCTTTCCCGCCTCAATTTGACTCAGACCTCGGTGCTAGAGGGTAGATTTGCAAAGATCCCTTATCAGGACTGCAAATGCTCATGCTCCCTGGCTGAAGTGGAATCATTGGAGCATCAAACATTTACTTGTGCATATTATGCCCATTTAAGGGAGATGTGGCTGAACCCCTTGCTGGAGGGCAAGGGTGCTAACCGTGTGCAGCTTCTTGTATATCTGGCTACCATGTCAAACTCTAACGACCTAGTCTCTGTAGCAACATTTCTTGTTCTTGCAGCCAAACGCTGCAAAATGATTAGAGCACGGATAGCTGGATTGCATTCCATTTAGGCCCTTTTTGTAGTCAATCAGCAATTTCTTGAACTGACAGTCTGGCTAGGTCCAACTTTTTGGTTCAAAGTTCAGCATAGGAAGGACATGGGCTGAGTGAAGGTCTTTATTTCCTGTTAACTGACTTATTATTAAATGGGATTATCTTTGAATGTACTTATATGTTTTTTTATTTAAATATTTTTTCCTGGTTGTTTCGATTTTAATTTTATATTTATTACCGCTGTGCAGGTATGTTTGTGTTTGTTCTTTTTTGCACATTATTTTGTATATTGATTTTAGGCCACGGCGGAAGCCCGTGCCAATAAACTTGACTTGACTTGACTTATTATTATTAATTATTATTTATTTATATCTGTTGCACCACCACAAGCAGAATACCTGCGGATGCTTTACAGGTTGGGATATTAGAGTATTTTCAGACATTACAAGATCACGCTCAACCACAGTGAACCACGCTCAATCCTGCGGTGGGGCCAAAGAGTGCTGAACGTCTCTTCAGTGGCTGCCAGATGTTCACCACAGTCAATACCCACACGGGGTCAAAATCAACCATGCTTCTGGACCTCCGGCCCGGACCATCTCCAAAAGCGTGGTCAAAGCATTCCCAATGGGAAACAATAAAAAGTAACATCTGGACGGCAATCACTGGCCAGAATCAACCAAAATGATTCCCAGCCAGGGACAAAGAATGCGGCGTCACTGCCAGGCAACCAGGAGCAACACAGGCCATGGAGGGAGATTTAAAGGGACACAGCAGTAGGAGAATGTGACGGGATGGAGCGAGGTGGGAGGCAGAGGAGAGCGGAGGGTGAGAGAGCGAGGGAGGAGGAGGTGGTGGAGATGCAGGTGGGGGAGGAGGTGGTCATGCTGCACATGCAGGAGGTGGAGGTGGGACAGCAGCAGCAGCAGCAGCCGGGATGGGTCACCCCAGGAACAGCGACCAAACCGGGGAAGGAGGCACCCCAAAAACAGGTAAGGGGAATGAAGGGGGCAGACCCGGCAGCCAGAGGCTCCAGGGGAGCCCGGGGGACTGGCTGGGCGGCCAGCCTGTAGGTGGGGGGGCAGGGACATGGGAATGGGGCAGACCAGCTACCAAACAACCCCCACCCCCTTGTCTCCTGCAGACACGCAAATGGGCCTGGGAGGCCGAGCCCCTGGAGGACACGGCCCCTGCCCAGGAGGAGGAGGAGGAGGAGGAACTGGAGGTGAGAAGGGGGAGAAGGCCCTACCACCAATGGGGCCAGTGGGGGCTCCAGCAGACCTGGGACTTAATCCGCATTTGGGGGACCCTGGAGCATCAGCTGGAGCTAGTGCTCAATCAGAGGAATGAGCACGTGTTCCAGGAGATAATGCAGGAAATGGAGGCAGCGGGGCATCACCGGACCATCACACAGTGCCTCTCCAAGGCCAAAGAACTNGCGGGGCATCACCGGACCATCACACAGTGCCTCTCCAAGGCCAAAGAACTAAAGAGGGGGTACAAGGCCATCAGGGACAACAACCAGTGGTCCGGACACAGACTCCGTACCGCCTCCTTCTATGTTGCCCTGGACCGCATCCTACATATGAAGGGTTCAATAGTTGCCCCACGGCTCATGGGGAGCGCTGTAGTCCAGGGCAGGGAACGGACCGAGGTACCCCTTCCCCTCACTGCCCCACAAGAAGACACCTGCTCCAGGACCCCAGACCCCCAGCAGGAACACCCCGGGACTTTGGGGACCATGAGCCCCCCCTGGACAGCAGCCCAGAGAGCACCCACCCCCTGGCTGGACAGCTGGACTTTGAGGCCAGCACCCTCATCACCCTCAGCCGGTGGTCACAGGGGGAGCACAGCAACATGGGTAGGCGCTCACGGATGACACAGTACCGCATCCTGTGGTCAGTTCAGGGGCTCGGAGGTGGGTGGGGGGGACCATGCCCGTATAGGGGCTCACCCAGGGAACTCCCCTGGCCCCGGGGGGGGTGGGTGCCCTCATGCCTGGGCCTCCCAGCTGATGTGCCTGGCTAGGGTGGCATGGATGCGTTTGGCGTAACGGTACTCCCTCGGGTTGTCCGCATTCATGTACAGAGGCACGGGGCCAGGAGGGCAGGTAGGCATGAGGTATTTGAGGGCGGCCCTATCTGTCTTGCACACATTTTGCAGCACACAGCAGGCACCGATCACCAGGGCCAAGGTCTCCACTGTGTAGTCTAGCCGGCCGGTGAGACTTCTCCAGCGTTGCTTGAGGGTCCCAAATGTCTGCTCGACCACAGTCCTGCTGGCACACAGGCAGGTGTTGTAGAGTGCCTCTGCCAGGGTCCGGGCAACCAGGTATACCTTCATCAGCCACCGGGTGAGGGGTAGGCCGGGGTCCCCAGGATACAGGGGGGCATCAGCACCCCCTCGATTCGGGCCATCCTCATGTCTGCAAAGTCTCCCCGGTACATCCAGGCATAGAAGGGGGATATGATCATGATCGGGCATCATGACTGCATCTGGAGTTGCCCATGAAGATGTCTATGAATCTCCCCCAGTGGTCCATGACCACCTGCAGCTGCAGGGAGTGATACCCGTGCCTGTTGACTACTCCATGGTCTCCCCGCGGAGGGGCGGAGGATCTCGATGTGGGTGCCGTCCATGGTGCCCATGCAGTTGTGGAAAACTGCCAGCCATGAAGCCGGCCATTACGGTCCCCTGATCCACCAGCTGGATCTCCCTGTCCAGGAGTACACACTCCACAGCCTCACAGACATCCTGGAGGATACAGGCCATGGTGCTCACCCCGACACCAAAGTGCTGTGAGACAGGCCAGCAGGAGTCGGGCATTGCCGGGGCCCAGACCCCGATGGCCACCCACTGGAGCATGGGGATGGGGTTCCTCATGGGGGTGTGTTGTCGCTCCAGCCAGGACATGAGCAGCTCCACGAGGCGCAGTAGGGTGAGCTTGTCAATCCGGAAGTGTGCCCTCCAGGCTGCCTCGTCTCACTGAGCCAGCACCCGGGACCACCAGCCCTGTGCCCACTCTGTGACCCATAGCCGCCGGTCAATGGGCATAGCGAGCAGGGCGGCCAGGCGCATGGTCTCCCTCCTCCATTGGTGGCGCCTGGCCACCTCGCGAATCACCGCAGGCCTGGTCCGGCTGCGACTCACGGCCTGTAAGTCCACCCTAGACACTGGGGGTGGGACATCAGGCAAAATACCGGTTACCAGTATGCAAAATACCAGGTTACCGGATTAAAACCAGATTACCGGTGCCGGATTTATTGCATTGATTTCAATGGAGAACTGTTCCCATTGAAATCAATGGAAAATAAATAAATACCTCCCCCTCCAAGGCTGTGCGGGTGGAAGGGGGGCACCCCCCCACCCACCCTGGATTTTTTTAATTTTTTTTTTAAATTTACCCTAAGAAGTCCCTACTAGTGCAGGCTCCGGGCCGCCACCGGCGACCCAGAGCCCACACCAGCAGGTACTAGGGTGATCCCTGGGGTGGGGGTGGTTTAACACACACCCCACCCCAGGGATCACCCTACCTCCCCATCCAGGGATTGCCTACCCTTGGCGCTCTGGGCAGCGGTGGCAGTCCGGAGGCTTCAGCGCTGGCTGTGGCTGCCGGCTTCAGTGCTTTCTAGGCCTTCCGGGGAACTTCCGGGTTTCCCCGGAAGGCCTAGAAAGCGCTGAAGCCGGCAGCCACAGCCAGCGCTAAAGCCGCTGGACCATTGCCACCGCCGCCCGGAGCACCAAAGGTAGGCAATCCCTGGGTGGGGAGGTAGGGTGATCCCTGGGGTGGTGTGTGTGTTAAACCACCCCCACCCCAGGGATCATCCTAGTACCAGTACACCTACCTGCTGGTGCAGGCTCTGGGTTGCCGGTGGTGGCCAGGAGCCCGCACTAGCAGGGACTTCAGGGAAAAAAAATATTTTTTTAAATCCAGGCTTGGCAGGGTGGGTGGGGGGTGTCTCCCCTTCCACCCACGCAGCCTGGACTGGGGAGGGAAAGTGTTTGTTTGGGGTTTTTTGTTTTTTTACATTGAGGCCATTCATTTCAATGGCTGCAATGTAAAAAAATCTGGTACTGGTACCCCCCAAATACCAGAATAATCCGATACTGCTGGTACACCAAAATACCGGCAGTATCAGATACCGGATGATCCGAACTTCCCACCCTTACTAGACACCCACTGCACCTGCAAACTTGGTGAGCCCTGCGGGCCCCTGCAGCGCTCTAGGCAATGGTAACCCTCAGGCGGGTGCCCAGGTGCACCTCAGCAGTCTGGATGTGCATCTGATCAGTGTGGGCATGGTACCACTCGGCACAGAGCACAAGGAGCATCCCGCATGCACACAACCTGTCCTGCTCCATGGTGAGGTGAGCCCCAGGGGGCTGCTGGAAGCCCTCATATAGGGTGGGACGTGTATTTACCCCCCCGGTTGCCTGTGTAAGCTCCTGCAGGGTGGGTGAGCCTGGGCAGTGGGTGCACGATATTGAGCGCACCTGCTGTTCCTGGCAGGAGCCATGCGCATGGGCCGGCACACGCCCGGGTGTGCAGGCTGCAGCTGCATGTCTCCTGTCATCACCTCCCACCTCTCCCTGTTTGCAACATCGTGTCCTTGCTGGCCTGATTAGCGTGTTGGCTGTCCTGTCTGTGTGCTCAGTTCCTGCAGCTGTGCTGGGTCCGCACCCCATGCCTCACTCTGTTGTCAAACATTGTTGTGGCCTGTGGCTTTCTCGGCCAGCCTTGGTGCCCCCCTGAGACCCCTGGAGGGAATGTGGGCCCCCCTGTCCATGGTGTTATTCTCCCTGGCATGCTGGACTATGGCTGGCTGTGCTTCCACCAGACTCCCAACTCCCGGCCCCCATGGGCCCCCCCATTCATGGTCCTTCCGCGAGACCATGGCACTGTGGCATACCCCAGCGGTGCAATTGCTGCTGAGATTACCAGACAGCCTGTCAGGTGCTTATGCGAGCCTGAGCTCTGGCCTCCATTACCTCAGCCATGAGGTGAGGGCCTGGAAATGCTGGCTGCATGCTGAGACACTGGGGCTGGTTCCCTTTCCCGATGGGCGCATCCCGGAGATGAGGTGCTCACATGTGGCTTGGTCTGCGGTGGAGACCATGTCCGCCCTGTCTGTGTGCAGCCTGGCTGCCTACACAGTCTGTCTGGAGGAGGGGGGCCCTTCCCTGGCTGTGTCCTACTTTGGCTGCATTCATGGGGCCTGTGGGTACCAGCGCTCCCATGGGGTGGTGTATCACTGGCTGTTGGAGCTGGGTCAGCTGCCGTGGCCCCCTCATGCTGACTGATGGGTATCTGAGCCTTACCTGGTGGAGCTGTTGGTGCTGTCGGGTGTGTGGTTCTGTTCCGATGTGCAGCTGGGTCTCTCCATGCAAGATCCCTTTGAGGTTTACTACCTGATCGGCCACCACATGTCCAGCAGGGGTACTGCTGGGGCATGCTTCATTGGCACCCGGTCCCTAGGCCCTTCATGGCCCCCGGCAGCTGGCTGTGAGTCCCCCTGTGTCTCCTGAACCCCTGTTCCTGGCCCCCATGCAGGCTCCCGGCTCCGCCCTGCTGCCGTGTCCCTCTGTCTGCTCCCTCCTTGCTGTCCCAGTCGTGCTGCTGTGCTGCCTCCGAGGCCGGTCCTTCCATGTTGCTGTGCTCCCCCTGCAACCACTGGCTGAGGGTGATGAGGAGGCCGGCCTTTCCATGTTGCTGTGCTCCCCCTGTGACCACTGGCTGAGGGTGATGAGGGTGCCGGCCTCGGAGTCCAGCTGTCTGGCCAGGGGGTGGGGGTTCTCTGGGCTGCTGTCTGGGGGGGGGGCTTCTGGTCTCCGAGGTCCTGGGGCATGCCCCCAGGGGGTTTGGGGCCCTGGAACAGGTGTCTTCTTGTGGGGTGGTGAGAGGAGGGGGTACCTCAGTCCGTTTCCTGCCCTGGACCACGGCACTCCCCACGAGGCATGAGGCGACCATTGATCCCTTCATGTGGATGATTTGGTCCAGGGCATCATTGAAGGGAGTGGTCCGGAGTCCGTGTCCGGACCACTAGTTGTTGTCCTGTATCACCTTGTACCCCCTCTTCAGCTCTTTGGCCTTGGCTCTTCAGCTTTTTGGCACTGGGCGATGGTCTGGTGTTGTCCCGCTGCCTCCATTTCCCGCACTATCTCCCGGAACACGTGCTCATTTCTCTGATTGAGCGCTAGCTCCAGCTGATGCTCCAGGGTCCCTCAGATGCGGATAAAGTCCTGGGTCTCCCGGAGCCCCCACTGGCCCCCTCGGTGGTACGGCCTCCTCCTCCTCCTCCTCCTCCTCCACCTGGGCAGGGCCCATCTCCTTCCTCTCTTGCCCGCCACTCTCCTCTCCCTTCCGCCTTGCTCCATCCCACCACATTTCCCTGCTGCTGTGTGCCCTTTAAATCTCCCTCCGCAGCCTGTGTTGTTGTTGGTTGCCTGGCAGTGTCGTTACATGCTTTGTCCCTGGCTGGGAATCGTTTTCTTTGATTCCGGCTGGTGGTTGCCATCCAGATGTTACTTTTTTTGTTTCCCGTTGAGAATCTCTTTGACCATGTTTTCGGAGATGGTCCAGGCCGGAGGTCCGGAAGCATGGTTGATTTTGACCCCATGTGGGTATTGACTGTGGTGAACATCTGGTGGCCGCTGAACAGACGTTCAGGGCTCTTTGGCCCCGCCGCGGGATTGACTTTGGTTCACTGTGGTTGACTGTGATATCGTAACGTCTGAAAATACCCAATGTAGAGAAATGTTTAACTTAAATTATATTTAAATGATAATTTCAGGAGCAGTAGACCCCATGAACCAAATTGATCCATTAACATCCAAGGGTGGACCAACAGAACTGGCCCCCACCTCCACAGGAGCATAGGAGGGTTGGGATCTGGCCTTTCAGAAGGCAATGAACCAACCATGACAGCAATGTTTTAACACTCCCCTCAACCACGGCAAGGGAGCAGATTCTACCAAACTACCAGTAAGGTAACCTGCCAAGATCTGCAGGTGGCCGGATGGGGCGAGGTATTAAAATATTGTATGTAAATCAATCCCGCTCTGTCTCCTCCCATTTCCCCTCTGTCCCTCTCATAGTCAAACCCTCTCATGTTTGCATCCAGCTTACTGCTCTTCATGGCCTAGTTAAGCATTAATGTACAATTTGACTGTGAATTGATAAAATGTTTTAAATCCAGCAACACAGCAGGAAACAAGAATGCCAAAGTATTAATAACATAACCTATTCCTGTTTTTCCTAACAATTATGTAAGCAGTTAAGTAACATACATGTACCTTTACAGAAAAACATAATTTTTTTATTAGTTTGTTTTTAAAAAGTTAGGAAAGGGTTGTAATGGGAGGGAACACAAAATACTTGCCTTATTATCAGGCTGCTGCAGAAGTGTGACTGTGTCCTCTGTGTGCGTCCAAACAGCGTCCACTGTCGGCGTACTGTATGGAAATGACACCTCCTCCTATGAGTTGCTATGAAATCCAATGAGGCAGGAAGTAAACATGATGTCACTGCAGTAGAGCTGTATTAATGATGGTAAATTAATGTTAATCAATATATGGTACTTTAATGTATATATACACACAGAAACACACACACACACACACCAAACAATCACAGTAGGGTAGAGATGATTGCGCCCCTGCCACACCAACTGACTTTCTCATTCAGAAAGGTGGCCACACTGAGGCCAGTTGAGTTGGTTGGTGGTGTCTCCAATGGCATTTTCATTTCAAAATATTGGCAGGGTGGGGGCAGTGCAGGCATTGATTTGCAAATTTCCACTGTTAGTCAGTCACCCTCCTCCCCAGCCTAACAGCAATGAAGAACAAAGGGGGGTGAGGGGGAAGGGAAACCAACCTTGTTTCCAGTTTGAGTTAATGGGATGCAAGATGCCGGTTGGAGTGGACAGAAGGGAGCCCACACTATATGAAGCCACCGCGGTATCCCATCCCATCCCAGTTTTATTATTATGAATGTGATGGGATGGGATGGATGCTGCAAACAGCCTCAGAGCTTTCACCCCCCACCTGCCCACCATGGTCAAAGACATCAAAGCCTCAATGAGTGCGTTGCATGCCCGGGGCATAAGCATAACACATAACTAGTGCGAATACATTTGTTTGTGATCGACGTGTGCAAAATCAAATTCAAAACAAGCCTCCCCATGATCTTGCTGCCCCAACTCTCACACCCGCCTGGCCGCAGTGGCCCCCTGACACACAATGCGCTGCATGGGGTCCCTTTGACTTCTATCTTTGACCCTGGCAGGAGGGTGGGGGTTGCAAACTCTGAGAAGCCGCTTGCATGTGTCCCATCCTGTCTCATCCCATAACATAATAAAATTGAGACACTGCGGCCGCTTGAGAACTTCTTTCACCCCCCTCCCGCCCACCAGGCCCAGCGTCAAAGTCAAAGGGAGGGAGAGGAGACCACATTGAAGCGCGTTCCCCCTCCTGGGTGGGGGGAGTCCAGATGACTCAGAGCCAGTATGCATGCATCCTTCCTTCCCATTCCATCCATACCTAACCATAATTAATTATAAAACTGAGTCCCTCCATCCTGCTGCCTGACAGTGCAGGGCACGAAGGCAAAGGAATGAATCTCTCAGTTAATAACACAAAGCTCTCAACAGCAACAACAACAAGAACAACCATCGGCAAACAAAATAGATACGTAGCATGTTGTAATCACAGTAACTTACACAAAGAAGTTTTCATTGGAGTGTATGAGATGAATGATCAAATAATTCACTCATCAGTAGGAATCTCTTCTCGCATCCTGGACGGTCGGCTACAAGTAAAACTCCGTCCTCACAGCGGGGGAGAAAAGGGATCAAATGGGAGCAGCCCCCAATTTAAATAGAAACAAAAGATAAGGGTGGTCTGTGTGTTTGTGTACGGTCTCTGAAGCCAATCAGACTTGGGTGGTCATGGTCAGGGGCTGGGCCCCAGCCCAGGGAATCGCCACATGGGTTGCAGCGATGGGGGGATCCCGCGCCGCTGAGTAATTCCGGGCAGCGGAACCATGTGGCAAGGAATCGCAATACAAAGCTGCTGCACTTCAGTGAAAGGTCGAACTTTGTGGCAAACCTGACGCTTCCG
Organism: Sphenodon punctatus; assembly: GCA_003113815.1. NCBI lineage: Eukaryota > Metazoa > Chordata > Lepidosauria > Sphenodontia > Sphenodontidae > Sphenodon > Sphenodon punctatus. The sequence goes on along the minus strand of QEPC01004787.1, from coordinate 984,895 downwards.
CGTCAGATCTGCAATTGCAACAGCACAGTGGTGGCAACCATGAAAGCCACAAGTTCAAGGCGTGAAAATTGCCTCCCTTCCTAATAGTGCTGCTTTGTGCGGAATAGCACTTTCCGCCGGTAAATGCTGCCGTAGCAGTACAACATTTCAGCCCTAGATGCAAGAGGCGTTCCAACCCACTCAACTCCAATCCTCCCTCCCCATAACACATAAAAAGCATTAAGGATGCAAATTCCAATAACTCCAAATCTACCCCCACCCTACCCCCTCCCATGCCTCTCACACATGAGAGTCCCCAGCACTCACCCCCTCACCCATCTCTCACGTGGCCCCATGCGCCCCAAGCTAGGGTTGTCACCTATGCACATTTTTAAGGAACACTTATGAAAAACATATGTTGCAGGGTCTGCATTGGTGCCTTAGGCAAACTTTGCATTGCCCTATGCAACCCTACTCCAAGACAAACCCCCTCTCTCACAGAGGGGTCATGGCTGTATCCTCCCAATCCCCCCAAACATTCCCCATTCATATTAGACATCTATTAAAACACCACCCAATTGTCCCTCTGTCACTCTTTATTGTTGCTGAAGGACGATATCAAAGGACACCCTTTATCACCATGACAGCAGCAGCAGCAGCAGCAGCAGCAGCACCTGCCATGGGTGCCTGTCTTCTGGCAGGCCCACCTGCTTTATATATATAGGTAGCCCCTGCCAATTGGGGCAGGGTTCATGCCTGTCCAATCATAGCCAGCTGGAGTCTGGTCAGCAAGTGCCATAGGACTGGCATAAAAAGCACTGACTAGAGGACTCACTGTACAAGGGCAGGGTCCTTTGAGCCAATGGGCATGGGTTTGAAATCCTCCTGGAACCCCTAACGTTAACTACCATTTGTACTCTGGTGCAGTTTAGCATATTTAGATAAGTGGTAATTGTTTGACATTTAAGCTGAAGATATTTTGCTAACCAAAGTCAACATTCTTACAAGGTGCAAGTCTGAACTTGAATATGGTATTCAAAGTATGTGAATATTCAACCCAATTTGTGAGTACAAAAAGCCCTACCTTTCACCCACCTTACACAGGTTCCTCTGAAGTCCATCTCAGTCTTCTGTAAACTTGACTACTCTAACTCTTTTTTTGCTATTTTGTTGCCACTGTTCCAACAAAGTTGAAGAGAGGGGATTAGTCTTCCACCCTGGGAAAACTCCCTCACAAAAAATGTGGGGCTTCTGCCATCACAACAAACTCCCTTGCTCTGCCTCCTGTCCCCAGCTTCAGCTTTGGGGGGAAGAGGGGACAAAATGGTGTCAGCTATAATCACTTCCTGCAACAGAAATTTTGATTGGGGGATGCCACCAATCAGAATTTCTATTGCTAGAAGTGGATGGAGCCAAGACTATTTCTTCTACTGCTGCTGCCTAGCTTAGTAAATTTGAAATGGCAGCAGCAAAAAAGTGTGGTCTGAGGCACCAGCTGTAGCAGGAAAGCAGTCGGGTCAGGAAAGGAGCCGCAGGAATGTGTATGGAGAGGTGACAGAGTGATAGGTTCAGCAGGCTGAAGGATCACGCAGGAAGCAGACATGGGCACAGGCAGAATTAAATTCAGGGGACCCAGGGGCAGGAGAATCGCTTTGGCCTGTCCCTTTCTGACATGGCCACACCCCTTTCCAACCATTGTGGCATCACCACCCTAAGAAAAGGAGCATCACTATATCAGAAATGGGCAGCATCCCCTTTGCCCGGCCCCTTTTCGACATCCCCTCTCCAAGCATGATATCATGGTGCTTGGAAAAGGAGCATGGCCATATCAGAGAGGGGCAATAGAGTCCCTTCACCCCCTCCCATATGTGACCCTGTCCCTGGACCTTGCCAAAGGGGATGGAGGAGGGTACAAACACACACACACACACACACACACACACACACACACACACACACCCCTTGTACCACTCCTCCCAGCACTCATGGAAGCAGGACTCCTTTCTTGGAGTCCTTATTGCACACTTGCTCATTTTCATCTTTCCCCCTCAATTTCGTTTAGTAACATCCAGCCGGATAGAAAACTTTGAGGCTGTTAAGCTTCTACTGTGATGAAAATCAACCATCCATTCCACTCTTGTTTCTTGACTCTTAGCCAGCTTTTGGGCCAGGGATGATGTTGTCCTCACCACGACCTGCATAGTTTCCTCAACAGCCTCTCCCAGGAGACCTTGCCAAGGGCTTTCTTGAAAATCCAAATAAATGATATCTGCCACTTTCCCTTTATTCACTGATTGACAGGTTTAAAGAACTGCAGTGGATGAGAGGGGGCATTAAAGATGCAGATCAGGTGTGCTGTTCATTTTCATAAAATTTAACAAATAAAAGCAATTACGATGTGTTTAATAAGTATCTCTCCTTAAAAAATATAAACCAAAACCCTGAGCAGTAGGCTGGAACAAAAATCTTCAATATTCTTATTAAAGATGCCAGATGTTCAGCTGTAAGATCCAGGGTCGCAAACCATGCAGAGTAATTAAAAATAATCTTCCAGTCCAAACACCTTAATGACGTTAACACATATGATAGTGAAGATATTTGTGTGTGTGTGTGTGTGTGTGTGTGTGTGCACATCTAGATGTGTATAAGAGACAGGTTCTATGAAGTTCACATTCAAATGCAACTTTAGAGCTACTGTTAATTGAACATCTCTGAAATAAATATAATATCCATTAAATTTGCCCAAATCAAACCATGTCCACCGAAACAGATAACTGTATTTATTTATTTATTTACATTTATATCCCACCCTTCCCTGAAGGTTCAGAGCAATTTACAAAAACCAAAATACGCAATAATAAAAATATAAATTACAATTAAAAAACTAGAAAATCTCTACCATCAACCAGTCTCTATCAGCACCTGCCAAAAGCTCTGCCAAACAAAAGTTTTACACTGTCTCTGGAATATACTTAAGCTCAGGCTCTGACAGACCTCTGATAAAAGAGAGCTCCCTAGTACAGGGGCAGAAATCGAGACCACCACCCTGCAGGTCCTAATCATATGGACAAAACTACTCCTGGTCAACTGCAGGTGCCGCAATGGAGCATGGAAGGAAAGGAAGCCTTACAGATATGTGGGGCCCAAGCCATTTATTTATTTAAAGACTTCTAACCCACTCCCTCCAGCCTTACGGCAGCTCAGGCCAGCTTACAAAACATTTTAAAACAATTAAAAATACAGGAAGGGGTTACTAAAACAATAAAAACAGTAAAAAGAGGTAAAACCATTGGCAACAAACAAAAACAACCCACCACCACCCTCATTCCCCCCCTTCCCCAAAGGCCCAGAAGAACATCCAGGTCTTACAGGCCCAACAAAAGGCCAACAGGCTGGGAACAAGGCGAGCTTCCTCTAGGAGGGAGTTCCACAGTCGTGATGCGGTCACCATGATGTGACCCCCAGGTTCACCCGGGGGACCTCCAGGAAGACATCCCCGGCAGACTGCAGAGGTCGCCCCATGGCCCGGGGAGTGAGGCGGTCTCTCAGATAGGAGGGACCCAGGCTGTGTAGGGCAAAACCAGCATGTTGAATTGGGCCTGGAATGCTGTAGGCAGTCAGTGCAGAGCCTGGAGCACAGGTGTAATGTGCTCCCTACTACCCATCCCCATCAGGAGATGGGCCGCCGCATTCTGCACCAGTTGCAGCCTCTGAGTCGTCACTAAGGGCAGCCCCACGTAGAGTGAATTGCAGTAATCCAGCCTTGAGGTGATGAACGCATGGATGAGGGTGGCCAGGTCAGAGCTTGAAACATATGGCTGGATCCTCCACACAAGTTGTAATTGGCAGAAGGCTCTCTTTGCCACCGCCTCCACCTGACAATTCATGTGGAGGCCAGGGTCCAAGAGAACCCCCAAACTCCATACCTGCAGGGCCAACAGGGGGCGGATCCCCTCCACAAGGGGAGCCATCGCCTCCACTGCCCTACCCACCAACATCACCTCAGTCTTATCAGGCTTCAGCTTCAGTCTGCTCTGCCTCATCTAGTCACTCACTGCTAGAAAGCACTGGGAAAGCACCAAGACTGCAGGACCTGGGTTCATCAAAAAAGAGAGGTAAAGCTGGGTGTCATCAGCATACTGGTGGCAACACACACCAAACCGTCTCATGACCTCACCCAGAGGTTGTATATAGATATTAAATAAAAGCAGAGACAGAATCGAACCTTGAAGTATGCCACAAATGAGATCCTGGGGGCCAGATGTTTCTTCCCCCAGCACCACCCTCTGGCTTCTTCCTGAGAGAAATAACCGGAGCCATCCTAGGACAGTCCCGTCCATGTCCCCAGGGTCCACAACCATCTCAAAAGAAACCCATGGTTCACCGTATCAAACGCTGCTGAGAGATCTAGTAGGACCAAGAGTATTGAATGTGCTAAATCTATCTCCCAGCAGAGGTCGTCTACCAAGGCCACCAACACAGTCTGGATGGCATATCCTGGATGAAAACCTGATTGAAAAGGATCCAGAAAACCGATGCTATTTATTTATTTATTTATTTATTTATTCATTCAATTAATATCCCGCCCCTCCTGAAAACAGCTCAGGGTGGCTAACAGTTTCAAAAATATAAAAACATACAATTATAAAAATATTTTAAAATACTCATAAAAACACAACAATTAAAACATGGCTAGGGCAACAGTAAAACAATTAATACAATAAATAAGGGTGGAGGGAGATAAAAACCCCTAACCCTCCCTCCCCAAAGGCCTGGGCGAACAGCCAGGTCTTGCAAATTTGCCGGAATGTTAGGAGGCTTGGGGCCAGGCGAGCTTCGTCCGGGAGGGAGTTCCAAAGGCACGGCCCAGCCACCCAGAATGCCCTCTCCATTGTGGCCCCCCACTTAACACGGGGGACCTCCAAGAAGGCACCCCCGGCAGACCAAAGGAGCCGCTCTGGGGCCCTGGAGCTG
>QEPC01004787.1:939354-950104 GCA_003113815.1 Sphenodon punctatus | reverse complement strand
GGAGGGAATTTAATTTATTTCATTGGTTTCAATGGGGACACAGCGCCCCATTGAAACCAATGAAATAAATCCGGTACCGGTATACCGGATTTAAACCGGGAATCCGGTTTTCGGGGAACCAGTAACCGGTAAATCCGGTAACCAGTAATGGGCCCGGGGTCCCACCACTAGTAAATAATACTGCTAAAGCTGGGGCCCACCACTCAACATTACCCTTAAATAGTTCAGCAGGTAAAAAATCCCCCCCTGGGGCCTTTCCGGAATTCAGGGAGGAAATCAACTCCTTGATTTCTTCAGGGGTAACTGGAGGCCACTCTAAGGCTACCAGCAGTAAAACCAATCCGGACTCCATAACCATGGGCGGAGAGAATAATGAAGTGAAATGCTTCTCCCAAGCCTCAGGGGAGACTCTCATACATCCAACATTTGACCGTTTCCCAATTCTTCTTACCAGCTTCCAAAACCTCTGGGAACTTAAATCCTTTGAGGTATCCTCAATTTGGGCCCACATCTGCCTATAATATGCCTCCCTCTTGGATCTGAGAAGTTGCCTATATTCACCCCTTTTAGCCACCAGGTCTTGTCTCACTAAGTCTGAACCTGAGGCCCTATAGGATCTATAGACATGGTGGAGACCAGAGCGAGCAAGGCGACAGCTACCATCAAACCATGACAGTAACTTAGCCAAGCCTGCCTTGGACCTGCCGGAACTCGGGGGGGGGTGGTGGACACCAACATGGGACACAGTCACTCTACTATTACCTGAAACTGAGCACAAAAGGAGGCTTCTAACCTGCTTCCCCTTCTCCAAATCGAGGGCGAGTCCCAAAGATTGACCCAAGGCATCATCCCATTTCCTCCTAACTAGCTCATCAAGGAAGTTCAAAGCTCATCAAGGAAACTGGTGAAGAAAGGGGGACCCCTAATTCCAAAGAGAGAGCAATCCGCATATGATCACTAGTTGTCCAACCAGCTACAGAAAAATCAAACACCAAGGGGATAATATCTGCTGAAACTAAAAAATAATCAATAAAGCTACTCCCCCTTTTTGAAATATAAGTGTATTCACCCTGGTAATCACCCCACCCCTTCCATTTAATACATATAAGTCTAAATCTGCTGGCAATTTAGACAAAAGGACTCCATGCCTATTTAAGCCCTCATCCTTTGAATGTCTTTCCAAGAGAAGGGAAGGGTCTCCCTCCTGCCAATAGGACCCAAAATTAAATAAATCACCATCACAAGCACCCATCCTTGCATTAAAATCTCCTGCTATGAGAAGACCAGCCTCAGGGTACTGTTTTCTCAGATTCACCAGGAAGGTAGATACCTCCCTCCATATTTCCTCCTGATAGCTAGGAGCATTCGCTGGGGGAATATAAACTGAAACTACCAGTAATGAAACCTCCAAAGATTTTAGGAAGCAACCACAAACGTGTGGTGTAGCATGTAATAAGGGGACGATCCCAATCTTCAGGTCAGTACTTATCATACAGGCCAGTCCCCCTCTTGGTTTGCCCTTAGTAAAGATCTTACTTGCCGGCTGTTCTATCACCTGAAGTCCACTGAGTAGAGACGCATGGGCGTGCTCTGTTTGAAAACAGCCAAGGACTCTACATATTGGCCCATTCGCTAGCTATCTGTTTGCAAGTCAGCCAAAACAGCAGTAGTTGTATGGCAAAGTGGCTAACCTTTGTTGCAGTCATGACAGGAGTCCTGGGTACTGCACACTTGTGTCACCTCTGTCAACGTCTTTAAAGGAAAATGAAGGAGCAGTTCCTAGTCTGAGCACAGAATGCCCAGTGAACGCTATATTTACTGCTGCTGCTGCTGACTACCTATCTATCTTCACAGGCAGTTGGGTAGACCAGGCAGCCCAGGAAAGACCCCGGCCAGAGGTAACCAGCTAGTTTTACTGCTTGCTGCTACTCAGCATTCTCAGCCAGCTACCAAGTAGCCCATTAGCACCTCAGAGAGATGGGAAGGCCACTTTGTTTTGAATACCCTGCTTGCATGGTTAGATCAGGAGATAACTGCTCTCTCAAATGCATTACTCTCCCATTCAATGCAGAAAACGTGACAGATCAGAAAGAATAATGTTCTTTCACCTCCTTTTGCAATTCCACAACAAACTGTACTTCCTCGCTCCAGGCAAGGCCTCTCTGGCACATTTCAGAACCTTCATCAGAAACTAGTTTTATTGCCCAACTGTTCTTACTGCTGTATCTCTAAAATACGGCAGGTCAGAGACTCGGCCTGTGTCAGAGTACCAGCTGAAGAAGATGGTGCTATGCTGGTTTACTCTGCCCCAGTATAGGTGGTTATGTGTAACATATATACATATATTAACTGTATTATATATAGCATGTTCAATAAAAATGGCTGGGTAGGATATCAGGCTGCTTCTCGCCTCTTCTCTTCCTTCATGGCACATGAAGGCTGGGGCAACATAGGGTAAAAGACAAGTCAGAAAAGCTTAAAAGGGGAGAGCTAAAGCAAAGCATTTGGCAGTCAGAGATAAGGGTTCAGGTGGGTGGGTTTCTGGCTGAGGGTGAGTTTTCTGTAAGGGATTTTCCTGGGAATTTTTAAAAAAATATTATATTTTGTGGGTTTTATAATTATTGTAAGCCACAGTGAGCCTTCGGGGAAGGGTGGGGTATACATTTAATTAATTAAATAAATAAATAACTGTTGGAAATAGAGTGAGAGAGTCCCCCTTGCCCTGCCCCTTCTGGCATGGCCCTGCATCTTTTTGGGTTAACTCCTCAGGAAAAAAAGGTGGCAATCCTCTGTGGGCCTCAAAATCTAGCTACAGCAATTCCTAAACTAATAAGGATCAAAAGAATAGGAAGATTCTTTACTAGCGGGAGCTGGTTTCCTTTGGATTGGAAATCACTCAGGGTGTTTTTAGACAAACACCTCCCCACCCAACACCCCCACCCACCCATCGTGCACGTTGCAGGGCCGCATTGGTGTCCTATGCAGCCCTGCAACATGCAGGATGTATGGGTAATAGGTGTGGAGGCACTTGTCTAAAAACACACTTTCTGTCATTAAGACCCTTCGCTTCTGATGACTGAGTTGCAACACATGGAATCACTTGCTCTGTTTCTGATGATGTCATAGTAGATGAGACTCCAACTACTGATAGATACATCCATATATCAATATGTAAGATTTCAGTTAAGTCTAAACTGGAATTTAACATTAGTCATCTGCTTGTTAATGACTTATAAGGGTCCTGCCTGCTGTTTAACTCTTATATTCTGTAGAGTTGTGATTATATCCAAATGATAGGGTCTTTTTCACCTGAAATACCTAATAGTGGTCACTACTGTGAAATTCTGTTACACACAATGGGGGAGTACATCAACAAGTTCCTTCAGTACCCTAGGAAGTAATTCATCTGGCCCCAAAGACTTGAACTTATTTAGAGTAGCTAGGTATTCTCTGACCAACTCTTTCTCTATCCTGAGCTGCAATCCTTTCCCCATATCATTTATGCGACTTTTGCCAGATTGGACACAGTTTCCCTTTTGGGAGAAGACAGAAGCAAAATAGAGTTGAGTAGTTTGGCCTTCTCTTTGTCATCGGTTAACATTTCACCATATTCACCAAGCAGTATTCCTACTGCTTCCTTTCCCTTCTAACATACCCGAACCTCCCCTTGCCCTTTTTCTTGTTCTCAGCATCCCTTGCTAGATTCAGTCATTTTGTGCTTTTGCCTTCCTGATACCATCCCTAAAAGTCTGGGCTACTTGTCTGTAGACATCCTTCATGACATGTCCCATCTTCCATTTCTTATACGTGTCCTTTTTAATTCTCAGCTCATCAAAAAATCCTTGTGCAGCCACATTGGTTTCATTGTCCATAAAGGACATACAAGCCTTATTACTTCTGACATAGCATTAAAATATGAACAAGAGACACATGTCAAATAACCCTTCATACTTTGGGGCAGAGACCTTGCACCCTGTGTTTGAGGGTGTTTTTTTATCCACACCTGTGGATTAATTCCATCTTGCCCAAGAAGGCAGGCAACTAGCATCAGATAATAACAGTGTCTAATGCCTGCCCATGCACTTCACTGAACACCACACACACCTCTGAAAGGAGGCTGTGAAAGTCACCTCTGTAAAGCTAAGAACCTCTAGCTGGAGAGCAGGAAGTTTTAAGTTATTCACAATCTCAGTCTCTCTCCCTGTAGCAAGGAGGGCAGCACTGACAGCTGAGTCACTGAACCAATTTTTCTTTTCTTATTGACTAGACTAGCAGAGACTGTGGTTTTATCTGGACAAATTGTTGTTGCTCCAAAACTAAAATGGTTCAGGTAGCTGTAGCAAAATGAATCTAAAGCTTGGACATGCCTTCCATTCTAACAAAATTACAGAGAAGGCAGCAAAGACACACCAGTCCTTCATGTACATTGAGTGTCTGACAGAGGACAGGCAAGACTGATTTTCTTCAGTATGGACCCATATAAAAAAACAAAAAAAAAACACCACTAGCTATTAAAGAGATAAAATACACCCTTATTCCAGAGCATGTCAGTGAAAAAAGAGCTCATAAAGCCTTGTTTCACTTGTCATCTATAGTCATAATATTTGTCCTGCTTATTGCACATTTGTTAAGTGTGCAAAGAACTATTAAAAGCTATTATAGGCTAGGCTAAGCTGAAAGGAACAGCCCTGGTGAGTGTTAATTCATATAAACCCCAGGTACAAACAACCAGTTATTAGTGGTGGGACCCCGGGCCCATTACCGGCTACCGGATTTACCGGTTACTGGTTCTGCGAAAACCGGATTCCCGGATTAAATCCGGTATGCCGGTACAGGATTTATTTCATTGGTTTCAATGGGGCGCTGTGTCCCCATTGAAACCAATGAAATAAATTAATTCCCTCCCCCTCCCCCTCCCAGGCTGCGCTGGTGGAAGGGGGGACACTCCCCACCCACCCTGCCCAGCCTGGCTTTTTGTTTTAAAAAAGAGTAAGACCCAGAGGCGAGCCCACCCCCCAGCACCAGCGGCCGCGGCATCCCCGCAGCCGCCGGTAAGTATGACCCGATCCCTGGGGGGGTGGGTGTTTAACACACACACCCCAGGGATCACCCCTACTAACGTTCAGTGCGCTTACCTTTGGGAGCTCCGGCGGCGGCGGGCGGTCCGGCGGCCTCAGCGCCGGCTGTGGCTGCCGGCATCAGGACGCTCTAGGCCTTCCGGTGAAACCCGGAAGTTCCCCGGAAGGCCTAGAGCGTTCTGACGCCGGCAGCCACAGCCGGCGCTGAGGCCGCCGGACCGCCCGCCGCCGCCGCCGGAGCTCCGCAAGGTAAGCGCACTGAACTTTAGTAGGGGTGATCCCTGGGGGGTTGGGGGGGTGTTAAACACCCCCCCCAGGGATCGGGTCATACTTACCGGCGGCTGCGGGGACGCCGCGGCCGCTGGTGCTGGGGGGTGGGCTCGCCTCTGGGTCTTTTTTAAAACAAAAATCCAGGCTGGGCAGGGTGGGTGGGGGGTGTCCCCCCTTCCACCCGCGCAGCCTGGACTCGGGGAGGTTTTTTTTTAAAAAAACTTTTTTGCTGGGGCTTTAAGTTTTTTTACATTGCAGCCATTTTTAAATGGCTGCAATGTAAAAAAAATCCGGTACCCCGAAATCCGGTACCCGGTCCGGATTACCGGGTCGAATCCGATAATGCCGGTACGCCCGATACCGGCATTATCGGATACCGGATTCTACCGGTTTCCCACCCCTACCAGTTATGCATTAAAAAAAAAAGTGGTGCGTTTAGTTGCAAAAATCTATATTTCCTTGTCTCAGACAGGACACACAAGTATTAAAATTCCCCAAAAACGGATTCATATTTTGATGTCCCTCTTGAATCAGTAGTGTTCTTAACCATAAATCTCCAAAATAATTTTTCTTTCAACTTGCATAGCAAGCTCTGTATTGCTGCTGTAACTACTATGTTCATGACACACAGATTTTCCGGTTTAATTACAATTAAAAAAAAGAAGTCCCATCGTTTTCAAGCACTTTTCTGTAAGCAAACTGCATCATTCACTTCAAGTAGTATTTTGTCAGCAGTAACATCCCACACGATGTGCACTTCATTGTGACACAGAAAAAATCACATTGTCCCTACAATTTTCAGTACAATGTTTTAAACTTTCCACTGGCTTCTTAGTAGAGTAGAAATTAACATGCGAATATTTATTTATTTTAAACATTTAATACCTGTACTCATTCTGCCTCAGGCAGCTTGCAGTGACTAACAAAGAATTAATAAAATATAAATAAATAAAAACAATAAAAATCAAATACATCATAAAATACAACTAACTGGAGCTAAGAAAAATTCCTCCCAACCCAACCCGCAATCACTACCCATCTCCTCCACCAAAAGCCTGGCAGAACAGCCAGGTCTTACACTATCGACGGAAGGAGGGAAAGTCCAAGGACAGACTAACCTCCACCAGGAGGGAGTTCCAGAGCCTTGGGGCAGCCACTGAGAACACCTTCTCCATGGTTGCCACCTGCAACACCTAGGGAACCTTGAGAAGGGTGCAGACCGCAGAGGCCAATTCAGAACCGGGAGAGTGATGCAGTACCGCAGGTAGGTGGGGCCCACACCATATAGGTCTTCATAGGTCAAAAACAACACCTTGAATCAGACCTGGAAGACTATAGGCATCCAGTACAATGAATGGAGCACTGGTGTTACGTGATCCTGGCGCCCCATACCCATAAGGAGATGGGCTTCCGTGTTCTGCACCAGCTGCAGTCTCCAAATCATCATCAAGGGTAGCCCCATGTAGAGTGTGTTGCAGTAGTCCAGACTTGAGGTGATGAAGGCATGGATGGTAGTGACCAGGTCAGAGTCTGAGATATATGACCAAAGCCAATGTATCAGATGTAATTAACAAAAGGCACTCCTTGCTAGCACCACCACCTGAGCATCCAGGCAAAGCCATGAATCGAGGAACACCCCCAGACTCCGAACCTGAAGGGCCAAGAAGGGGCGAACCTCACCAATGAGGGGAGTCACCAACTTCCCAGCTCCTCCCATCAGCATCACCTCTGTCTTGTCAGGATTCAACTTCAGACAGTTTGCACTCATCCACTCCCCCACAGTTGCCAGACACTGAGTAATCACCAAGACTGCCAGGCCTGGGTCAGTTGAAAAAGAAAGTTAAAGGTGGGTGTCATCGGCATATTGATGACACCAAACATCAAAACCCCTAACGACCTCCCCCAACAACTACATATACACATTGAACAAGAGAGGGGACAGAATAGAACTGTGTGGAACTCCACATGTGAGATCGTGGGGAGACAGTACCACTCGCTGAGTCCTCCCAGACAGGTACAATTCAAGAACAATTCTGCCCACTCCAGCCCAGTTGCACAAGTGGGCCACCACCATCTCATGATCAACTGTGCAAAAGCAGCCAACAGATCTAACAGATATGAATTTGTGAAAGTTGTTTCCAATTGAATATACAAACAAATCTTCATCAGCCATGCGATATACTTCTGTTTGTTATATTGCTTATTTTGTTCCAGTATTCTGGTAGTGGTTACTGTGCTATTTTGGTTGTTTTGTTTTGGTACTTCATTCACTTTATTTCAGTTGCCATTGCACAACTAGGCCCAGCCTTCGGCAAAGCCAAGAGCAGCCATCACCCTGGGGCCCATAGGGGGAGTGGCTCTGCAGAAAGTCCCAGTAACCCTAGGTTTCTGGGGCCAGTGAGAGCACCAATGCTGAAGTGAGGCCCACAGCAGGAGGTGAGAACTGGGTGGAGAGGGCAGTGCCCTGCACAAGTGGCAGCACTCTTGTTACAAGCAACAGCTACAGTAGTGCAGTATAACACCCCCTTTCCCAGAAGCATTGGCCATTAGAGGAGCCAGGTACAGGGCAGGGGTGGTGGTGTTGCCCCCACTATTGAGGTAGAGCCTTGCTAGGAGAGCCTACTGAGGAGAGTAGGCCAAGAGTCACCTTCAGCATCAGGAGCAATGCCACTCTCCACCCGCTTTGCAGAGTCCTTCCAATGAGCACCACTTCTATAGATCCTGCCAGGGCCAGCACTTGGGGGGTGGGTAGGGTGGCCATACCTCCCCTTTAAAAGAGGACGCTTATGAAAAATACATGGTGCAGGGCTGCACTGTGTATTTTTCATAAGCATCCTCTTTAAAGGGGAGGTATGGCCACCCTAAGGGTGGGGTATGATGAAAAGTGTACTGCACTGCTGCAACTTCTTTTGGTGCTGGTATAGCTGTTCTCACTCCATCAAAATCAATGAGAGTTTTTTCCCATTGATTTCAGAGCTAGGATAGCACCCTTTGTCATATAATATAGCACATACTCACAGCTGGCACTGGGCATAAAATATGGGTATAGCTAAATCATTGATTAATATTTATATAGCACCAGCAATGTGCCTGGTACTGAACAATCCTTAAGCAGAGGTAGATCTCTGCCATGGGGGGCTTACAATTTATTAAGAACATGGGAAGGGAGAGGAGAACATAGGGAGAGACAGGGATACATGCATGAAGTTGCAGGTCCCACATGCTTAGTTTACTTATGGGGGAGAAAGGAACTCTGGATTATAGGACAATAGAAGGAAGGAGCATCAGCAAGCAGTCAGTGGTGGTGAGGAGCTATGGAAAGCCTGACAGAAGAGGTAAGATTTTAGGGAGAATTTGAAGGGAGGGAATATAGAGTAGGTATTCAGGACAGGAGTTCCAGGCACAGGGGGCAACAACATGGGAGAAGTGTTTAGCAGCATGGCTTAGCTACGAGTGTAGACAAGGTAGAACCAGGGTCAACAACGGGGAGGGTGCCATTTGTTTTGTTTTTACTAGCTACAAAAATGAATTTGGAGCCCCATTTGTTTTAGCAACTAAAGCCCTCAAAAACAAATGAAGAAGCAAACAAAAAGTTTTCTTTAATTCACTTTTGTTTAAGAATTTAAAAAGAACTACACATGTGCATATGGCTGCCAGGACCATTCTGCATGGTAGTGCTCTTTTCCAAAATGGTACTGGCAGCATTTGCAAAATGCCACCACCATTTTTTAAAAATGAAAAAGTCAAGAAAAACAAACACACACACACACCCCAGATGGATTTTTTTACCCAGAAAACAAAAACTAAAGCAATAATTGCTGTACACCCTTCCAGTAATCAGTTTTGATTCTGATTTCTGAGAAAGCATTGAATGAATATGGTTTGCTTACATCTACACTTGAGCTAAATATGTTCAGAGCCAGTCTGACTACACTCAGTACTGACCCTTCATTTTGAGTTTGCCATCTTTTGTTCTGTAGACAAATTCTTGTGAAGTAAAAGATGCCAAATAATTTCAGCTGATTATCTCTTTGGTGGAAGCAAGTCCTACTGTGATAAGCCTTTTCGTATGCAGCAATTCACACTAACTAGACAGGCGATAATTGCTGGATTCCAAGGGAACTATCACTTCTCTTCCTTTTCTCTGTTCTGGATGAGCAGGAGGCTAAAGGGAATTTACTACTAACCCCAGGGATTATGAGAAGTCTGTCTCAGTCTCTTTGCATCTGCTCCCAGGAGGGGGGACTGACACCTCACCCTGCTCCGCTGTTGCAAAGTTTCCAAGCTTTTCATGATATAGAGTACATCTTAATAGAGAGATTGTCTTGTGAATATTTCCCCACCTGCTTCTGATCATGTAACACACCTCATTAACAACTGAGAAACATTGCAACCACAGTAACTTTGTGGATTAGAACCCTCTCAGATTCAAGTAAGTACAACACCTGGCTCTCATTCACAAGCTAATACATTTACCCTGGAAGTAAATGGCAGATTCCACTAAACACCAAACAAGGCAGTAGCTAGACACAAGCCCAGGTGAGGCCACTCCATTTGCAGATGGGGTCACAACCCCTACTGGCATTTGATACACCCAGAATGTCTTTGATAGTGCCTGAGGTCAGCGGATTATGTTTAAATCTCTAGATGGGTCACATCAGTAAGAAAGAAAGAAACATTTGTTTAGAAAACCTGTTAAAATACAAACCAACTACTTATCTCCCACAATCTGTGTCAATATTCCTTCATGAGAGCCCACTAAACACCAGTAAGCTATCAATTTTAGGGTAAAAAAACAAACCTTTATCTCCTGTAAACAACCCTTTTGTCACATACCTGCTGGCATCCTCAGCAACTGTCTGTAAGAAAGAGAGTCCTGCTGCCTCTTCCAGTGTGAAGAGGAGTTGGTGTCTGCTTGTCTCTTTAGCAGAGCAGGGCTTCTCTTCCTGTGGATACCCTGTTCATACAGGGACAAACAGACCCCTTGACTCCAAGGAGTATTCTTATTCTGATAATACGGAGAACATAAGAAGTGCCCTACTGGGTCAGACCGATGGTCCATCTAGCCCAGCATCCTGTCTCTGACAGTGGCCAATCATGGTGGCTTGGGAGAAGCACCCAACAGGTCACAATGGGGGATCCATTTCCTGTTGTTTTCCCCCAGCTCCCGTCATGTTCCCTGATCCTGTCTGGCTAATAGCTGCTAATGGAACTATCTTCCAGAAACGTGTCCAAACCTCTTTTAAACTCAGCTATAGTACTGGCCCTTACCACAGCCTCTGGCAGTAGATTCCACAACCCAATTATACACTGAGTGAAAAAATATTTTCTTTTATTTGTTTTAAACTTGCCACCCATGAGTTTCTTGGAGTGTCCCCTAGTTCTAGTACTAGCTGAGAGGG
>QEPC01004787.1:893183-921975 GCA_003113815.1 Sphenodon punctatus | reverse complement strand
TGGGGGTTCGCCCTCCTATAGCTCAGCAGGTCCGGAGTCTGGGGGTGATACTGGACGCAGACCTTCACCTGGAGCAGCAGGTGGAGGCAGTCACTAAGGCTGCCTTCCGCCAGTTGTATCTGGTGCGTAGGCTGTGTCCATTTGTCTCCGGCCCGGACCTGGCCTCCCTCATCCATGCTTTCATCACCTCAAGGCTGTAACGCGCTCTACGTGGGGCTTCCCTTGTTCCTGGTTCGGAGGCTGCAGCTAGTGCAGAATGCGGCGGCTCGTCTCCTTACGGGGATGGGCCGTCGGGAGCATATTACACCTGTGCTTCGAGCTCTGCACTGGTTGCCGATAGTGTGCCGAGTCAGGTTCAAGGTTTTGGTGTAGATTTACAAAGCCCTTCACGGTCTGGCCTCCTCATACCTCAGGGACCGCCTCGCCCTCCGCACCCCAGAACAGCTCCTTCGGTCTGCCAGGGGTGCCTTCTTGGAGGTCCCCCGTGTTAAGCGGGGGCCCACAATGGAGAGGGCATTCTCGGTGGCCGTGCCATGCCTTTGGAACTCCCTTCCAGAGGAAGATCATCTGGCTTCCAGCCTGTTGACATTCCGGTGAAGTTGTAAAACCTGGCTGTTCACCCAGGCCTTTGGGGAGGGCGGGAGGGTGGGGTAAGGGGGGATTTTTTAGCTCCCCCACCTAATTTATTATTTATTATCTATTTATATATTATGAAGGCCTGGAGCCCTGTTTTAATAATTGATATTGTTATTGTTGATTTTAAATTTTATTTTATTGTATTGTTTTTATTGTTGGAAGCCGTCCCGGGTTGTTCACAGGAAGGGCAGGGTACACATTTATAAAATAAATAAATAAATAAATTAACTTCCTAGAAACAAGTGCAAATAGCACTATATTAAATTATAGACTGATATATATATTATATATAGACTGATGTGGTAAGCAACAAAACAGCAATACACTCAAGGAAGCTCTGGATCCTAGTAGGATGCTACCAGTCATAAACAATATTTAGGAGTTATAAAGAGAAAATGACTGTAAACAGGGATTTATTGATTAGCTGAAAGTTTCAGCTTCCGCCCTCATCAGCAGCTCAGTTGATTTTTGAAATAAAGTGTATTGTGAGCACAGCTGACAGTTCTTGGAACTCTGAGGTTGGAGAGAGTTCTAAGGTGAGCCAAGGAATGCCGTAGCACATACAAGAAAAGACAGGAGTTCACGTGTTATCTTCTTAGTTGAGGCCGTTGGGCACGAGGGTTTCAAGTCTGTAGATCCAGACGTTTTCCCTGGTGTCCAGTTTGGGGTTGGAAGGTTTTTCTATAGGGAAGATTTTTAGGTCAGTAAGTGTGTGATCTGAATTAAAACGTCTAGCAGCAGTACATTCTTAGTGATGATGACTGACTTAGTGGTGGATTTTCATCCTACATTTCCAAAGTATCACCTGGTGATTAAAGAAAGTTATCCCCTAGTAGCCAATTCACCACATCTTGAAAAAGCCATCAACCTTCCTCCCTTTGTGGCTTTTCACCAGTCTCCTAATCTATGTAAATTACTTGTGAGATCTGAATTAAAAACAGTGGTCAACAACCTTGGATCACATCGCTGTGAATCCAAACATTGCATTACGTACACTCATCTCAAAGAAACTACCACTTTCAAAAGCAGCACTACATGCAGTACCTATAACATTAAACCAACCATCACCTGCACATCGAGCAATATGATTTATGTGATACAATGTATACATAATGGATGTCGCATGCAATATGTGGGGAAAACCTCCACAGACCTCCGTACCCAGTTCAGAAATCACAAGTCAGCCATCATCACTAAGAAAGTGGAACAGCCTGTTGCTAGACATTTTAATTCAGAAACTTCTGGATCTACAGACTTGACACCCTCACGCACAATGGTCTCAACTTAGAAGATAACACGTGAACCCCTGTCTTTTCTTGTATGTGCTACTGCATTCCTTGGCTCACCTTAGAACTCTCTCCACCCTCAGAGTTCTAAGAACTGTCATCTGTGCTCACAATACACTTTATTTCAAAAATCAACTGAGCTGCTGATGAGGGCAGAAGCCGAAACGTTCAGTTAATCTTGGGTGCACTCATACACAAGCACAGAACAGCACAAATCCTCATTTTGACTTTCTGACTTGTTTGACTCCTTGACTCTTTTTACCACCAGTTATTAGATATCACTTGGAATAAAGTTGTTCTGTTTTTTGTATCTGTAACATTTTTTGGATCAGACTTCATATACTCCACATGAGGAGAGAGACTTTTCAAGACTCAACACAGTCTATAATATAGTCTGTCTCTTTCCCTCAAAAACACAGAGCGGCAATGCTACAGTATTTGCAATTCCTTAGCAAAAACTACAAAGAAAAAAAACACATAATAAAACTGGCAAATAGTACTTTTAGAAGCAGAATTTGCTTGTACAAAAATCAGGACAACAAATTTTCCATTGGTCAGATCATGATGACTAAGCTGAACTGGAGGGATTTTCTCGATGAGGGAGCTAGAGGAAGACTCATGTGTTCTTTGCAGGAGGGAATAGGAATGGATGATGTTGCTAGCCATTGGCAAATATATGAGGCAGAGCCCAGGATCTCTGGGCAAGCAGAATCCACCCTCTCTACTGTTCTGATGTTGCTACTGCTCCAGTCAAGGCTCTGCCAGAGCATAAGTAGAATCTGTGGGAATGGAGCTAGTGGTTTTAAGACTCAGGGACCATAGGCACTAGAGGGGATGGGAGGGGGAATCCCCTTGGGAAGGCCATAATGGCACACTATCTATAGGGGCAATGGCCATGACTGAAAGGGAGTGAGGGAAAAGGACTCCCCCCCCCCTTTCTGATGTGGCCACACCCCCTTTGGAGCATCACAACTTCACCATACTCTGCAAGAGCAGGACCACATCAGAAAAGGGGTGGGAGAGCCACACCTGTGCCCAATTCCTGCTCTAGGCAGGAACCTAACCATACTGCTGGAACCTAACCATACTGCTGCTCAGGAGGCCAGGGATGGGATCAGGATCCAGAAGCTGGAGCTAGGCAGGAGCCAAGAGTCAGAATGAGGCATCTGGGGCAAAAACACACTGCTAGCTTCACAGGCTAAGCCAGGTAGCATGCCTGGAACTCTCTCCCTGAATACCTTTGTTCCACTCCCTCTCTCTCAATGTTCAAATCCCTCCTAAAAACCTACCTCTTCTGTCAGGCTTTCCCTAGCTCCTCATCCCCTTAGTCCCCTTCCTGATTTTTCCCAACATCACCTTCCCCTATGTAACTACTACTATTACGACTACTATTTATCATTTCTATAGCGCTACTAGTCGTACGCAGTGCTGTACAGATACACACAACAGTCCCTGCTCCATGGAGCTTACAATTTGATCAAGACACAAAGACATAGACAACTGCGAATAAATAAGAGTCTCCCTATGAATAATGGGCTACAGGATGATGCAGGTATTCAGTAAGTTTATTTCTTTCAGTTAAAATGGTTGAAATCCACAAGGCTATGATATGGATAGGGTCTGGGCTCATGATTTAAAAGCCATCTCAAAGAAGTGGGCCTTTAGGCGGAACTTGAATATGGACAGGGAGGGAGCCCGATGCGCCACCTCAGGAAGTTTGTTCCCTTCCAAGCACATAGTGCAGCAAGGCGGAAAGTGCGGAGTCAGGAGTTGTCAATAGAGGAGAAGGACACAGATAAGAGCATCTTGCCCAATGAATGGAGGTCATGAGAAGGGGCATAGGGGAGATAAGAGAGGAGAGGTACCGAGGAGCTGCAGAGTGAAGACACTTCTAGGTGAATAGTAGAACCTTGAACTGTAAGTGGAAGCAGATGGGAAGCCAGTATAGTGACTTGAGGAGAGGGGTTACATGGTCATAATGGCATGCAAAGAAGGTGAGTCTCACAGCTGAGTTTTGAAAAGACTGTAGTGGAAATAAGTGTCTCAGTGGAAGACCTGTGAGAAGCAGGTTGCAGTAGTCTAAGCGTGGTGTGATGAGAGAATGGATTAGAGTTTTAGCAGTGTGTTCAGACAGGAGGGGACAGATTTTGGCAATATTATAAAGAAACAACAAGTTTTGGCAGTGTTTTGAATGTGAGCAGAGAAGAAGAGAGAGGAGTCAAAGATGACCCCAAGGTTTTAGGCTGAGGAGACTGGGAGAATGACAGTTTTCTCTACAGAGATGGGGAGAAGTGGGTTTAGGAGGAAAGTTAAGAACTTCTGACTTTGCCAGGCTAAGTTTAAGGTGGTGGTGAGACATCCAGACAGTGATGTCAGACAGGCAGGTTGAGATTTGGGACTGAATTCTGGGTGAGAGTTCCCGTACAGAGAGGTAGATCTGAGAATCAGCAGCATAAAGATGGTACTGAAAGTCATAGGAGGAGATCAGAGCACCAAGAGAATAAGTGTAGAGGAAGAAGAGAAGAGGGCCCAGGAGTGAGTCCTGGGGTACACCAACTGATAGTTGGATAGCAGTAGAGGAGGATCCACCAAAGGATACACTATACATGTGGTGGGAGAGGTAAGAGGTGAACCAGGATAGGAGGACAGAGTCCCGAAATCCAAAGGAGATCAGAGTGTCAAGGAGCAGGTGGTGGTCAACGGTGTTGAAAGCAGCAGAAAGGTCAAGGGGGATGAGGATAGAGTAATGGCCCCTGACGTTGGCCATGAAGAGATCATTGGAGTTTTGACAAGGGCTGTCTCCATGCAATGAAGTGGGCAGAAGCCAGATTGGAGTGGATCAAGAATGGCCTGAGTCACAAGGAAGTCCAGGCAGTGGGCATGAACAGCACACTCGAGCAGTTTGGATGCAATGGGGAGGAGGGAGATGGGATGGTAGTTAACAGGGAAAGTAGGGTCCAGTGTGTTGGAAATACATTCCTTTGGTTGCATCCCCCCTAAGCACCTCATCCTGTTTGTTTGCTAGAAACAGCAGGAGTAGACAGACAGATCAGGGAACCCTTCCCCCATCCTATCTGTCCTACTCCTGTCAGGACCTGATTGGTCAATCTCCTCCCCCAGGAGATTTCTCATCTCTTTGTGTCTCAGAGAGCTTCCTTCCTCCCTCTTGAACACACCTAGTCTTAGGACTTAGCATAGATGTAGGCCTTTCCTATCCTACATGTATTTCCTAATAAAGCTACTTAAGCTTAAGTATGCTTCCTGCCTGCTTATTGATGATTAGCTACTCACACTCCTCTGTAAACTCTGCATTGGGCAAATGGATGCAATGATCTCACAGTCCTTGCATTTCCAACAGGGTTATGGGCCCAGACACCCAAAAGGCAGCGCAGAGTGAGTAAAATTGAGTGCTAGCATTAATCTTAAAGGCAGAAAAGAAAAGAAAGATTTTAGTCTCTGTGACCATGGATTCTATGCTGAAGGTCTCCATTCCAGAGAGGCTCACTGGAGCAACAAACTATGAAGCTTGGAGTCATAATGCAAGGATGGCACTGGGAGGACAAGGCCTAAGGAAAATGCTGGAGTCCAACAGACCTACAGATGCAGGGGCAGCACAAGAACTCTGGGATGAGAAAAATGACAAAGCTATGGCAATCATCTCAATGTCGGTGAGTCAGCGTTTACATGTGTACATACATGACAAGTTAACTGCAAAAGATATGTGGGAAATTTTACAGAGACTGTATCAAGGGAAGTCAAATATATCAAAGATACAAATGCTTAAAAGACTTTGTAATATGAGAATGGATGAGAGTGAAGATTTTTCAGCTCATGTTAATGGCCTGCTTGAACTAGTCAGGAGACTGGAAAATCAAAAGCTGAATTTACCAGATGAATTGATAGTGGCATTTCTGCTGAACTCTTTACCACCAACAACTTTTCAAACAGTCTGTCAGATAATAGAAATGCAGGATAACCTATCTTTGGATGTTGTTATTCAGAAACTTGAGGAATTTAATATGGCTCAAACTAATGAACAGCCAAACTTTTCCTCACAGCTTGCCTGCAAGGCAGCTGAGAACAAGAAGCCTTTTGCAAATTCAAAAGGATCTGCAAGAGTTAAGTGTTGCTTCAATTGCGGGGAAACCATGCATCTCGCATATCAATGCACCAAGCAAGAAGTTCCCAGCTTCTCTGCAAAGAACAAAGGGAGCCATGATAGGGCTTTCAGCCTGGTTGAGGAAAAAGCATCTCAACTTAAAAATGTGGAAGGAATAGAATGTGAGACTGCTTCACATGATTTCTTTGTTGATTCTGGAGCAACTAAAAATCTTATAAAGGACAAAGACAGATTTATTGATCTGGATAGGACTTATAGAACTCCTATAAGATTGGCTAATGGAGAGAAAGTTTATTGTCAAGGAAGAGGCAGGGCTAAACTCATATGTCATCTGGGAAACGGTGAGGAAATGAAAGTTACCATTGAAGAAGCTCTATATGTCCCAGAATTGGATCATAATTTTATAAGTGTCAAGTATGCTGTACAGAAAGGTTTTGCAGTGCATTTTGAAGGGAAATATTGCAGAATTTCAAAGGAAAAGGAGCTTTTTATGCGAGGAATGCTGGATTCAAATGGCCTATTCAAGGTAGATTGCTTGCAACAGGATCAGTATGCAAATGCTGCAAAAGATTGCAGACATAAGAACTGTGAAAGCAAATGGCACAGAAGGATGGGCCATAGAAATGCAGATGTGTTGCATGCACTTCCAGACCTAGTTAAACATTTTAAAATGAACTCATGTGCAACTAAAGATGAGAGATGTGTTTGCTGTGTAAAAGGAAAGGGAACTAGGCCCTCCTTTCATCAGAGCAAGGAGGAAGCCACACAGCACCCCCTACAGCTCATTCATAGTGATATCTGTGGTCCTATGAAGACAAAAACAATTGCAGGAAACCAGTATGCATTGACTTTCATAGATGATTTTTCCAAGTTCACGTTCACTTACTTGATTAAAGAGAAAAGTCAGGTGCTGGAGAAATTTAAGGAATATGTTGCAAGAGCCAGCAATAAGTTTGGAAGATCACCTCAGATCCTAAGGTCAGATAATGGAGGTGAATATGTTTCAAAACAGATGAAAGAATTTTTGAAGCAAAAAGGAATTGAACACCAGACAACCATCCCGCATACACCAGAACAAAATGGAGTAGCAGAAAGAAAAAATCGCTCTCTCATAGAGATGGCGAGATGTATGCTTTTGGATGCGAATCTGCCAAACAAATACTGGGGGGAAGCAGTAATGACTGCCACATACCTGCAGAACAGGCTCCCAACCAAAGGTGCAAAAGCAACACCTTATGAACTATGGCATGGGAACAAGCCCAGTGTGGGGCACATTAGAGTGTTTGGCTCTAAAGCCTATGCTTATATCCCAAAGGCCAAAAGGACCAAACTTAACACCAGATGTGAAGAAGGGATACTTGTTGGCTATGCACAAGGATGCAAGGGATACAGAGTAATGGACACTGACACTGGAAATGTGAAGATAAGCAGTGTGGTCTATTTTGATGAAAATGAAAAGGGAAGCACTGATCAAATGCCAGACCTAATGAGGCCAAGTTCATCAAGACAGAAAAAGACTGCAGAACTGCAGATAAAAGAGGAAGCTGAAGTTTCATTTGATTTGACCATGTTCAATCAACCTGAACCAGAAGGGGGCACTGACACCAACACTGATGCTGATGCTGAAACTGAAGCAGAACCAGAACTGGAACCAGAAGATAACACTGATGCTGATACTGAAACTGAAGCTGAAGCAGAACCAGAACCAGAAGTGAGACGTTCTGAAAGACACAACAAAGGAGTGCCAGCAGCGAGATTCTCCTACGCGGCAAAAGTGGAGGAACCACAGGAGCCCTCAACATGGCAAGACATTCAAAAAATGCAAACCAGTGAGGCGTGCAAATGGAGAGATGCTGCCAAGGAAGAAATTGAGTCTCTTAATGAAAATAAAACATGGACACTCACAAAGCTACCTGAAAACAAAAAGGCCATTGGATGCAAATGGGTCTTCAAGACCAAGCATAATGCAGAAGGGGAAATCACGCGCCACAAAGCGAGATTAGTGGCCAAGGGATATTCCCAAAAATACGGCGAAGACTACGACGAAACCTTTGCTCCAGTAGTAAGGCACACCACAATAAGAACACTCCTCAGCATAGCAGCTGCAAGAAAAATGGAAGTGCAGCACTTAGACGTGAAGACTGCATTCCTACATGGTGATATCAAAGAGGATATCTACATGCAGCAGCCGCCGGGATTTAAAGAACCTGGGAAGGAGGAACTTGTGTGCAAACTTCAAAAGAGTATCTATGGTTTAAAGCAAGCAGCGAAAGCCTGGAACGAAAAATTGAATCAATTGCTCCTTAAGGAGGGGTTCATACAGGGAGAAGCTGACCCCTGCCTATACTCAAGGTTCAGAAATAAAAGGAGGACATACATTCTAACTTATGTGGATGATCTGATTGTATGCCATGAAAACAAACGAGATTGTGATGAAATCGTCAGGAATCTGAACAAAGAAATAGAGGTGAAAGACTTGGGAGGTATCACTTACTATCTTGGAATACAAATAGAACGAGAAAAAGATGGAAGTTTCCTTCTCAATCAAAAACAAAAGATAAAGGACATTTTAGAATGCCTAGGCATGACAGAGGCTAATGAAGTGGGGACACCTATGGAAACAAATTTCCTAAGCCAGGAAGGCAACGACGAGCCCCTACCACAGGACAACCAGTACAGAACTGCAATTGGCAAAATGTTGTATGTAGTCACCGTCACAAGGCCAGACATTGCCGCTGCTGTAGGAATACTAAGCAGAAAAGTAAGTGCACCAACCCAAAAGGACTGGATAGCAGTCAAGAGAATAGCACGGTACCTGAAGGGCACAATGCATTTAAACTTAAAACTACCAGCAAGCGAGAACCCCAGATTGATGGGCTATATGGATGCGGACTGGGCCGGAGACAAGACTGACTGCAAATCTGTGAGTGGAAATGTATTTCTGTATGGAGGCGGAGCAATCAGTTGGACTAGCCAGAAGCAGTCATTAATTGCCCTTTCATCCACAGAAGCAGAATTTATTTCAGCCACTCAAGCATGTCAAGAGGTAGTATGGCTACACAGACTACTAAAGGACTTTGGAATAGACGAACCAAAGCCAACTGAGATGTATGAGGACAATCAAAGCTGCATTCAGCTTACGAAAATGGAAAAGATAAAGCCAAGGTCGAAGCACATCAACACCAAGCGTCACTATGTGAGAGAAGCGCAAGAAAAAGGACTTGTTGAACTGATTTATTGTCCTACAGAGGAAATGATAGCGGATGTGCTGACCAAACCGCTACCCAGAGACAATTTCCAGAGGCTACGAGAAGCATTGGGAATTGTCAGCAGTGCACATAAATGATTCGGTGCACGGGACGATGAGAAGGGGTGTTGGAAATACATTCCTTTGGTTGCATCCCCCCTAAGCACCTCATCCTGTTTGTTTGCTAGAAACACCAGGAGTAGACAGACAGATCAGGGAACCCTTCCCCCATCCTATCTGTCCTACTCCTGTCAGGACCTGATTGGTCAATCTCCTCCCCCAGGAGATTTCTCATCTCTTTGTGTCTCAGAGAGCTTCCTTCCTCCCTCTTGAACACACCTAGTCTTAGGACTTAGCATAGATGTAGGCCTTTCCTATCCTACATGTATTTCCTAATAAAGCTACTTAAGCTTAAGTATGCTTCCTGCCTGCTTATTGATGATTAGCTACTCACACTCCTCTGTAAACTCTGCATTAGGCAAATGGATTCAATGATCTCACAGTCCTTGCATTTCCAACACAGTGAAGGTTTCTTGAGTAGTAGTGTGATCACAGCATGTTTGAAGGAAACAGGAATGGTTGCAGTGGAAAGTGATAAATTGAGGAACTGCAGGGGAGATAGAATGGAGGAGATGGGTGGGGCTAGGATCAGAGGAGCAAGTGGTGAGTTTGGAGGAGGAGAGAAAGTGGGTGATTTCCTCCTCAGTAACTTCAAAAAAAGAGGAAAGGATGACAGGTGCTAGTGGAAGGGCGGGAGATTGATGGGGCTTAACAGAGAATGCTAGGTGAATCTTTTAAATCTTGTCATAGAACAAATCAGCTAGAGTCTGGGTAGAGAGCAAAGGGGTGTGTGTATTTAGAGTAGGGAGGCAAGTATGGGAAAGAGACAGTGGGGACTGGAGGCAAAGGAGTCAGTCAGATGGACATAGTAAGCTTGTTGATCAAGGGCAATAGCTGAACTGAAGGAGGTGAGCATGAATTTGAAGTGCTGGAAGTCAGCACAGGAGCGGGATTTTAGCCAGAGACTCTCTGCAGAGTGGGCACAAGTACATAGGCAGCAAACTTGGGTAGTAAGCCAAGGTTGAGGCTTAGCACACCTGACAGGATGGGGGAGAGTTGGGGCAAGAGTATTCAAAGCAGAAGAGAGTGCAATATTGTAGCAGGAACGTGCCTCCTCAACAGACTCCAACGAGGTTGTGGAGGAGAGGAGACATGAGGCAATAGTGGAGAGGGTGCAAGGGTTGATAGTCTGGAGATTTCTAACGGTTGTTGTAGTGATTGGACGAGGTTGTGGGAGAGAGTGGTTAAGTGTAAAAGTTAGCAGATGATGGTCAAAGAGGGGAAAAACAGAGGTGGAGAGGCCTGAGAGAGCAGTTGGATGAGAAGACTAGATCAAGGCAGTGGCCATGCTGGTGAGTAGGGGGGTAGAGCATAGTTGGAGGCCAAATGAGGAGGTTAGATCAAGAAGCTTGGAGGCAAAGAGTCAGAGAGGTCACCAACATGGAAGCTAAATTCCCCAAGTATAAAAGAAGGGGAAGTTGGGGCAAGGAAGAAGGAAAGCCAGGAGTCAAAGTCAGCAAGGAAGGAAGCGGAGGACCTATCAGGGGGTATGAATGACAGGTGCCTGGAGAGATAAGGGAGTGAAGAGTTGAACAGAGTGGCCCTCAAAGGAGGAAAAGGAGTGGGCTGGAGGAGGTAGGAGTAACTAAGCCAAGCACGTGTACCTGCAACCTCTCGCTGTCCCTGGGCAGCCCAAGGACAGTAAGATTGTTGGCACCCCCTGAGCTTTTTGGGATAGGGCAGGGTATAAATCCCTAATAAATAAAATAAATACTACTACTACTACTACTACTAATAATAATAATATAATATAGTAATTTACTACATCCAGATGCTTTACTCCCAGCAACTCAACTTCTGATATCAATATTAATAAAATATTGTATGTATTAATTATCATACTATTTGTAGTCAGTGTATTGGGGGACAAATAAGCACATTAACAAGGAGCACAGGGGTCACAGAATGCACAGTACAAATGGCCGTGAAAGCATTAGATTAACTTCTGGGATGGAAGGGAAGCTTGCCCTTGTCCTGTCCCCATCCCAGGAACCCATGTACACACATGTTCAGGATGCACTGTGCACTACTTGATCAGTGCTTAATGCAATTCACACCAGCATGGAGCATTGAATCAAAAGATATTATACATGAAACAGCTCATGGGAGAAGACTAATTTGTGGCTGCTCAAACATGCAAGAACATAAATAACTGTACAACCAGCAACACCATGGGCAGGAAACCTTTGCTGTCCTGCAGGTCACTTTGCAAATTAGTACAAGCTGCAAGGACTGGACAGGAGTTGGGGCAGGGTTAAGGGGTGTCCTCAGGCTGGAGGAAAGGAAGGAGAGGGGCCAGATCATGGATCCACTTCCTATCTTTGTGTGCATGCCCTCATCTCTGCTCCCTTCCCCTGAGCTCACTCTTTCAGAGCTTGTGGGGAGGGGCTGGATTCAGAGGCCAGATTAATAATTTGGAAAAGGGCAAAATAGGGGGAGTCAAAGGCTCATGGGCTGCAGGTTCTCCTCCCCTGCTCTATATGATTATGGTAATATAACCAGTTTTATATCACATGTTGGCTGAGTGTTTGGTTATGTTTGGTAACAATCAGACACAACAAATGATGGTTATGGTTCACAAACCATTTATTCCAGAGACGCCCCATCAGGGATTCAGTGGGAGGGATTCTCCAGTGTACGTTGTTTGTGGATCACTGTTGGTGCATGTTAAAAACTGAAAACAAGTGGCTAGTGTTGCATCTAGTAACACCCTAAATGGTCAGAGTAGCTCCTAATCCTGAGGGTCAAGTTTGACTATCGTGCTTTGTCCTTCAAGAAAGAAGGCATGGCTGGAGTCTGGGAGGAGAATCTGGGAAACATGGAGACCATATAAGAGAGTCTTTAAGAACTGAAAGAAATTGGATTAGAGGTTGCTGGAGAGAAAAAATTTCAAAAGAACACAAAGAATTTCAGGAAGTAGTAGACCAGAATATTGGGTTGCAACAAAATGAAGGAGAAGAATAAGTCTCAAAGAGAGGCAAATGTAAACAGGCAGAGAGTAGCCTCACATATACAGTCAACTGCTGTTTAGAGTTGAACAAGTAAACCTGGTGAAATAGACAAAGCTGTCCAATTTGAATGACTCAAAATGAAACAAACAAAACAGGCACTGAATGCTATCTGGCCAGTGGCCACTCTCCATTTGATTATCTTCTTTTCGTCTTGTTCGCTTATTCCATTTGTTTGTTTGGTTTTTGGACTGTTTGTTTCCATTTTGGGCAGCTTGTCTGGTTTATTTTTACTGGTGGGTCTTGTTTTTTAAATCTGTATGCAAAAACCCATGGACAAAAAACCAGAGGTGACAAAAAGAATGAACAAAAACAAATGAAATAATCAAAATTGTGAAAACATGATTATTTGAATGTTGTGATTAACATTGTTCAGGTCGACTAAAGCTTATACAAAATTGCAAAAACTCCCCAAGCTGTGAATATTTATTTTGTTACTCATTTCATCTCACTGCTGATTTTGTGCACAGACATGTCAGGTTGCGCATCCATATTAGTAAATGCTACAGGATTCCATTGCACAAAAATGAAAACACATTAGCCCTAATGTAGCTTGTCTGCTCTTTTCTCGGGCCAGGAAAATGGGCATATTACAGCAAAAAGAGGGGCACGTCACAGAGTATATTATTTAGTAAGGGGAGCAATATGTAGCATGGACTCTTGTCATCAGAAACATAAGGGAAGTCCTCAAATAGTAATGCATCTGTAGCATGATTTTAAAGTGACATTGCCAAACAATACATTCTTCCGACATAATTTTTACTCTCAGTGCACATAACAATATTTGAATTGTTCTTAGTTGGCACATTTCTTTCTGTGCCCACTGTCAGTTTAATGGAAACAGTCGGAAGGGTTAGTTTCTTCAAGAAAGCATTAATGAGCACAGCATGCCAGACTGTGGTGGAGCTGACACAAATCCAGGCATCACAATTAAGATCAGCTCTGTTGTTCTCTCATTGGTGGGAGGAGGGAGAGAAAGAGAAATGATGACATCATCCATTTTACACTTTGCAGGCCAGGAACCTACATACTGAAGGTCAGCCAGCTTGAATAAAAAAGACTTGAAAATTAAAAAGGGTTGGGCTAGCCACAGAGAATAGCAGCAGGTCAGTTTTAGCTGTGACCTTTTGAGTACGGGCTCCAGCAAACTCAGTATAAAATAGCCATGCCCCAGCAGGTAAGCAGCAACAGGAAAGCATCTTACCTGAACTCCCTTCAATTGCCTCTGGATTTTTAAGCCATATGGTCAAAATATTTTTTGTTCTCATAACAAAAGTGTAGAGCAAAGAGATAAGACAGACAGCAAAGGAAGGGAAAGATTTAAAAGAAATAATGGCATCCATTCGTATTTATTAACAGGCTGTTTGACTTTTATGTTCTACCATTTGCATGGGGTGTGTGTGTGTGTGGTTCAGCTGTCCTGTTACAACTGTCTTGAAAAGACAGAGACAATCTGTCATAGAGCAACTTCATTTACATGGAATAGATTTTCTCAAATGTAAGTTTCTCAGAGCAAGAAAAAAGACTGTATCAAATGTTGCACTCTATAATTCTGCAATGCATCAGTAATACAAATACATTAGCACAGTAACCCCACTGTAACTGCTATATAGTTCTCCATTTTTATACGTGTAACTATCCTTGGTTTATATAGCTGAGCTCCTGCAAAGTACGGTACCAGTAATTCATATCAACAGATGCTATACTTATTGCTGGAAGTATTTAGTGCTACCCCCTTTAAAGTCCATTGTGGGAATGGCAAGCATAAGAAACTAGGAACCCTGCTAATCTTGGCCACTGTGGGATGAAAGGTTGTGGGGTGAGGAGCGTCTGGATCATGGGAGAATGTGGGGTTTGGGGGACAAGGCCAGGATTGAAGCTAGGACTCGGGATCGGGGTGCAAGGCTGAGGGCAAGGGCAAAGGTAAGGTGTAGCAAGAGGCAAGGCAGGAGAGATGTGGAGAAGAACATAGATATGGTTGGGACCAGAAACCAGAAGGAAGAGCGTGAGGGGGATGTTTTGCCCAGCTTTCAGGTGCTATCAATATATGCCAGCCTTATATGCTGCTTAGCAGCCACCCAGGAACCTGGGAGTCAGTGGGGCTGATCCCATGTCCTGTCTACACATGCCCATTGTAGGGACATTGTGCTACACGCAAGCCGTACGTGACCCACACAAATCCTGTGCACAAGAGGTTTAGGATCACGGCCAAGGATAGGGGCTGGAGACAACCAGAGAAAAGGAGTGGCTACGAAAAGGCAGGGAAACACCCTGGGGAGAGCAACTGGGACTGATGTAGTGGCTGGCCACCAACCCCTGGTGGTGTGGGTTCAAGGCTGGGTCTGTACAGTTTTGCAGCAATCTGCTAACTGGCCAGATTGCACAAAAATCCCTTATCGTGAAGCCAAAGTACATTATTTCTATAGTGCAAGGATAGTCAAACCCTGATCAGAGGGTGATTTCAGACGTTACGGGGCCCTTTGGCCCCGTACCAAAATCACCCTATTAATTCCCCGCCGGGGTGACCCCGTCACGCCATATCAGATGTGCCGGGGGATCCCGGTGGGGAATTGGGGAGGGGGCGGGGCCACGCAGCGCAACGTGCGGCTGCTCAGCCCCGCCCCCTCCACGCTCCCCGCTGCCCGCCCTCTAGGGAGATGGGCGGGCGGCGGGGCCAATGCGGCCGCTGCGTCGGGCCGGATTTGCCACGGCCCGGGGTCCCGCCGGTGATCCCGGACCGTGGCNCATTAGCCCTAATGTAGCTTGTCTGCTCTTTTCTCGGGCCAGGAAAATGGGCATATTACAGCAAAAAGAGGGGCACGTCACAGAGTATATTATTTAGTAAGGGGAGCAATATGTAGCATGGACTCTTGTCATCAGAAACATAAGGGAAGTCCTCAAATAGTAATGCATCTGTAGCATGATTTTAAAGTGACATTGCCAAACAATACATTCTTCCGACATAATTTTTACTCTCAGTGCACATAACAATATTTGAATTGTTCTTAGTTGGCACATTTCTTTCTGTGCCCACTGTCAGTTTAATGGAAACAGTCGGAAGGGTTAGTTTCTTCAAGAAAGCATTAATGAGCACAGCATGCCAGACTGTGGTGGAGCTGACACAAATCCAGGCATCACAATTAAGATCAGCTCTGTTGTTCTCTCATTGGTGGGAGGAGGGAGAGAAAGAGAAATGATGACATCATCCATTTTACACTTTGCAGGCCAGGAACCTACATACTGAAGGTCAGCCAGCTTGAATAAAAAAGACTTGAAAATTAAAAAGGGTTGGGCTAGCCACAGAGAATAGCAGCAGGTCATATAATTATGATGTAACTGCCTCTGAAATGCACTGTATTTCAAAAAGAACCCTTGTTCCTGTGTAACTGCTATATTGCTAACTGTTCCTAGTATTTAATGACTACTTAGTGCTACTGGACACACTACTATTGCACTACGGTGCTATTGTGCTAATAGCAATAGCACTAATAACACTGGTGCAATTGCAGTAGCACTGAACAAACTACCAAAACACTGAATAAATGAAGGAAGCGAAGTAACTGAAGTTACCAATATGAAATAGCTAACTTTATTGCTATTGTATGGCTAACAAAGATTTATTTGCATAACCCTTCTTTTGAACAAATACATGAATAATCCTTGTTAATATACAGCAAATTGCTTCAGTCCTAAAAATATCTTCCTCCCTTTTTGCTCTGTGTCTGCTACACTTCCCCCAAAAGCATCCTGCAGACATCCAGAGATCAAGAAGGAATACTTCTGAGAAGTGTAGTTCCAGCCCATGTCTTCCCAAAGACCACATTATTCATGATGGAATGCCAGAGACTACTTCCCACCTGTACTACTACTACTACTACTTTCTATAGTGCTACTAGGCAAAAGTAGCACTTTACAGTCACAGGTTTTGGAGACAGGTCCCTGCCCAGTAGGCTTACAATCAAAGATGGACAAGAGTGAGGGGAACACAGACACACACCCATTTTTGTTTGTTTTTTAAGATGGGAAACTGAGGCTGAGAGGTTGTGACTTAATGGCCAAGACCACCCCATGAGTTCATGGTGAGGCCAGGATTTAAACCCTGGCTTCACAGGTCCAAGTCCAACACCTTATCCACGACACTGGCTCTCACGCTTATACCAAATGGAAGTGATAGGAGCATGCAAGATATTGACCCATAGGAGGCAAGGTATTGGAGATCTTTTTATAAAAATTTAAAGAAATAAAGAGCTAAAAAGTGGCCCCAAGGAACTAAACAGTTTACCTGCAAGAGAAGAAAAGAACATCAAGGAGTTTCTGTCCAGATATTCCGACTGCATCACTACTTCTGGGGCAAAACCCTTAAGAGCGTTACCTCACATGTCAGCTACACAGTTTGGATCTCTGAAGCTGCTTGCACATGTACATTGCTTGTATTAGATGTCACGCAGCTTGTAGGTGGAAGTTCAGAAGATTACAATGGTAGTTACCACACTATATTAATCTAATTAAACAAAATGCTCCTTCTTCTTCCCAGCCATCTATAATGAGCAATCACAGAGAAAGGGGAGCAATAAATATTCTTAGGACAGCTTAGCGGCAGGAGAGAGCCACATTGGTATTCCGTTCATTTAGCACTTCAAGTGGAAATAAAGATTTCTTGGAACAGGGCTTCATAGCAATACTCTGACAGGTATTATCACACCGCTCCTTTTCACTAGGCAGAAAGACACAGCAATTATCTTTCAGGTTGTCTACTGCAGAGGACAAAATCTATTGCTGGACTGGATTCAGGTTGAAAATAAACTAGCTTTTTAATGTTTCTCCCTTCCCCATTGCTTCGCCATACTTTATTGTTATAATGTTTGCTTTAAGGAATGGGGCCACATATATCAAGCATCACACATGCACAGTCGAAGGTATTGTGTTCCGAGACAAGTGACAACCTTCAGAAATTCCCAGAAATTCCTGAATGAAATGGGTCTGATTCTCCATAGCACTACACTTTCTGGAAGCTTCCAAACCAGATTAATCATAAATTTATGGTAGCACCACACCCTGGTCCAGTATGGACTTACACTATGGTGCAATTATCTGGAGCATGTCACGAGAATAGGGGAAGGAAAGGGATATGAGGGAAAGGAAGGGGGAGGGGACGGGGTCTTTTTCTCTGAATCACACACGCTCCAGGAGAGGGGCGGTTTGCCTCGTTTAACTAGGCGGGCTACAAGTGAAAGATGGTCCCTCAGGGTGGTGTGTGGGCTTTCCCTCTGACTCAGAAGGCAACCCTTTTCATCATCAGGACAACGAGAGCAAACCAATTGCCCCACAGGGAAAGGGGAGACAATAGACTCTAGATCCCACTCACACCAGTTGCTAGGTGGGGCCCAGGGAACCGTGAAGGCTGGTGGGGAAAGGAAGGGATAGGATTTACCCAGGGAGGGGGAAAATGAGGAGGGGAACAAGGGAAGAGGGGAACGGGGAAAGGAGGAACTAGGGAAGTGAAGAGGCAGGGGCAGACACTCACAACCAATACAAGGCGTAAGGAGAACTTCACCACCGGGGCTCACTAGGGAGGGATAGGGTATAGGGGTCAAGGTTTTCCACAGACTTGGGCTGACGCGTTCCACAAAGACAAGACTCACAACAATGGCTTAGGACTCACTCATACACACTCACTCTGAAATATTGCAGGCAGGGGGAGGGGGGGGAACACAGGGACTCCAAACGCACTCTCCACTCGCTCTCTCTCTCTCTCTCTCTTTCTCGCAGGCTAACAGGCAGGGGATTCAACTACAAGTAGCAATCAAGCAAGGGGGCCAGTCTCTCGCAAAACGATCACCGGTGGGGGCTCCAAGCCCCGCCGCTAACCTTTATAGTTCCCTGCTCTCAGGGCGAGGCTGGAGCGTCCTCCACCCCCCCCCGGGAGCACGTCAGGGAGCGTTGCGTTGGGGCGGGGCTTCCCCTGTTCCCCTGCATGCGGCGCTAGCCCCTCCCCTTGCTGAGCATGCTCCGGCTCTTGCTGTCTGCCGCTTATTGCGGCGAGGTTCAAGCCGGTGTTGCGCACCCCGCACGGGGGGGCACCGCCTGACAGAGCATGAGTGCAAAATGCAAGAAACAAACCAGCCAGAGCTGCTGAAAAATGGGGTGTTAACCCAAGTGACAGCAGAGCTCCACCATCATTCACAACCCAACCTGGATCGGGAACCCACCGCCAATATAGTCCCAACCAGGTCAAGCCGGCCAACAAACATGCCAGCGACTGGGCCACTGGGGAGGGCAGGGAGCCACATGAATGTATGGCCACTTGCCCATGCCCCTGCACAGCACCCAACACCCTGGCCCCTGCCATGCCAGGAAGCCATGGCAGAGAATGATGACCTCCATTCTGGCCAGCCATGGTGGACCTGATCTGGACCAGTTCACCAGTTCACAGCAGGCTACAACAGACATCTCTGAGATCACAGCCTAGTCTTGAAACTGACATGTCCAGAAGCAATCTTGGGCCAACGTCTGGCAGCACACCAACAAACATGCCAGTGGCTCATGGGCCAAGGCAGGTCCCTGTCACATTTGTTAACACCCATGGAGGTCTGCCCCACTCACTTTCTATCCCCTTCGCTTCCAGTCCAGAAAGGAAGGAGAGGAAGAGAGAATTATTATTATTTATTATAAACATTTACATAGCACCGGTCATGTACCTGGCGCTGTACAGAACATAGAAATAGACGTGGTCCCTGCTTGTGGCTTACAATCTAAGAATGGGGTTAAACTGATGTCTGACCAGGCAGGTATCCAAGGCCAGTTCCTCCTATAATTTAGTTATTTGGAGGACTAACCAAGTAGCTGAATTGTATTATCTACTAATTCATTTCAGCTCTAGCACTGGTGCAAGTGGATTTCCCAGGAGTTGTACATGCACTATGCTCCATGGGGCTCTGTGACATCCTCTCCCCGGGGCCTTACATGTGGAGTCCTGCAAGGTTCCCATCTTATCCCCTCTCCTGTTCAACATATGTATGCAGCCTTTGGGGGAGGTCATCAGAGGGTTTGGTGTAAGGTGTCATCAACATGCTGATGACACCCAACTATCTCTTTTTTTCACCAGACCCAGGCCCGACAGTCTTGGATGCCCATGTGGCAGCTGTGGCAAAGGGCACATTTCACCAATTACACCTGGCATGACGGCTTAGGCCGTATGTCTCGGACTCAGACCTTGCCACGATCATCCATGCTTTTATTACCTTGAGACTGGACTAATGTAACGCGCTCTACGTGGGCTACCCTTGGTGACGGTCCAGAGACTGCAGTTGGTGCAGTCTCCTTAGGGGGACGAGTTGTTGCAAGTATATTACTCCGGTGCTCCATTCTCTATGCTGGCTGCCGATAGTCTTCCGGGTCCAATTCAAGCTGTTAGTTTTGACCTTTAAAGCCCTAAACGGCCAGGGCCCCACTTATCTGCAGGACCGCCCTCACCCTCAGGATTCTGGATTGGCCTCTGAGGTCGGCGCCCTCCTTCAGGTTCCCCGGGTTTCCCAGGTGTCGACCATGAGGAGGGTGTTCTCAGTGGCCACTCCGCAGATGTGGAACTCCCTCCCGTTGGAGGTCTGCCTGGCCGTAGACCTCCCCTCTTTCTGTAGATAGTGTAAAACCTGACTGTTCCACTGGGCTTTTGCGAGGGTGATGGGATGGGTGGTTTGGGCTAGGGTGGATTTTTATTGGTTTTACCGTTGGGTTGTTTTAAATGTTAAATTTTATAATATTATTTGTTTTAAAATATTGTTAGCTGTCCCGAGATGCTGTACATGAGGGGGTGGCATAAAAATACAAAACTAAATAAAGATAAACAAGCATTTCAGTATATCAGAAATGTTTTGCTGGCATCCTCTAGTCCCACAATAGGTAAAAACATTGTTGAGATGGAGGAAACTGGAGAAGAGAAGTCAAGCAATTTGCCCAAGCCAGGAGAGGGATTCTATTGTAGAGTCAGAACTAGGATGCAGGATTTTCTGGCTCCCGATCTTGAGATTCAAATAGTTTTACTAGATATTCAAGATTTTTTCATAGCATCCACTCATGAGGATAATTTATCTGATTAGTAATGATCATGATTTTAATTTGCTGTTAACAATAGGACTGTTTAGCACTGTTTACACTCAGAAAATATAATCATCTGGTCTGTCTGAAGTACTGCCTTATTTTTATTGTGCCATAACACAAAGTTCCATTCTGTACATGGGTAAATTAACCCAAAGCTCCATTCTATAAGTGGGTAAATTAAACACAAAGCTGCATTCTGTAAGTGGGTAAATTGCACATTAAATTCCTCATTGCAAGAGGGTAGTGGAGCTCTCCACTGATTCACCATCTCCAAAGCGCTGGAACTCTGCACACGACTGCTGAAGTCCTACTGCCTCACAGTGGAAGAGGTAGCTTCTTAACTCCATCTAGAGGTTCTAGGGAAGACAAGTCTGGCTTTGTGGGGAGCAGAATCTAGGACAGCAGAAGTGTTTAAGGCAGGGTTAAACACTGTCGATGGCTAAATTTAGGGAAGAGGATTTATGTATTATGTTGCATTTTGTGCTATTGTTTGGAGATACTGTATCAAGAGGAGGGTGAGCTTGAACAGTAATGAGGGTTGGGCTTGGTGCTCTACCAAGGAATAAGTATGCTTTATTAAGGCCTCGTTTGCAATAGAGATTTTGAACATGGGTTGTCATCCCTCATGGGTTGACCCACAGTCTCCAGGTTCTGGGTGGAGTTTCTGTATTCCTTGGTTCCTGGAACAGGAATTTTGACTGGGAAATGCATCACAAATCAGGATTCATGTTACACAAGTTGGCGGTGCTGCCAACCTTTCGGAAATTCCCTCTAGCTCATCCAGAGAAGAGCTTGTCAGTTAACCCTTTCTCAGAAAACTGCTTCTCCTGGGGGTGAACCCAGATTTTCACCTGGCTCTGATTTTGATCAGAACTAGGCATTTCATCTGGTCCAATCAAAATCTGAACAAACAATCAGTCCAATTATCCAATCCGATTGGACCAATAAATAAATAATTATTAATAGTGATAATAAATAGAAATTTTATTTCAACTGGGATTTTGATTGGAATCTTTTTCAATCGAAATTCAGGCTGAAATACCAGACAACTGTTCTGTATTCATGGAAATGTCCACAAGAAAACACACACACACCCTTTTCCTAACATGTGAAGCGCTGTGATATCATGGTGCTCCATGGGATCCAGGCCCTCTTGTTTACAGGGAGCCTGACATGGCTTAAGTCCGAGGGGCTTGAAGGGCTCCCAAACCAAGCCTGACCAGACTCCTGACAGCACTCTGATCTCCTGGGGTATGGTATGCAGCACTCTAACACAGAGGCCATTTTTAGATGGGAAGTGCCCACATGGGTTCACCCACCCCCCATGCGTCCACCCATCCCCCACGGACCTGGGCGCCTGTCTGAAGGCAGTGTGGGTGGAGGCATGCTCGCACACCCCATGAACCACCCACCCATACTCCTGAACGGAGCAACCTGAGTTTCTTTCCCAGTTACTTCATGCACGGGCATGAATGGACAGGTCCATCTAAAAATGGCCAGAGACATGAAGGACCCACCCTGAGCTTGAAAGCCGTTACACCTCCATAACTAAACACTTCCCAAACACAGTTTGACTCCATTACCTTCTAATTAACTTGAGTTGGTTAAGACTTCTGTAGATGCTTGTGTGGACACTCCTCAGGTTTAGATGAGGGTGACTACTCCTGAAGCACCGGTGTGTGTGTGTGTGTGTGTGTGTGTGTGTGTGTGTCCATAGAAGATGACTGGATATCAGCAGTTTTTCATCAGCCAAGCTAAGGGTGTAACAATGGCATCAAACTAATTTGCTGCCTTGCAACTTCATAATGTTCTGGCTGCAGAGAGCAAAAGGCTAGATGTCCCTGAGGAAACTGTCAGGTTATTCAGTATCAGGATCTGCAAAGCACATTGGGATAGAAGGGACAAGAAAAAGAGGTGCGTGCAGAGGATGGAGAGATTTCACAGAGAAAGAGGAGGGTTCATGCAAAAGAAGCATGAATGTAGGCAAAACAAATGATCATGGTTGGAGGATGACACAGCAGAGAAAAGAGACAATAAGAAAGAAGCAAAGGGAGATGGGAATAAAGGCAAGTGCCTTGAGGAGAAAGGAGGAGAAACAAAGCTGAGAAATAAAAAAAGAGGAAGTTTGCAAATCTTCTGTCATTAAACTGATACTGCATTCACACCTTACAGTGGACGGCAGCAGCACTCCCGTGAGGAGAAGACCCGGTGGGGGAAGGAGGCTGGTGCTGTCACAACATCCGGTGTGAACAGGGTTCTACTGCAACAATACTCATGAATGACAGGGCTAAAAAATCCAGCCCTGTCACTCATGAGTATTGGCATGGTAGAACCCCATTCACACTGGAAGTTGTGAAGTCACTGGCTTCCTTCCCCCGCCG
Organism: Sphenodon punctatus; assembly: GCA_003113815.1. NCBI lineage: Eukaryota > Metazoa > Chordata > Lepidosauria > Sphenodontia > Sphenodontidae > Sphenodon > Sphenodon punctatus. The sequence continues at coordinate 899,080 of QEPC01004787.1, read as the reverse complement.
CATCTTCTCCTCGCAGGAGTGCCACCGCTGTGCCTCCATAAGGTGTGAATGTGGCCTTAGTGAGAGTTTTGCCATTGGCTTCAATGGGTGGAGAATTACACCCTACTTGAGGGTGGGAGGGGGCAGAGAGAGAGAGCATATGGTGGCTGCTGAGAGAAATTTTATTCTTTACATCCAGGTAGTGCTTAGGATCCATTGGCTGCATGGTGCAAGGAATAGGCAGAGCCTTGGGATCATTCTACTGTCATGGCTGTAAAAGGGCAAGGGTGGGGGAAGTCTCCTAGTGTTTGTAACAAGGGAAGTCTCCTGTGCACTCTTCCTAGCCCTGGGAATTACCTAGGTATCATGGCTGTGGTTCTCTGCTGCTTCTCTGCAGAGACAGACTGCACTTATGATTCCTGCCTCTATCATAGCTACATGGACCATGACTCAGAAGTGATTTGCTGAAGGGCTTCAACCTGCTTTGAGATCAAGATGAAGAGCAAAACTGCAGGGCTGGCCTTAGCAATTGCAGGGCCCAGGGCAGGGGAGAAAGGTGGGGCCTCATCCTCCTGCTGGTGGCAAACTCACTGGTGGCCGGTGGGCCTAGGGACATTCCCTGGCTCAAGGGGCGCTCCCTGGCTCAGTCTGGGGGTGCTACCCAGGCCTGGGCTTGGGGACAGGTGGAGGGGGCACTCCTCTCCACCCATCCCCAAGCCCTGCCATTTTGGGGGGCGCTTACCCCATCTGCTGCTGCCACTGACCTGAGCCCCACACCTGCTCTCCAGCTCCCTTGGTCAGGCCAGGCGCCGCAGCAGCAGATTGAATATGCTGCTGTGCACGCCATCACCAGAAGTTGCCAGGGAGTGAGGGAGAGGCAGGGCCTCTCCCTCACTCCCTGGCCCCCTCCACTGCCTGTCTCAGACTGGCCAGGAAGTGAGAGAGAGGCTGAGGCCCCGCCTCTCCCTCATTCCCTGGCTGAGACAGGCAGCAGAGGGGGCCAGGGAGTGAGGGAGAGGTGAGACCTCTCCCTCTCCCTCTCCCTCTCCCTCACTCCCTGACTGAGACAGACAATGGCCAGTGTAACAAGAAGACTTGGAGTCTGGGAGGTTTATTTAAGTTTCTCATTTATTGTTAGAAGTTAAATGAAGAGCAATCCATTGCTAGTTGCTGCTGTGCAGCCAGCTTGCCCACCCGCCCGGGAGAGAGGCGCCAAGTGAGGGAGAGAGCTAGCAGAACCCAAGAAACCCCCTCCCACAAGTCTGGACTGTACCACGCCCCTCCAGGCCCAAGGTGTGCCCAGTCTCCCGGAGCCTGGGCTATACCAAGTCCCCCTATAGCATCTTTACTCCTTTTTTTCTTTTTCTTTTTCGAAAATGTTCCCTTGTTCTACAACATCAACAAAATTAACACAAGGGACAGAAAAAAGAAGAAAAAAGAAGGAAAAAACCCCCAAATGAAGCTTCTAGTCACCTGCTGGGCCAGAGTGCCCATGTTTTATCACCCAAAGGTGATGTCATATGTGTGTGTGTGTGTGTGTGACCAGAGGTTGCTAGCACTTGGCCACCGCTGGAGCCTCATTTTTACCATGGGCTCTAATCAGTTACATAGTCCTTTACGTACCCAGGCGCCCTCAGCAGGTGGCCCACCCTGGACTGTCTGTTCTGGATTACCTTCCGCTCTGTCACTGGGGAGTCTGGTTCTCTGTTTGGGTCCTCCTCCTCACCTTCTAGGGGGGGCATCTCGATGTCTCCTGTGTCGTTTGTTGTGTCTCTTTGTGTTGGTGGAGCCACTCTGGCTCCTTGTTTAGACGCTGCAGACTTTAGTCATCCTCCTCACCCCCTCCTGTCCTGGTCAGTCCAGGGTGTGCCTTCTGTCACAGCAGTTGGGTCTCCGGCTGTATCCCTTGGCTGTGTCTCACTCGTAGGTGTTTCCTATTTTGCTGTTTGGCACGTCCCTCTCGGGTAGTCACTTCATATGATCTGGGGGTTACTGTTTTCTCTATGATCCCCTTGGCCCATGTGTTGTTGGTGCCTTCTGCTGGTTGGATCCACACGTGTGTGCCTGTTTCCAGAGAGGTCTTGTGCTGACCTGCTGTAGTATCTGGCTTGCCTGTGCTGGGTTGTGAGCAGTTCCTGGTGACGGCATCTTTTTGTTTTTGGTTCAAGTTGGTTGTTTGACATGGGAATCCGTGTTCTTGTTCTGTGGCCCAACAATGCCTGCGGTGGGCTGCTGCTACAACTCTGAGTGGGTGTGTTATGATGAGCTAGGAAGGAGAGGTAAGGGTCTGTACCGTTCTTTGTTGCTTGACTGGGCAGTCTCTTTGCTGTCTTTACTGCTGATTCCACTTTGTCGTTGCTCTGTCGGTAGGCAGGGGATGTGGTGACATGTTCAAACTCCCAGTTCCAGGCGAATTCCTGGAACTCCACTGATGTGAACTGAGGGCCATTGTCAGTCATCAGCTGGGACGATATGCCATGTCTGGCAAAATGGGCTCTTAGATTTTCAATGACAAATCTGGACCAGGTGTCTTCTAGTTTGTCAACTTCCCAGAAGTTGGAGTAGTAGTCGATCACCATCAGGTACTGTCCCTCCATCCATGTGAAGAGGTCAATCCCCACTTTCTCCCAGGTTCTTGTAGGTGGGTCATGTGGCTACAGTGTCTCTTTTTGCTGTTGCGTACTGTCTGATCTGCAGGTCTCACACCTTTCACAGAATGCCCGTATTTGTGCTCCCATGCCAGGCCAGTACACGCAGTCTTGGACAAGCCTTATGCAGCTTTCCACCCCCATATATGAAGCGTGTATCGTTTCTAATACTTTTTGTCAAAGCGATGTTGGGATCACTATTGTTGATCCTCTAAATATTAGTCCATCTTGAACACTCAGTTCTGATTTGCAATGGTAGTATGCTTCTGTTCCTCTAGAGGCCCTAGCCTTGTCCTCTGGCCATCCATTAAGAATGGTGGTCTTGAGCATTTACAGTATGGCATCATTTTCTGTTGCTAGGGATGTGTGAACGCGGTTCAGAAGTTGAGTTCGGACTGAACTCGGTCTATTTGGACGATGAACCTGAACCCAAGCCCCAACCCCAACCCCAACCCATCGAACCGAACCCGATACCGAACTCTGAAATGACCGAACAGTTCGGTCGGTTCAGATCACATTCGGATGGTTTGGGTGGGAGAAACATGACCAGTGAGTGACCAGTTGACCACTGCCTGACCTGGGGGGGGGGTCAGCTAAGGAGCAGACTTCCAGGCACCAGGGGGGGAGAGGCTTGGAGTAGCAGCCAGCCTGCCCAATCACATAGGCTGCACAGAGCCAATGGGGCTTGCGGTGAGGTGGGCACAGCAAGTAACAAAACTCATTGCCCTCCTGCCTTCCAACACCTTCTGAGCTAGTCACTGTTCCTGACAGCAGGCGTTTTCAGAAGGCTCCCTCTCCCAGCAGTTTGTTCTCCTCAATCCATTGCCATCCTCCTCCTATTTCACCCATCCAACCCATTTACCTCCACATGATCATTTATTTAGATTATATTAGATAGATTTAGACGTTATTTTTATTTTTTACCCCTCCCGGTGTTCTTCCCCCCCCCCTCCATTGAATCCTTTCCCTCTCCCTCTATATATTCCATTCCTGATTCCCTTCCCCTCTTTTTGGATTTATTTAGAGTAGGATTATTAGATTGATTTAGGTTTCATTTCAGTTTTGTACCCCTCCCTGTGTTCTTTGTGTCCCCCCCCCCATCCCTGTGTAATAATAGATAGATAGATAGATAGATAGATAGATAGATAGATAGAGTTGTTAGTTACTATAGATAGATAGGAGTTAGCTTAGTATAGAAACAGATAGAGATAGTGTTAGTTCAGTTTTGATAGAGTGTGTTTGTAGGACTAGGCCTTTAGACATAATATTTAGTTACATAGATTTTAGAATAGTTAGTTAGAGTTAGTGTAGATATATTAGAGAAAAAAATTGAATTTTTAAAAATTATATATCTATATCTATATCTATATCTATATCTATATCTATATCTATATCTTTGTGTGCTGCTGTGCTTTGACTTGGAAGCCATGGAGAAGGGAAGAAGAGGCCAGTCTGCTGCCCATAAGCCAGGCAATGTGGCACGTGGGAGAGGTAGTACAGTTAGGGGCCATGCCAGCAGAATGGGAGCAGGCAGCAACAGCAGCCCGAGCACATCACCATGCCCCAAACTCCGCAGGTCTGCTTTAGGGCAGCAACAACCTTCAGCAGCTCAGCATCGCCTCCTGGCAGTGCCCTCCAGTGCCACGCAGGGCACTGGAAGGCCTTCAGGACATGAAGTGGTGTCTGTCTCTGCTGCTGCTGGTGCTGGAGCAGGTGCTGGTGCTGCTTCCGATGTTCCTCCAGGGCCACCAACGTCCCCATTGTTGAGGCGATCCCCAACAGTCCAGAGCTGGTGGATCCCACCCTGGCTGCTAGAGGCATGGTCTGATCCCTGGGCAATGGCAGTAGGGAGAGGACTAGCAGCAGCAGCAGCAGCAGTAACAGCTATAGAGGGGGGCACAGGGAGAGTAACAGCAGCATGGCAGGCAGTCAAGCCTCATGGTCCCAGTACTCCCTTTCATGGGACATCACAGTAATTGAGGACAGTGAAGCAGAACTTGATACTAGTGCTGCAGTGATGTCTGGATCTGAGGCAATGGCTGTCCCTCCTCCCAGAGCTGTGTCATCATCACCACCACCAAGTTCTGCCCCTCCCAGAAGCACTGGCAGCAGCAGTGCATCACCCGGGAGGGCCAGAAAGCAGGAGGGGGAAAAAATCCTCTGTCTGGGCACATTTTAAGCTGGTGTGGGTAGATGATCCCAGAGAGGTGCAGTGCACTTTTTGCAATAAGCTGGTGGGTAGGTGCTCGCCAACCTTGGGACAACTGCCATGGCAAGGCACCTGAAATCATGCCACAGAGCTCTGCTGTTAAGCAGGAAGGCAGAGGAAGTGGATGCCACCGGGTTCCCGACTGCAATCCCAGTCGCCCACCTCCTTCAGTGGGCAAGTGTCCTGCACCAAATGTGGGCAAGTGTCCTGCCTCTAGCATCAGGAGCAGTATTCCTGCTAGGGGGGCAGAAACGCAGCAGGAGCCTTGCCAGCAGCATCAGCCCACCACGGAGGAACTGGGGTGGGGGCAGCTGCCAAGCCCATCAGCAACTGGAGTGTGGCATGGCTATCAAGAGAAAGCCACGCACCTGTTAGGAGAAATCATTGCACTGGATGGGCAGCCCTTCTCCATCATAGAAGAAATGGGCTTCAAGTGGCTGGTTGGGTCCCTGGTCCCCCAGTTTAAGCTGCCGTCCCACACCACCCTGAGTCGGAATGTGGTGCCCAACCTGTACAGGGCTTTGAAGGAGCAGGTTAGAGAGCAGCTGGCAGGGGCTGGGGGGGGGGCTACTGTCCACTTAACCATCGACCTGTGGTCCTCCAGGAACGCCCAGCATGCCTACCTGGCGGTAACGGCGCACTAGCAGCAGGACCCGGCGAGGCAGGTTTCAGGAGTGGCAGGAGGGGTCCCAAAGCAGGGTATAGGTGGGCCCTGCTTCAGGCACAAGTCATGGACAGCCCCCAAATCTCATCTCATCAATCTCTCCCTTTCCACAGGCTCCTTCCCCTCTGCTTTCAAGCATGCCACTGTCTCCCTCATCCTCAAAAAGTCCACCCTAGACCCATCTGGGGGACTTCAACGTCCACGCCGATGCCGGCCTTGTTGGGGCGGAGCGGGAGTTCATGGCCGCCATGGCAACTATGAACTTGTCCCAGGAGGTGATCTGCCCGACCCACGTGGGGGGACATACCCTCGACCTGATCTTCGGCTCTGGCCTTGAGGCGGGGGGTCCGGTTGTGGGGGAGGTGACAGCGGTGCCCTTGTCGTGGACGGACCATTA
>QEPC01004787.1:856336-881509 GCA_003113815.1 Sphenodon punctatus | reverse complement strand
AGACAGCCTAGGGGTGGGATGCAAGGTGGGGGAGGATGCAGGATGGGGGGGAAACAGGCTCAGCCTAGGGGGTGATGGGTGGAGGGGGGTATGGGTGGAGGGGGGCCCCCCTCCAGACCCATTCCCCCCTGGGGGTGGGGAGGTCGGGTACAGGGTGGGGGAGGGAAGGATCAGTCAGCTTACCTGCTCAGTCTCTGTGAGACTGCTCCATCCCGTCCTCCTGTTCTTCTGCTGCACCTGCCCTGCTGCATTGTCCCCCCCCCCTGCTCTGAGTGGTGGATGAGGGGGAGCCGAGCGGCATAATGGCAGCGGGAGCGGCAGCGCATGGCATGACTCTCAGGGGACTGAGGCAGGGAGGAAGCACGCATGCGCGCTGCTCCCCCTTCCTCAGTCCTCCAAGCCAAGCTATCTCGCCAGGGCTGTCAGCGCGACCGCTCTGGCGAGATCTTCCATTGCGCCCATTGAGCGCAATGGAAGGCTGTAGCCCCTCCATCCACAGCACGTCCCATACGTGCTATGGACGGAGGAGTTCAGCCACCCAAATCGTGTTTTCCATAGGAAAACGCTTTGGGCAGCTGAGCAGCTGAACCTTTTTGTCCCTTCGGGGACCCACTCCCTCTCCCAGTGGAGTGGGTGGGTCCCCGAAGGGAGAACGAGTTCAATGACAGCTACAGCAGCTCAGAGGCTTCTGTAGCTGTCATAAGTGGCGACGTGATTTTATTTTTAAATTTTTTTAACTGTTAAAGCCACGGCGGTGACCCCCACAGAGCTTTGGGGGGCACCACCCATAATGCCCATCAGGGGGAACCGCGGCTCCTAGAGAGTTGCAGGCAGATCGCCTGACACTCTAGGCTGGCACCTGCAATTCTATGGTGTTTCTGGGACAGTGGGCAGCCAGGAGTGGAACTGGTGCATAGGGCACCAATACAGCCCTGCAATATGCATAAATAACCACCAAGGGTAGTTAGCGTCATGTCTGTTTTCACCCATAGTCTCCATTGTGCTATCTCCATTGTGCTGACTGCAGCTCAATAGGGAAGACACTAAAATTCAGTTTCGTTTTCATGTTTTTCCTCATGGTGGCTCACTGTTTTCCTTGGCATACATCCCTTCCATTTTATAACAGTCTGGTGACTTCTGCTCTGCTTTACCCCATCAAGCACTGCCAGCTGCCATGCATGAGTTTTTTTCCTGCAGAGAAAGTCTGCCATCTGCATACACTCTACTTCCCATCAAACAGGAAATCTGGAAACTACAAAATGTGATGAATTGTTTCTTGTATCAGGACTGGCTCATCTCTAGGACTAGCTCTCACTGCAAATACAATGGAAGCTAGGATTGGAGCTTGGGGGATAAAATGAATCAAGTGAATTGTGCGGTTCTACAGGAGTGGCAAAAGGCAGGAAATGGATATCTATATTTTCTCCTAGTTCAGCTTCACAAATAGAAATTGGAATTCCTCCCTGTGAAACCTCATTCCACCTGTTTCCATGACCTTCTCCTTGTCAATCAACTCACTTACTTTAGCACTCCAGTTTATAATTCCACCCAGTTCCTTGTCATTCCACTCATCGCCTCCAGCTTGCATTATTGGGTGAAAACAGACATGACGCTAACCACACTTTAACCACACTCGGTGGTCATTTATTATTATTATTATTATTAACAAACATTTATATAGCGCCAGCAGTGTACCTGGCACTTTACAAAGTAATAAAATAGACACGGTCCCTGCCCCTAGGGCGTACATGCATGTTTCAGGGCTGTATAGGGCACCAATACAGCCCTGCAACATGCATAAATGATCACCAAGTCTGGTTAAAGTGTGGTTAGCGTCATGTCTGTTTTCACCCATTGTCATCCCACTCAATCAATAGTTATTCCACTCATTCCCCGGCCCTTTCCTTGTCATTTCACCTCCTTCACATGGTACCCATTCCATTCTTGTCATTCCACCTCATTCTCTCTGATTTAACTCATTCCCTCTTGCTCCCTTCCTCACATTCTCTATTTTCCTCACATTATTCTAACCAGTCCATGTCATTTCACATGATCTTCATCACCTTCTCTATGTCATTTCAGGCAGTCTCCTCTGTTGTTCCACCCATTCCTTCCCCGTAGCTATTCCTTACAGTCGTCCTTGCAATTTACACTTGTTTCTCCTTCCTTTCATTTCCCCTTTGCTCCATTAGAACTCTGAGGTCACTTTTACACATGACAAAAATGGGTTCTTATAAGTGCTCGAGATAATACTGGGTGTTATAAATGCTGGAGTTTTGTTTGTAATGTGTGAACACACTATTCCCCTTTTATGCAGTGAGATCTTGCAACCTTGTGAGACCCACAAGGTGTGACTCTCACAAGGCTGGGAGATCTCACTGCATAAAAGGGGAATAGTGCATTCACACATTACAAGCCTCCAGCATTTATAACACCAGGTTATTATCTTGAGCACTTATAAGAACCCATTTTTGAGAACACTTTAGTCCAAATTAATGAACCCGGATTCAAAATTTAAACCAGGTTCTGGAAACCTAATTTTTGAGGATTTATTTTAATGTGGATTGAGCTCAGTCTGAATTAGTGCTTGTGTGGAAAGTTAAACTGGACTGAGTCCCAAGTGCCATAAAGTGCTGCAGATAGACATGTCTCCTCTGTAGCTGTATGTATCTCCATGGTATCCTGCATTTTTTCAGCAGTCTCTGCTTGGCACACCAAATTTAAAATATACCATGCCAAGGTGAAGACCCCTCCATTTTGCAAGGTGACTTGTATCTGTTGCTGTCACTGTACGCCTAGAAATCAGAGCAGAAGTGGATGCTGAAATCTGGTTGCGCTGCACCATGGGATTTCTCAGTCTTCCTTGTGACTCCTAATCCAGATTAACCTGTTCATACTACAAATGCGGATTAATTCTTATTCTCAACTAAAATGATCATGTAAACAGTTACTCCTGAATAATGACCCCGAATTAATGCATCTGGATTAAAAGATAATTTGGATTAACTGTACTCGATCATGTAAAAACACAGGGAACACAGCTTCCTGCTCTTAGACTTCTTTTCTCTAAACTAAACAGACCCAGTTTCTTCAGTCTCTCCTCATCTGACTTGTGTTCCAAACCATTTATCATCTTTGTTGCTCTCTCCGCAGTATCCTCTTCAAATGTTTATGTCCTGTGCCACCCTCTGAGGCTACATTGCCCCTGATAAATAATTGACATACAGTTCCTTTGCATTTCTGTACAGTCCATAAAAGCCTATGGTCATTTGAACATCTGCATTATTTCTGATTGGCATTTCATGTCATTCCTTTCAGTGTGTCCCCCTGCTGAACTACTTTTCCTGGGAGGCAGGCAACCTAGGGCTTCTCTCACTCTGGGTGCAGCCACACGAGATGCCTACTGTGCCTTGGGCAACCATACCCGACTCTGGGCAGCCTTACATCACAAGGCAGTGCATTGTGTGGCCAGCAGCCGTCAGATGTTCCCCCAACACATGTTGGAGTGAGGAGCTAACTGCTACACGCTGTGTCCTTAAAAAAAGGCCAAGGATGCAGTGTGTAGCAGACTTATCCAAAATTGGGTAAGTCTGCCCAAGGCGCAGCAGCTCATCTGCCCGGCTGTCATCTGCCCCACCATGTGGCCAGATCCACTGTGGGGCTTTGAGGGGCAGCTGTTCACTCCAGTCCTATATGACCACATCATGGCCAGGGGTGGGATAGCAGTCAGGTCAGAGGAGGGAGGCAGGGCAGGGCCAACACCCACTTATGTGGCCAGCACCTCAGTCCATGCCATGGTGGGAGGTCCAACAGCGGACCACCCGCCTGACTTCCCCACAGGAGGGCTGATCGTCTGCCGTGCTCCCTATGCTGGCCCTGCAGTGTGGCAGCTGTGCTTGCCCACAATGGGGCTGTGTGGGGATCAGGCCCTCCGCAGCTCATGTGGCTGCACCCACCCTCTTTCTCTCCTCCAAGCAGGATCATAATATCCTACGCGCCTGACAGCAGGATTCAGCACGCAAAGCAGAACCTCAATTATGAGGTATTTAATTCGCGCACTTAAAAAATGCGCCTCCGCCGTAATATGCGCATATTAAGCCACTTCCGTCTCGTCTAATTAGACCAGGCGGAAGTTTAAAAATATGCGCGCCGCCGACGCGAAACAGACCGCCGCTCGTCTAAAAGCGGCCTGAGTCAACTAAAATGAGACTGGTAGAGATATGGCAAACTCTCCAGCCATTTTCAATTTTATATATTAAAGAAAGCTGAGGGCACAGTAAATACTTGAATGTATGCTTTCATGAGTATCTCTCTCTTGCTGCACAAATGAGGTAGTTATGAGCGCACATAATACTTTGCATGTGAAAATACATCCTTCTATGTGCATTACTGCACTCAAAAATGCGTGGATGCGCGCACATACACTTTTCATGTGTAAAAATGATAAGAATATCATGCAGGTTTGGGTTATAAATCCTTGTAAGACCAGACTTCCCTGTGAGAAATCTTGTACCTTTTTATAAATGCATGACAGTTTTTCATTGGTTGATATTCATGATTCATTATGTAGTCATTTGATTATTGCTTGTGTTATTGTATTTCAGATTCCTTTTATACCCCTGACTAAGGGTTTCACCTGAAACATGTTGGGTTAGGGTTGTATATATGTAATATATATTGCAGATTTAGTTTTTAGTCTTTTGTATTGTATTATCCCCCAGCAGGCATTGCAGCGCCCAGAAGCCCCCAGCAGGCATTGCAGCGCCCAGAAAGCCCCTCCAGGTGAGCAGGGCCCCACCCCATAGCCACAAGCCAAAGGTGCACGCCCGCGCCCAGCGGGCGGCGGCCCTTGGGCGGCGACAAAAGGGCGCTGGCCGTTGTGTGGCCGTTGTGCGGCCGGAGCGAGGACAGCGAGGGGCCACCCCCCTGACAGCACGCACACGACACCTACAGGCCTGGACTCCCCCCGATACTGAGCAGGTAATACCTATGATGCCTCCCTATACCTCCCTCACCTCCTCGTCCTCTCTCACCTCCCTCCTTCTAGCCTCTCTCACGCACCCCCTCCTTCTCCCTCTCCCTTCACCAGCAGCCTTTCTCCAGCCAACCTACCCCTTATCCTCACCCACGCCCCTCCCCCCTCCCCACCCTCATCCCCCCTTACCCATTCCCCCTAGGCCTAAACCCGGCCGTTCCCCATCCCCCAACCTCATCTGCATCCCCTGCCTTCCCAAACACCAATTGCCTTTTTCCTGCTCCCTCTGGAACTGCCGCTCGTCCGTGGCTAAAGCTCCCTTCATCCACGATCTCTTCCTCTCTCGCCCCTTTCAACTCCTGGCTCTTACGGAAACCTGGATCACGCCCTCCAACTCTGTTACCCCGGCTGCTCTATCCTCCGGGGGCCTGTCGTTCTCTCACCGCCCCCGCCCTGAGGGCCTGGGTGGTGGTGTGGGCTTGCTCCTTGCTAAGCACTGCCAATTCAAAACCCTCTCCCCTCCCCCCTCCTCCTCCTTCCCTTCCTTTGAGGCCCACTCTGTGCGCTTATACTCCCCTCTACACCTTCGGGTTGCTGTCATCTACCGCCCCCCGGGTTCCCTCTCCTCTTTCCTCCCGGACTTTGAATCCTGGCTCACCTTCTTCCTCTCCGATGATATCCCCACTCTTATCCTTGGTGATTTCAACATTCACGTTGACACGCCCTCCGCCCCCTCTGTTTCCCGCTTTCTCTCTCTCGCTTCCTCCTTTAATCTCCGACTCTGGACCGACTCCCCCACTCATACTGACGGCCATTCCCTCGACCTCGTCTTCACTCGAAACTGTTCTCTAACTGACCTCTCCTTTGACCCCTTCCCTAGTTCTGATCACTTCCTCGGCTCCTTCAGCCTTTCCCACCGACCCCCCTCCGCCTCCCCCTCTATGCGCCCCTTCCGCAATATGCAGGCCCTTACTCCCTCGGAGTTTGCCGCACATCTTTCCCCCCTTCTCCCCCCCGTTTTCGCCTCCTCCTCCCCTGACTCTGCTGTCTCTGCTCTCAACGCTTCTCTCTCCTCGACCCTTGACTCTCTTGCCCCCCCCTCTGCTCGCCCCGTCCGCCCCCTCGACCCCCGCCCCTGGCTTACCCCTGCCATCCGCTACCTCCGCTCCTGCGCCCGGGCTGCCGAACGCCTCTGGCGCAAATCCCGCTCCCTCCCTGACTTCCTCCATTACAAATTCTCCCTCTCCTCCCTCTCCTCGGCTATCTCCCTAGCTAGGCAGCGCTATTATGCCTCTAGGATCGAATCTTTCTCCCGCGACCCTCGCCGCCTTTTCTCTACTTTCGACTCCCTTCTCAAACCCCCCTGCCCTCCCCCGCCCTCTTCCCTTGCTGCTCGGGATCTTGCGTCGTTCTTCACCTCCAAGATTGACAAGATCCGTCGGGATATTGCCTCCCGCCCCCCTCCGCCCCCCGCTCCCCTCCCGCCCCCTCCCCCGCCCCCCTCCCTCCTCGCATCCTTCCCTCCTGCCTCTCTCCAGGAAATCTCTGCTCTTCTCTCTTCATCCAACCCCTCCACCTGCCCCCTTGACCCGATCCCCTCCCGCCTCCTGACCTCTATTGCTCCCACTGTCGCTCCCCCCCTTCTGCATGTTGTCAATCTCTCCCTTTCCACAGGCTCCTTCCCCTCTGCCTTCAAACATGCCACTGTCTCCCCCATCCTCAAAAAGCCTACCCTGGACCCTTTCGATCCCTCTAGTTACCGGCCGGTCTCCCTCCTTCCCTTTGCTTCGAAGCTCCTGGAACGTGTCGTCTACTCCCGCTGCCTGAACCTCCTCTCTGCCAACTCCTCCCTCGACCCTCTCCAGTCCGGCTTCCGCCCCCTCCACTCTACTGAAACTGCCCTGGCCAAGATCACCAATGATCTACTTGTCGCTAAATCGAAGCGCCACTACTCCGTTCTTGTCCTCCTTGACCTCTCTGCCGCCTTTGACACTGTCGACCACTCGCTCCTCTTGGACTCCCTTTACTCTTTGGGCTTCCGTGGCTCTGTCTTTGACTGGTTCTCCTCCTACCTCTCTGACCGCTCCTTTAATGTCTCCCTCCCCGAGTCGACCTCCCCCTCCCTTCCCCTCTCGGTTGGGGTTCCCCAAGGTTCTGTCCTTGGCCCTCTCCTCTTCTCTATCTACACCCGGTCCCTTGGTGAAATTATTGCCTCCCACGGGTTCCAATACCATCTCTATGCTGATGACACCCAACTCTATCTCTCTACCCCCTCTCTCTCCTCCTCTGTCCGCTCACGCCTCGTCGACTGCCTCTCTGATATCTCCGCCTGGATGTCCCGACGCCAACTCAAACTGAACATGGCCAAGACTGAACTCCTCATTTTTCCTCCCTCCCCCTCCTCTCCCTCTGACCTGACCGTCTGCATTGATGGGGTCACCATCCGTCCTGTTCTCCGTGCCCGCAGCTTGGGCTTCATTTTTGACACGCACCTCTCCTTTAAACCTTACATTGACTCTGTGGCCAAATCCTGCCGATTCGCTCTCCTCAACATTGCCCGCATTCGCCCCTTTCTATCTGTCTCCTCGGCCAAAATCCTTGTTCATGCCATGGTTATCTCTCGCCTCGACTACTGCAACCTCCTCCTTGCTGGCCTCCCTCGCTCCCACCTGTCCCCCCTTGTGGCGATCCAAAACTCTGCCGCCAAGGTCATTCACTCTGCCCGTCGCTTCGACCATGTGACGCCTCTCCTCCTCTCCCTTCACTGGCTCCCCCTTCCTGAACGTATCCTGTTCAAACTCCTGGTTTTCACGTTCAAATCGCTCCATGACCAAGCTCCCCCTTACCTCTCGGACCTAATCGCCCTACGCGCTCCTGCGCGCGCTCTCCGCTCTTCCGCTGTCCCCTCCCTCGCTCTCCCTCGCTTCTCCTGCTCGCCCAACCGCCTTCGTCCCTTCTCCCTCGCTGCCCCGCATGCCTGGAACTCCCTCCCTGCCGACGTCCGCCTCGCCTCCTCCCTCCGCTCCTTCAAATCCCTCCTCAAGACCCACCTTTTCCATGCTGCCTTTCCCAATGCCCTCTAGTCTTTCCCCTTGCTCTTACTGTCAGCCCTCCTCTGCTGACTGCTGCTACCGACCACCTTGTAACCAAGCCAAGTACACGCACCTGAGACTTCGCATCCGCCTGAATGTTTGTTTGTCTTCTCCCATGTCTCTCCCGCTGTCCCCTCTCCTTGTCTCCCCCTCCTTGTCTTTTAGATTGTAAGCCACAGGTAGGGACCGCAGCTGATTATATGTTCTGTACAGCGCCAGGTTGTTACTGGCGCTTTATAAATGTTTAATAATAATAATAATAATAATATTATTGGCTTTTATGTTCCATTGTTGTTGTTGTTGTTATTGTTGTTTGTTTTATGGTAATGTTTCTTACAGTCACAGTAACTTTTTTGTTATTTTGGACTGCAGGATAGACAAGTAATATACAAGTCCTCTAGGGGTGGGACACCAGGACCAATTACAGGTTGATTTTTTCAGTTTTAGTTGAAAAGTTTTCACAGATTTAATTACAGATCCTTTATTTCAGTTCTGTATTTAAATCCATGGAAACCTTTAGTCCATTTCCCCCCACCCCACCCTACCCCATCCCCCAGGATCCTGGCATATGCTTACCAGCCTCAGAGGTCTTCACTGAAGCTCTGCCAGCCTGCTACTGCTGTGGGAGGTCTCACAGCAGGTTCCCTTGCTGCAATGTGCTGCTGAGCTTCTGCTCCACAGCACACATGCAAAAAGGCCACCACCCTTAACCAAAATGACAGCGACCAAAATGACATCACCACCATTTTGGTTAATGGTCCGGTAGCCATTTTTCACATGCTCATTGCAGAGCAGAAAGCTTGGCAGTGTGCTGTGGTAAGGGAGTCTTTTGAGAGGCACCCTTCAAAGAAGCAGTGGGCTGGTGAAGCTTCAGTTAAGCCCTCCGAGGATGGTATGTACACACCAGGGCCCTGGTGGTGGTGGTGAGATCTGAAAAATATGGATCCAAAAATGACAGGCCAATTTATGACTGACTTCGGATTGAACCGTAACAACCTTTTTTGGGCTGTTACATTTTAATCCAAACAAAAAATCCTATCCCTCAGGGGTGGTTTCTATTAATAGGTGGCCAGGTGGTGCACCCTGCCCCCCCCACTTCCCCAGAGCCAGTGACTCTCTACTCACTTCCTCTCACCTATTTCTTTTTATTTTCAGTTGTCCATGAGCCACACCTGCTAGCAGCAGCACTTCCCGACCGCTTGTAGAGACCACTTTCCCCATTTTAGATCGGGCACATGCACAGAATATGCAGCACACTGTGTGCCTCCTGCACATGTGCCAGATCCCAGCGATCATCAGAGTGCCGACAGCGCTATCTGAACTAGTGCAGCTGGACTGCCATGGCTCAGCTCCTTCCCCCCTCCCTCCTTGGTCACAACAAGTGGCAGGCAGCAACAGCACTTAGAGCTTCTCATCCCTGACCCCTCCCCAAGCCCCAGTGAGTTGGGGCTGGTAGGCTGCATCAGGGGATGCAGGGTGGAGTGAGGACTCCTTCCTCCAGCTGCCAGAAGCAGCGTGCTCATTGTTGGGTAGAGTAAGCACATGCATTGAGCACCATTCCACTACTGCATGGTGCTCTCTCAGAGCAGGGAGGAGGGGCTTGTAAGGGGTCAGCTGGGCAGTAATCAATACCCTCCATTTCAGACACCTAGGGAGGGAGTCTGGGGGGGAGGAGTCTCAGGAGGAGTCTGCTTCAATGCCAGCCAATCGCTGGCCAGAGAGAGACAGACTGCAGTCTTAGGAGGAGCTGTCCTGATCTGCTGACTGCACACACAAACCATTGACTCAAGCAGAGCATGTGCACTTCACTGTTGCTGCTAGTGGCATTTGGGAACAGCACAGCCAGAGACTCCAGAAAACAGTCAGTGACAGCCAGTAAGACTGAATTTCCCAGATCCCAGTGCCACGTCCAGCCCCTTTTCTTGCCACTGAGTCTGAACCCAATCAGCTCAATCAGATATTAAATAACTTAATTTTGTTCACTGACTCATTCTTCCCCCTGGGCCTGGTAGGGAATTTATTGGGGCAATTTCCCCTGCATTTTCTTTTCAGTTTATTTGCAAGGGGCACAACACAAGCATGTGCAGACTCACTCCAGGCCATTTTGTGCCTCCCTGCACTGGCCTGGCCATGGCTACTAAGACTGCACTGCTGTTTAAATATCAAAATGGTCTCTGCTGATTTCCCCCCTTGTATCCTGCCCTCTTGGGGTTTTTTGGGGTGCTTACTGCTGGTGGGAGAACCTGGGGACTTGTGCAATGATTTCTATTCTTGAACTTACCCTACATTTCAAAATAGTCTTATTTTGCAGTTTGCAAGCATGTGCAGATGCACTTGAGGCCATTTTGTGCCTCCCTTCCACCCCCACCCCCTCACTGGCCTGGCCACATGGTTACTGCTGTTTTCAAATGGTCTCTGTTTGCTGATTTCCCACCCCCAATTTTTGGATTCTTTCTGGGTTTTTTGGTGCTGGGGGAACCTGGGGGTTGTGCAATGATTTCAATGAGTTTTTGGCATATTCTTGGCAGCTTTGCAAGCATGTGCAGACTCACTCAGAGACATTTTATGCCTCCTTTTCACTCACCTACCTCCAGCCTGGTCACATGGCTACTGTTGTTTCAAATGGTCTCTGTCTGCTGATTCCACCCACCCATTGTCTGCTGCTTTCTGGTTTTTGGGTGCTGGGGGAACCAGGGGGTTGTGCAATGGTTTCTCAAAACTCACTGCGATACAATTGCCTAAAATCCTCACTTTCTTTGCAAGACATAAGCATCAAAGAGCGAGCCACTAAAAATGAACACCATGGATTCACTGCTTGCAAAGCCATTCTCACAGCTCTTATGCTAAAAAATGTTGGGTGAAAGAACTGGGACCTGACCATCCAGATCTACAGCAAGCATCCCATGACAGAGCGAAGGACTACACATGCTGTTTCAGCACAGCATGGTATGAGAAGAAGAAGTGGCTGTGTGGAAGCGTTTCAAAGACTGCATTGTTTTGTTTTCCATGCTTGCTGTTTGGGGGTGAGGCGGCGTGGACCAAGACTGGAGTGAAGGACTTAAAGCTTCTAGCTGAGAAGATAAAGAAGCACAATCAATGCAATGGTAATATTGACAGCTGTTTCAAGCTTGCAGCATTTGGTAAGACCAACATAGTGACACAACATGATGAAGGTTACCTTGTGAGCATTAGAAAACACAATGAGGATGAGGATGTTGACAACAACCAGTACAGTCTTTCAAAAATAATTGATTGTATTCGGTTCTGTGGTGCTTTTGAGTTGGCACTGCATGTCCATGATGAGACATAGGACTCCTTGAACCCAGGAGTGTTTAGTAGGGATGGGCGAACAGAACCGAGTTCGGAAATTTTATTCAGTTTGGTTCGGTTCGAAAATCGAGTTCGGATTGGAAGTTCGGTTCGATCGACCGAACTATTCAAGTTTGGTCCGAACTCTGAACTTCCAAACAAAGTTCAGAAATTAAAACCCCATTGAGCTAAATGAAATATTATCTTTTAGGGATGGCTGAACAGAACTGAGTTTGGAAATTTGGTTTGGTTTGGTTCAGATCGGTTTGGAAATTGAGTTCAGTTTGGAAGTTCGGTTCAGTCGACCAAACTCATCGAGTTTGGTCTGAACTCCGAACTTCCAAACCGCGTTCACCCATCCCTAGTGTTTAGAGCCTTAGTTGATCTGATTGGCTGCATCGATTCTGCGATGGAGAAGCATTTGAAAACTGCCACAGTTTTCAAAGGCACTTCCAAAACTATCCAAAATTAACTCCTAAACTACATGCCCACAGTGGCCAGGGATTTCATTATCAAGGAGGCAAAGAGCACTGAATATGTGGCTATTCAGGCTGATGACACAACAGATGTGTTAACTCACTGCCAGTCAGTACTGATTTATCAATACATTGATGGCAGAGGCTCAACTGTAGAGTGTGTATTTAGTTTTACACAGTTGCAAGACTCTTGTGCAGAAACCATTGCCAGACCATTGCTGCATCAGTTGAATGCTGTTTTCCCACAGGATGTTGATAAACAGAAAGTGATTGCTCAGAGCTATGATGGTACGAGCATGATGCATGGACAGCATGGGGGGTGGGTTCCAAAAGAGGATACAGGACATATACCCAAATGCTCATTATGTACACTGCTATGCACATCAGATAAATCAGATAATGCAACAAGCTGTATCCCAAATAAAAGGTTAAAGGTTTTTTTTCAGATTTGGGTGAATTAACAGTCTTTTTTTCATCATCTCCAAAAAGGACAGAGGTTCTGAATATGATAGTAAAGAGAAGGCTCCCCAGAGCACCTGCCATGCACTGGAACTTTAATGTTAGGATGTAGCTTGTGAGCACTGAGAGGATCTGACTGAATGTTTCAACCACATAAGAAGTGGTAATTTTTATGCCAGTGCAACTTGTGAGGCATGGGGATTTGCTAGAAAGTTGGAAGAGGATAGGGAGTTCCTTTATTTCCTGTTTTTATTCCGTAAAATAATGCCTCACATTAAGGTACTTTATGATCAATGGCAAAAGAAAGAGATTGACTCTGTAAGCGTTCAGACATTTACTACAGAGTTTGTCAGCAGCATCAATAGAGTGCAAGACTCTATTAAGGATCTGTGCTCTGAATTGCCTGAGCAGTTCCAGCTCCCAAGAGGTACCACTATAGACAGCTTGAATCAAATCACAGTTGAAGTTTGTGATATCATAATTTTGCATGCAAAGGAACTATTTGCATTCACAAAGCACCTGGTGAGCACACCATTATTACAGGGGGATCTTTTTGCAGCACAGAACTAATGCTTTCCAACGTGAGCATTGAATGAAACAGTGGATGCCTACCCTATGCTACACAAAGACAGACTGAGTATGGAGCTTTCTATCTTGTATGAGAAGAAAAACTTGCTGGACAACAATCTGCAGGATAGCTTTGTGGAAACTTTGAATCAGGTGAAAATTTTCATCACAACACCAATGACAGCAGTGGAATCTGAATGGTCTTTCTCAGCTCTATAGAGAATAAAAACTTTCCTGAAGAACACAATGACATCAGAAAGACTGGACACATTGGCAATGTTGTCAATAGAAAAAAGGTTGATCCAACAAATACCTGACTTCAACCACAGGACAATTGAACTGTTCACACATCTCAAAGACCGTCAGGTGCCTTTGCTATACAAGCGATAGACGTGTGAGAGTGTTTGTATATGGAGTGCACGGGAAACCCTTTGAGGTGTTTGGCTGATGAGGCATAGGAGCTGGGAGGAGGAGAGTTTGTTGTTTGAGTTCTTGGCTACTTTGTGTGTGGGTGTTTTTGGTTGTGGTTTACGTTGTGTTTGGGGGAGAGTGTGACAGGTTAATAAACCCTTGCCTTGAGTCCAAGATCTCTATTTATTTTGCTTGGTGTTTTTATTGATTGCATATTATTATTAAGCATTTATATAGCGCCAGCAGTGTACCTGGCTGGTGCTCTACAGTTGTTGTTGGGAGACAGGTCCCTGACCCAGTGGTCTTACAACACTCTAAGAAGGACAAGGATGAGGGGAAGACAGGGAGAGACACACCCATTCCCATTTTAGAGATTTTTTTACACATGGGGAAGAGAGGTTGTAGACTTTGGCTAGGCTCTGCCTACCATTGGCCAGGCCCTCCCACTTCCGGCCCCACCAGCCTTGGAACCCACCACTACCATCCCTACTATCCACCCCACCCTGCCTCTTTATACACTCCCACTTCACCTACTGCCCAGCTCACAAGTAGCTGTATTTATTATTGGAGAAAGAGAGGAACAGGTAGGCAAAAATGCAGTTGCAGAAGCATTGGCAACATTTTGAAAGCACTGAGTTACTTCGCATGAATACTAACAGCAGTCTCCATCATCATAGGCCCCATGGAGCAGATTCATTTAGTTGCTGAAGACATGCTGATATAAGATGGAGTATAAAATTCTGGGCCATTAGTAGGGAACCTCTTCGATGAGCAGTGTACAAAATTCCTAACCCCAAGAAGAGCTACATACCTTCTAACAGACTTTAGAACTAAAACTTTAGAGCTAAAGTTACTGCACACATTTAAGAATTTTTAATTTTTAATAGACTGAGTTTTAACTCAAACTATTAGTCCTGCACATACAAACATACGCGTACAGAGAGCCTTTCACACAGATGTCCTTTTTTTCCAGCTCAACCCCAAAGTGAGTTATTACAAATTTTTATAAACACATGTAAATGTGTGCACATTAGAGGTGGCATGTATTGGAGGATATGGTTCTAAGTATTAGGGGTGGGATTTCAGTTGTAAATTAATATTTGGTTTACTTTCATTTCATTTCCCTAAGTTTCTGGATTTAGATACAGATTCGTATTATAGATTCATATTCAAATAAATGAAGAAATTAAAAAATAGACATAAAATGGATGCTGGACTGTTCTGCGTATACACACCCTTTTGCAAAATGGTGGTGGTGGCATCACTACCATTTTAGAAAAGGTCACACATGCGCAGAATGGTCTGGCAGCCATTTTGCACATGCGCAGGGATTTCTTTATTTTAAAAATCAATGAATAAAAAATAATTTTAAAAAGTTAAAACATTACTGTGCCTGCATTTCCTTTTCCAAAATGCCACCATTTTTGAAAAAGGCAGCCAGTCTCTGCATGCGCGAAATGGCCACTGCATATGCACAGAATGGCTGCACTTTTCCTGCTGACACCTTTTTGGCAAATGGCATGCATGCACAGAATTAAAACATTTTTTAATTTAGAACTGAATCAAAGCAGGCTTCACACATTTTCAGTTAGGATTAATCTACAATGGCCCATTCCTTGTGATTATGGATTAATCCGAATCCAAACTTCCTACCCCTACTAAGTACCAAAATCTTCATATGGACAAGAGACACAAGATGCACACAGATTTCTCCTGCTTCATGATTGGCTAACAGAGCCAGTCCTCTGCAGTTCTGGCTGCTGAGAGTCTGAGGAGCAGCTGTGATTCAGCTGCTGAGACTTGGATGCAATGAAGTCAGACACAGAACTGTTAAGGCAGCTGTGGTTGAGAGCAGGGGGCTGTGTTCACTATGTTTTCCCCATTGGCAGCAATGCCAATGCTGACTGAGAGTCACACATGAAATGCGCAAGAGCCTGATGTCGCTCCTGAGCTAGTTTGCCCAGCCCTGTCTTAGACCACATTTACACCTTTTGGCATGGGCCGGTGCCACGAGAGCCTGCAAGTGCCAAAATATACATGGGGTATTGCCAATGTAAAAGCCCCCCCCCAACTTTGCCAGTAATCACCCGCAAAAATACAGAGTTGGATTTCCCTTCTCTGTACTCTTGTGGGTGATCACCAACAAAGCCATACGGGGTGGGGCGGGACACTTTTACACCAGTTGAACATCACACATATTTTGACTCTCACAGTCTCGGGAACACTCTGTTCTTTTATAGTTTAAACTTTACAGATGGATGTAGACTTATTAACTAGGGATGGGCGAATGCGGTTCGGCAGTTCGGTGTTCGGCCCAAACTCAACCTGTTCGGACTACCGAACATGAACCCGAACCCGAACATGAACATACTGAACAGAACAGAACACCGAATGGCGAAATGGCGAACATACCGAACAGAACCGAACACCGAACGGCAAAATGGCCGAACACTTCGGTCAGTTTGGATCGCGTTTGGGTGGCAAAAAAAGGTTCACTGTAAGGTCAAACGTGACAGGGAGGGGTAGTACTAGTCACTGAGGAGCAGACTTCCAGGCACCAGGGGTGGAGAGGCTTGCAAGAAATGAAACTATATCTGCCTCCCCCCTTCCCAACACCTTCTGAGCTAGTCACTGTTCCTGAACAGCAGGCGTTGAGTAGGATTATTAGATTGCTTTAAGTTTCATTTCAGTTTTGTACTGAAATGAAACTTAAACCTTAAACTGAAACTTTGTGTTGTTTGTGATTCCCCCCCATCCCATATATTAAACAACACAAGGTTTCAGTTTAAGGTTTAAGTTTCATATCAGTACAAAACTGAAATGAAACTTAAAGCTATATATATATGGAGAGGGAGACGGAGAGGGAAGTAGACAGTTGTAGGAGTTAGCTTAGTGATAGAGATAGTGTTAGTGATTTAGTTTTAGTGTTTGTAGGAGTAGGCCTGTGTACTTATTAGATAATCCATTTAGTTCATAGCATTTAGAATAGTTAATAGCAGTTAGATTTAGTGTAGATAGATATACATAATATTAGATTAAAAAATTAAATAAAACAACCCCATATAAAAACAAAAAACCAAATAAAAAACAAAAAAAAATTTAAAAACGACAAAAACACCCATAACAAAACATTTCCCGAACAGCTGAACCCTAACCAAACAGCTGAACCGAATGGCCGAACCCGAACCCAGCGAACTAACTGAACTGCCGAACCGAATGGACGAACCGAACACAGCCGAACCGAACAGCCGAAGCCGAATGGACAAACCAAAAGCAACCGAACCGAATGGCCGAACCCAAACCGTGATCTGTTCGCCCATCCCTATTATTAACACCTTATTATAGGATGATTAACCTGCTTCAGACTAAATGCAGATTTGTTCCTGTATGCACTTGCCCTGGAGCAAAGCCTGTATTCACTCCATATTCCAGGCTCCCTGTCCGCCCTTGCTTCTAGGCCCTTGTACTTCCAATCTCTTAGTTTCCAGGGTCCTTGTTCCCCCTTGCTTCTATAGCCTTCGTTTCTCCTTATTCCTTGGGTCTTTGCTTCTGGCTCCACCCCCACTCCCTTTCCTGCCACTGTCAGGCTCTGGCTCCACTTGGGGAGGAGCAACAAGGCAGGGCATAACATCCTCCCCACCCCAAGCCACAGTTCTATTTTATCCCTCCCTGCCATGACTGTAGGACCCACTTTCTTCTCATTCATGCTGATGTAAGACGGTGACATCCCATGATGCTCCACTGGGAGATGAATAGTCAAGGCAAATGAATTACTGCTGTTTGTATATACAGTCTGCTGAACAATAAACAAATGAGGAAAGATGCACACCCAGAGGGTCTATACATGCAAAGCATAGGTGTTCTTTACAGCTTCCCCTTCTCTGGCCCTTCCCCCTCCCTACTGGTTGCTTCTTCCCCTCTGATCCCCTCCCTAATTACTGTACAGATGCAGCCATTACTGGTTCCTGTCACCATTGCCCAGTGATTAGGGACCTTAGTGATTAATCCCTGCCCAGCCGTATCACAACAGGTGCGATGTCACCTGTGACATAGAGGGTCACAGAGAGACAGAACCTCTCCATAAGGTGTTCCCTATACCTAGGGTGGCAATACCTCCCCTTTAAAAGAGGATGCTTATTAAAAGTATATTTTGCAGAGCTGCACTGAAACCAGTGCAACATGTATTTTTCATAAGTGTCCTCTTTAAAGGGGTGCTATGGCCACCCTACCTATACCTATAGGTAAAGAATGCCAAATAACTGTTCAGCGAATGCCACCACAATAAGTACTCTGTAGTAAACGTGTGTGTATCTGAGGCCTTAGATCAGTGGTTTCCAAACTTTGCCTGTGTGACCCCTTTTTGAGACTTAAATATAATCTCATGACCCCAGAGAGCAACAAAGACATGCTTAATGTATGCAATTTTAATCAGGCTTGAGAATCCACTTGTGGTCTTGAGCCACAGTTTGGGAACATCTGCCTTAGGGCTTTTTTAAGTGAGCGCTCGCAAAAGCATGAGTGTGGCTCCTCCCACATGCCTTGTAAATGCGCATGATACATTTATAAATCACTGCAAAGCCGTCTTCTCTCCTGGACCGCGTCACTCTCCACTATGCGTTTGATGTTTAAAAGATTATCAAATGCATCCCAGAGAGTATCTTTGCCCTGCGCGTCTCTCTGTGCCGGCCCACTGCACGTGCACTCACTACCAAGCAGAGCCAGATGTGACCAGAAGAGAGGAACACGCTGACAGCATGATCTCTAGCAAGCAAAGACTGATCTGCCAACTGCTCCCAAAAAATGGAAAAGAGAAAAAGCTTCTCCCGGGAACAGACGCTTGCAGCCCCTAAAGGGAGCACTTGCTTTGTGCCCAGGGCAGTGAGTTGAGACAGCCCCTCACCCCCAGAAGATCTGGTTCCCATCTGGGAGGCTCTTGCAGTTGCAGCTCGGGTGAAGGAGCGCGGTTTCTCCCCTATCTTGGGAGCCTGCTCCTCCTAGCAAGGAGGGGGATGGAAGCACTGTCTGGAGGAGGCAGTTGGCTTGGCCATTTCTCTCCACCCCCAACAGTGCATTCCCCCCCTTGCAGAAGTGGGGACTTCACAGTTTGCAATATCGGGGCAGGGGAAATGCCTTGAGGAGGTAGTTGGCTCCACGGCCGTTTCCTCCCCTCCCAGGGGTGTAGCTACCGGGGTGCTGGGGGGGACGCATTTATGCCCTGGACCTGCCATGGGGGGGCATAGACTGGGGGGCAGCAGGGGCTTGATTTTTTTAAAAAAAACAACAACCCGGGTCAGGTGATGGGGGGCACATTTGTGAGAATGTTTGAAGCCATCTCGAAGAACCTTGTTTACAAGATAGCAACCTTCTGTTCTTCTTCTAGTGGCTTCTCCCATTCTCATAAGCCTGCAACCCCCACCCCCTACACAGCCTGCACCCAAATCCCCCTGCTTCCCCCCCCCCCCCCCCCCAGCCTGTACCCAGATCCCCCTGCTTGGGCTGCACAGGGGGCCAGCAGGGGAGCCATAGCATTTGGGATCTGTGGGGAAGGTAAGGGGAAGGCAAGAGGACTCA
This sequence comes from Sphenodon punctatus, assembly GCA_003113815.1. Lineage (NCBI taxonomy): Eukaryota > Metazoa > Chordata > Lepidosauria > Sphenodontia > Sphenodontidae > Sphenodon > Sphenodon punctatus. The sequence continues at coordinate 862,649 of QEPC01004787.1, read as the reverse complement.
GCATGGGACAGAGGACATGGTGGGGAGGGAAGGACATGGCAGCTAGATACATAGGTGGAAATTACGCTGGAAGGGAGGAATGGGCTGCACTGAGGGGCCAGTAGTGGTGGCATAGCATGTGAGATCTGGGACAGAGGATATGGGGGAAAGGACATGGCAGGGGTGGCATACATACATGCAGGGGTGGTATGCATGCATACAGGGGTGGCATATAGTGGTGGCATACATTCATGCAGGGGTGGCATATCATGAGACTGAGGAGATGGGGGCTGAAGACATGGGAGGGATGGGCTGCTCCAGTGATGGGGCTGAACATGGGCAGAGGAGATGGGGGTTAGAATTATGTAGGGAGGAATGGGCTACACGGACGGGGGGGGGTCAGCAGGAGTGGCATAGCATGAGATACATGAGGTTAGGGAGGGGCTATTGGTTAGGGGGGCAGCAGGATATGTGGGCTAGGGAGAAACTATGAGAGGAAGGGCAGCATTCATCATCTGACTCCAGTACCTTCTGGTTCACAGAATGTAGTTCTGTTCCCATTATCTCTCTCTTTTTACTTAATAGGGGAAATTGAAACTGGATGCGCTAGTCTTCGACTAGTCTTCTCCAGAAACATCAAGGGAAGTGTTTGCTGAGCTCTGGCTGGCTGGATCCTCATGACATTTTTGACATGTACACTGTTTTGGTGGGTTTCCTGAACCTTTTGCTGCAGATGCTCGAAAATGACGAGGCATAGGAGGAATTGGAGGAATGCGCAGAACAGCTTGGCCAGGTTTCACGGGATGTGTTGAGGGTAGGTTTCAAAGGAAAAGTACATTGAAAGGACTATTTTTGAAAAAAATCTTTTAATTGTACCTGATAATAATTGTACAGCACTTTGTACATTGACATCAACTGATGGTAGAACTGCAACTTGCATTTGGAAATACTTCACAAACCATCAGCTTTTGCTTACCATTTCCCTTTAGCGTACCCTTGTGTTTGAAGATGTGACTGAATAGGGGTGTTCTATTCTGTCTGATTTTTTTAGTGATCTTACAACTAAACTCCTCCTGCACAACCTGCCCACGTTCCTACCACAAAAATTTTAACTGTATTACATGAAATTTTGCTTGCTCACACTCATACACTCACACAAGCACACAAACATCAGTATGTGTGACACCAACATTTGCACTAATGAACTGATATATCTATTTTGCAGATACTGCAGAGCTAAATTATCAGTGTGTGGGATCTTCAATGGTAATGCAGGGGGTTCTTGGCGAGACATTGCATGACATAGAGTCAACTCTACCAACAAGACATCTTTCATGGACACGCCAAAGAATCAGTGACTGGTGGGAGACTGTGGTGAATGGGCTGAATTTTTCTGCTGAAAGATGGATTGCTGATTTCCGCATGCCTAAACATGTCTTTATGAAATTAGTTGATGTGTTGTGCACAGCTCTTCAGCGTCAGACCACCAATAGGCACAGTCCTATTTCACCCCAAAAAAGAGTAGCAATCACTATTTGGAAATTAGCAACCCCAAATTGTTATCGCACTGTTGCTGCTCAGTTCGGGGTTAGAGTTGCCACTGTTTGCCAAATTGTAAAAGAGGTGTGCAGAGCTATCAATGTTATTCTGCTTTGAAAAGTTATTGGCTTTGGAAGCCTGGATGCTGTACTTGAGGGCTTCAAATGCCATGGCTTTCCTCACTGTATGGGTGCTATGGATGGGAGCCACAATGAGATCCGTGCACCGCAAGAGGAGTCAGAGAAATATGTCTGTAGGAAAAAATACTATTCTATCATGCTTCAGGCTGTAGTTGATACAAACCTACTATTCCGTGATGTTTTTGCGGGGTTTAATGGTGTGGCGCATGATGCACACATCTTTCATTCATCGCCATTCTTCCATCCCAAGTACAAGGGAATTTTTTGCCCAGATAGGGTCATTATGTTGGAAGAGGTTCAAGTGTCACCAGTACTAATTGGTGACAAAGCCTACCCACAGTTGCCCTGACTCTTGCGCCCTTATGATGAGGGTGAATTGTCTGCTGCAAACCGCTATAATGTGTGCTTCAACCATTGTAGGAATGTGGTAGAGAGAGGGTTTGGTTTGTTAAAAGGGAGATTCTAAATGTTGCTAAAATGTGTAGACATGCACCTTGAAAATGCAGTGGAGGCCATTGTGGCTTGCTGCATCTTGCACAACATAGTACAGACTAACAGTCTTGCTCTGGATCGGGATGAGGGTTCAGTAATAGATGCTCCAGAAAATGGCATAGAAGTTCCATGAGTTGGGAAAATTCCTCAACATGTGAAACGCTTGGGAGGTGCAGTGAGAGAAGCATTCTGTACTCATTTTGAACGGGAGCATGAAATGGGTACTATTTGGAGACCTCCAAATGTGGGACCATGACATAAACTTTGTGATGTGTGTCCAAGCTGTGTGTTTGCATTGCCATGTGTTACTAGAGTTTTGTTACTTTTTTAAGTGGCAGCACCCAGAGGCATACCCTGGACTTAGTATTCCTTTTGTAACATGAAATACAGTTACAAAGCTGCACATTGATATTGCGATAAAGTTATTATCGAACCTTTACTTAATGTTAATACTGTTAATCTTAATAACTGTTTCTAATGTTAATACTGTTAATCTAAATCACTTTTTCTAATGTAAATAAAGTTGTGGCAAATAAAGTTGTGGCAATTCCCACTCAGGGACATAGTGATGGATTGGGGGGGTCAACTGTGAGGTGGGGGAGTCTTTGGGGTGGGGGAGTGTGTCCCCAAGTGGCCACAGTGAGTGAGTGTGGGCACTTGGGGACATAATGGTGGATTGGGCGGGGTCAACTGTGGGGTGGGAGTCTTTTAAATTGTTTATTTGTTACTTGTTGGATAGACTCTCTATCCAACTAGTCACACATTAAAAATGTAACGCTTCCTTGCCATAAATGCAACAAGAATCCCTGGAAGAGAAAAGATACCCACTCCATTCCAATAGTTATTTAAATGGTTTAAAGAGACTGACCAAACAAACAGGTATCCCCACCAGACAATACCTGTCCGAACAAATGAGCCCTTTCTCAGTCTACTCAGTTGAGGGTCTAGAATAGAAGCAAAGGAGCTCCATCAAAAAGCAGCCAAGATAAGCAGCTTGATTGGTAGCCCTGCACCATGTACTTCCCCTTAAAAGCCTTCTGGACCCAAGGGGAGGTATGGCAACCTTAATATTAACACACCACAAAAGCAATACCAAGGAGTTCCACTAGTCCCCCCCAAATGCCCCACATGCTTTGGGGGGCAAGTGACATTGATCTCCTTGTCCCCCAAAAGTTACTGCTTGCATCACAGCTCCATTTCCAATTTTGAAATGGAGCTGTGATGCTAGCAGCAAATTTGGGCACAATGTCCCCATTTTTAACACTGTCTCTCAGCCAGCCCCATCACCCCTTACCTGCAAACTCATTTTCAGTGTCTCCCAGTCAGTCTCTAGCCTTTCTTCTGCCCCCCAGTAGGGATGGGCGAACAGAACCGAGTTCGGAAATTCGGTTCAGTTGGGAAATTTGGTTCGGTTTGGTCGATCAAACTATTTTAGGGATGGGCAAACAGAGCCAAGTTCGGAAATTCGGTTCGGTTCAAAAATCGAGTTCGGTTAGGAAGTTCGGTTCGGTCGACCGAACTGGTCGAGTTCAGTCCGAACTCCGAACTTCCAAACCGTGTTCACCCATCCCTACCCCCCAGTGGTCAGCCACCCTTTCCCGCGTATCTCTGCTCCATCCCTCCTCCCTGCACCGCAACCCCACCAGTGAGTCTCTCAACTCCATCCCTCCCAGCCACATTTCCCCCTCCAGCACTCTCCAGTTCAGCTGTCAGTAAAAATTTTATTGGAACAGCAGTTCTTTCAGAACATATGTTTGACATTCATGCCCATACTAGCAGACCTGTTACTTCTGGGCAAAGACAAACACAACATACAGTAAAACTGTCAATAACACAAGCAGACGGAAAAGGCATCCTTGCTTCTTTTACTATATCTTGGAAACAAGAAGGTTGCAAGTGCACACAATATAATAATAAACAACTGTAGAATAGTAAACCACAGTATAAAAATAAACCACTTATTATAATTTTTACTTATTGCACACAAACAGTGAAACCTTTTCTCACGTAAGAAAACATCAACTTGTTAGAACATGGAACAAGTGCGCACAAACTTAACAAAAACTAAAAAAAAATCTCCTGTCTGCCAGCACAAACAGTATAGTGCAAGGCAGCACAGCATGTGTTGATAAATAGAACACTGATAATAATTTCTACATATTGCACACAAACAGTAAAACCTTTTATCAAGTAAGAAAACATCAACTTGTTAGAACATGGAATAAGTGCACACAAACTTGTCGAAAACAATTCAAAAAATTAAGAAAACATCACCTGGTTAAAACTTACAAATGTTTAACACAAACGTAGGAAAACACTAGTGCATATTTTAAGTAGTAACACTTTGTCCTTATAGAAACTAGGGAGAGTATGGGTGGCGTAAAACTAATGCTCGGCGTGCTCACCCGGTCCTTACCACAGTGTTGGCAGTTTTAGGCGGTGTCGAGGCACGCAGTCTGGTGGCATTATTAGAATATGCATCTCCGGGAACACCAGAGACACTCTTTGGTGGCACATTTTCTTTATCATTTTGTATTGCGCGTGGAGGTGTATCCGGATGAGTGGTTAAGGCAGTCAAACCAACCGAGGGAGGTACAAGAGGTGGAGTATTGCAGACCTTATTTGCAATTGCCTCTATGGCGGAAGCAATTCTAGCAAATTCTGTCTTGTACGCATTTCTTGTTGCTAGTTTACACCTCAGGTTTTCTTTATGCTGTTTTGCCAGGCGATCCAACAATGCCTTGTTATGGGAGGAGTATTGCTGCAGATTATCCTTCATTGTTTCTTTCAAAGCAGTGAGCACCAGCAATTTCGGATACAGCAGTCTTGCTCTGCTTGGATAGTTCTCTTGCCTGCGCAGTTCTTCCCCAGACTCTTCACCTTCTAAGGTCCTGCATGCGGACAGTAGAACTTTTCCTCTGGGCATCAACTGGCCACATCCCACTTCCGCCAGGTGTTTCGATTTCTACAGATACAATGTAAAAAAAAAAGACTATTATAAATGGGTATTTTGCATTTCTTTACAGCCAGGTTTTACAGCCAAGATGCTGAATTGCTGCCCCATTAGTAAAGCAGCTGGGAGACATTAAGGAAAAGATTCACCCATGGAAGAAACTTGCCTGATTGTTTTTAACCCTTGTCTCTCCCTAGGTCCCCTCTCCTTGCCCCCCCCAACGCTGCGTTTATTAGATTGTAAGCCATAGGCAGGGACTATGTTTATTTTATTATGTAAAGCACAAGGTACATTGCTTGCGCTATACAAATGCTAATGCTAATAATAATAATAATAATAATAATAATAATAATAATAACTGTTCTGCAGTTCTTCTGAATCCCCGCTGGTGCATTATCGCAGCAATGCTTTCAAAAGTCTTGTTCAAGTCAAAAGGCAGCACCCAGAACCGACTGGAACCGATTCTGTCCCCAGATTTCAGTGAACGCTATTGTTTCATCACAACGCCACTGAGGTGCTTTGGATCGTGCAAATTGACTGTCCAGCAGTGCAGCCATGTCACCCATTTTTACCTGCATTGCAAATACAATTAGTTGGACTAAAGAGCTGCTGAGGTATATGGATGGATACAGATTCCTTTGCATTGGTGCAGAAAAATATCCTCTGCCCCCATGTTTATCCCCCTCGCTGGCCCCAGGTGCAGACAATCCCTACACTTCCAAAATTCACATTCCCAGTGTTGTCTGTAATCCTAACCACTTTCCACACTCCGCGATGATCTCGGATTCTCTTCCTTTTGTGGCAAGGATTGGCCCTTCCAAAGTCGGTGCAGTCGGCAGCTGTGTGAATGCAGTGTTTGGGAAGCAAGGCAAATTCAGATCAAGGAACAAGTTGCCTAAAAGTCCACCCCCCATCTCCTCTGTCCCATGCTGAGCCCTCTTCCCTTCCCCTCAGATCCCGCATGCTATGGCACCCCTGCTGGCACCCCATGCACCCTATTCCTCCCTCCTAGTGTAATTCCCATCCATTTCTCTAGCCGCCATGTCCTTCTCCCCATGTCCTTCCCCCATGTGCTCTGTCCCATGCTGAGGCCTCTTCCCTTCCCCACAGATCTCACATGCTATGCCACCCCTCCCCCCATGCAGCCCATTCATCCCTCCCCGCTTAACTCCCGCTCATATCTCCAGCCATGTCCAGTTGGGGGGGGGGG
>QEPC01004787.1:833571-848504 GCA_003113815.1 Sphenodon punctatus | reverse complement strand
CAGAAAAAAAAAAAAAAAAAAAACCTCGGGCGGATTCTCCTTTCGGGCCCCACATGGCTTTTGCGGGCCCCCCGGAGAGCAGGGCCCGGGCTCAAATGCGCCCCCCCATGCCATGGTAGCTATGCCCCTGAGCCTCAGTTATGGGCCCCTCATCGCTCCAAAAACCCAAAGTGGGCAGAGCTTAAGGGCTGGGGTGGGGAAGTGTGTTCCATTACCACAAATGTCTGTGTTACCCCCTTTTCCCCATGACAGGCTCTATTTGATCCAACTTGAACAAGAGAGCCCACTCCCCCATTCACTTGGGCAGGGCTGCCAGTTCTCACTCCTTGGTGCTGTCTGGGTCATTGCTCTGGGCTTCCCCCACTGACTTCAGGAGGCGTCTGCCTTAGCTTTGCTAATTGCACCGGAAGGAGGTGTCTTCATACACACCCACACCCCATTCCAGGCTAATTTGTGTGTGGAGTGGGGTGCGGTACTCACTGTCAGGGATTTGAGTCCCCTTCTTTCTCAATGCTGTATTTTTATGAGAGTCTGTCTAGTAGGGAGCCAGGACTCCACCTGGGTACTCTGGGAGGGAAGAGGGGGCTAGTGGGTTAGAGCAGGGGGGGTGAGAGCAAGAGAGGGGGGTTAGAGAAAGGGGGTGCTGAGAGCAAGAGTGGGGGCTTAGAGAGGGGGTGGCTTCACCAACTCATTTGTGAGAATGGGGGAAGCCACTCGAAGAAGAACAGAAGGTTGCTACCTTGTAAACAAGGTTCTTCGAGATGGGTCCAAACATTCTCACAAATGCATTTCTCCAACCCACTGCGGCAGCGCTGGGCCCCTCCCTCGGAGGCCGGGACGCAGGGCCATGTGCCCCCCCATGTCACCCGACCTGATTTTTTTTAAAAATCAAGCCCCTGCTGCCCCCCCATCCTATGTCCCTTCCCGCAGGGCAGGGCCAAGGCGCAAATGTGCCCCCCCGCACCACAGTAGCTACACCCCTGGCCTATCGCCAGTTGTGGGGGGGGGACAAAACGGCCATGGAGCTGACTACCTCCTGTGGTGTGGGGGTGGCTGGAGAAAAAATGTCTCCTCCAGGCAGCGCTTCCATCCCCCCCCTTCACCTGAGCCACAGCTGCACCAGCGCTTCCCTCCAGCGCTATTCTCCTCAACTCAGCAGCCGGGTTGAGGAGAGTAGCACTGGAGGGAAGTCTCACAGCGTGAGTGCACCCGATCCCAGTTGCTCCTGCTGGAGTCCCAAGAGCACCTAAACCTTCCTGGGGGTGGGGTTTGTTTCAACTCACCACCCTGGGCTTTTCCTGGGAGAAGCGGTTATTTCTTTTCTTTTCTTTTTCTTTTTGTGTAAGTGGCCAGGGATCAGTCAGCATGTGCTGCTGGCATGTTCCTCTCCTCTCCTCTTGGCGTCTGATATCACATCCGGTGGTGAGCACATGCGCTGTGGCCCAAGGCAAAGAAATGCATGGGCCAATACTAAAAGCGTATCCAGCATTTAAACAGGGGAAGCCACCTTGAAAGACAGCAGATCGCTGATGCGGATGTGAGGGGGAAGGATTTCAGGGCTGGTTTGATGCACGAAAGATGCGGCTGCAAACCGCGTAAAGCATTTAAACAAACAGGAAGAAAGGCGGCTGTTTAAAGGATCCGCTGCGAATGTTGTCTTGTTTAAAAGCACCCTTAGAGTTCCACAGGTTAGTTGCATGTTTACGTTTTTAAAAAGTACTTCCTTTTATTAGTTTTTGGATTTTGAGGATGCTGTGAAGACTACGAGCATACCTGGGTTCAACAAAGGATTGCCTAAGTTCATAGAGGTCGGATATTGGTCTATAAATGGCTATTCGTCAAACTGGTCAGGGTATAAGACCTCTGACTGTCAGGGGCTGGGAGTGAATAGCAGGAAATGGATCACTCCATTATGATGATCTGTTGTGCATTTGTCTAAAGTGACCAGAGTTGGCTACTGCCAGAGACATGGGGACTGGGCTAGACTTCTCATTGCTATGATGCAGTCAGGCAGCTCTTATATTTTGAACATTAATCTGAAGTGACAAATAAAGAAGTCATGCCAAAATAAGCCTGTCAAGGCTCTTGGGAGTTTATATAGAGTGACTGTCACTTTATGGGTGACACTTTCAAAGTCTCTTGTGGCACAGCTTTTAACCTGTTGCCAACAAAAATATTCTGATTTATGTTCCTGATTTTATAGTCAAATAGTTCCGAAGGAAGAACCTTTACCACAGAAACACCATCATCAACCTTCTTCACCCTGCCCTCCCCTTCCCTTCCCAAGCATGGCAGGGACAGAGGATGAGCTTGGCTCCACCCCCACTCCCTTTCTTGCCACTGTCAGGCTCTGGCTCCACTGGGGAAGGGGCAACAAGGTTGGGAAGAGCACCATCTCTCCCTCCCCCTCTGCCCCAAACCACAGTTCCATTTAATCCCTGCCTGCTATGACTCTATGGCCCACTTTCTCTCCTGCTGTCGTAATGGAATGATAGACATGTTGCTGGCTGCTATGCCCCACCTGGGCCGGGGACTCACCAGGACATCTATTTCCAAGCTGCCAGATGTGGGCCTACTGCTGCCTCCACCCAGGTCACTGGCTGGCCTGGAACTGGTCCCCCAGATGATCCCAGGCCCACAGCCTGGGCCAAGGGCTGCCTAGGCAGGCCAACACAGGCCAGCACATCTATTTTTGGCCCCATGCCCACTGGAGATTGCGGACCACCGTAGCTAGTCACCAGGGCGTCCCATGATTGGCTGCCATGGCTGCCCATCATAGTGTGGTGGGGAGGGTGCTGGGAGCATTCTGGGCATAGGACCGCCCGGCAGTGCATTTGTTCTGCTCTCCCATCAGAGGTGGGGTGGGGGAGAGCTTGCCAGCCAGCCTGGTAGGGTGCATATTTATTCTGTGTCTCAACCTGGTCCTAAGAGTGGTGGCTGCTAGGGGTGGGACAGCAGGGCAATTACCTGGTACCGGATTTACCGGGTACCGGATTTTTAAAAAAACGGATTTCCGGTTTACCGGTACCGGATTTGTTCCATTGATTTCAATGGGGAACTGTCCCCATTTAAATCAATGGGGAAAAAAACAAAAAACCTCCCTGCTCCCAGACTGTGCAGGTGGAAGGGAGGCACCCCCCACCCACCCTGACCAGCCTGGATTAATTTATTTATTTTTTTGTAACCCTAAGTCCCTACTAGTGCGGGCTCCGGGCCGCCACCGGCGACCCAGAGCCCACACCAGCAGGTACTAGGGTGATCCCTGGGGTGGGGGGTGGTTTAACACCCCCCCTCCACCCCAGGGATCACCCTACCTCCCCACCCAGGGATCACCTACCTTGCGCTCCGGGCGGCGGCGGTGGCGGTCCGACTCCGGCGGCTTCAGCGCCGGCTGTGGCTGCCGGCTTCAGTGCTATTAGGCCTTCCAGGGAAACCCAGAAGTTCACCAGAAGGCCTAGTAGCACTGAAGCCGGCAGCCACAGCCAGCGCTGAAGCCGCCGGAGTCAGACCGCCGCCACCACCACCCGGAGCGCAAGGTAGGTGATCCCTGGGTGGGGAGGTAGGGTGATCCCTGGGGTGGGGGTAGGGTGATCCCTGGGGTTAAACCACCCCCCACCCCAGGGGCCACCCTAGTACAACCGTACCTACCTGCTGGTGTGGGCTCTGGGTCGCCAGCGGCGGCCCGGAGCCCGCACTAGCAGGGAATTTGGGGTAATTTATTTTTTTTAAACCAGGCTGCGCAGGGTGGCTGTGGGGTGTCCCCCCCTTCCACCCACACAGCCTGGACTGGAGAGGGAAAATGGGGCGGGGGTTGTGGGTTTTTTTACATTGCGGTCATTCATTTGAATGGCCGCAATGTAAAAAATCCAGTACAGGGAATCCGGTAAACGGGCCGGATTACCGGGTTTAATCCAATACTGCCGGTACACCAAATACCAGCAGTATCGGATACCGGAAGATCCGGAATTCCCACCCCTAGTGGCTGCCATCTTCTATGCACACATCCAATGGCCGTGGCAGCCGCATGTCTATTTTCACCTACTGTTGCTGGCAGCAGGGAGAGGGCAGGGTGAGGGGCATGTGCTTGCATTGCTGGGATGTCTCTCATTCCTCCTGTGTCCCTTACTAGAACATATTCCTGCTCTAGGCAGAGACACAGTCTTTCAAACTATCGTATGTTTATTGTGGGATTTTTTTCCTACCCACTCCTCCAAAAAGACATGCAAATGAGCTTCAGGAACAGGTCTGCTATCCTGGTTCTTTCCCTATCACAGATTTTAAGGGATTTGGCTCACATTTCCTAGCAGAGATCTGCAAGGCACGAATACAAATAATGGCTTCCATTCAAGTCTTCCATCTGCTCAGCAGGTTCTGTAAAGGGGTGTATATAGAAATCTGAATCTTGGGTAACAGATGCTGTGCTGCATACCACAGATCTGTAGGGGCCTCTCCTCCAAGAGGGAACAAGCGGACACCTTCTCTGCACACACCCTGTGTGATGGGAAGCGTGCAAGTGGTATAAGGATGGGACAATCGATGTGAGAATCAAGCCAAAGATAGCAGCTAGCATAGAAGAATGTTTTTGTTAGGTTTCCTAGACTTCTTGACTGGTGCAAGTTTGTATATACCTCCCAACCAGGAGCCGGCCTTAAGCATGGTGAGTCAGGGCCATGGCCTGGGCCATGCAGGGAAGTCAGTACTCCCAGAGCTACTCAGGCCTCAGGATGGCCTATTTCTGAGGAACCCTGCAACTTTCAGCCCCAGTACAGCTTCTTCCTGTGTGGCCCTGCCCCCTACTCCCTCTCCCTCTCTTTACCTACTAGGATATGTGAGCAGGGTCCTTCTGGAAGAGGTTAAAGGGGTGGGGGCCGAAGGGTTATGGAGGGTGGGGCCATGGGGGCCCCACATTTTATGGGGCCCCACAAGCTCTAAGGCTGGCCCTGCTCCCAACAGTCCCTATTTCAGTGGGGGTTGCCATGTCATTAAGGTGGTGTCGGATTGGCCATTACCAACAAAAAAAACTGTTGCTGTCGCTTGCTGTTTCACCCCCAGTTGTATCCCCAAGACAAGTGGGAACTGGGCCCATGCAGGTACTCTAACTGCTCTGCAACCAGAACCTGATGCACAGACCCTACCAACAATCACCTCCTACTGGCCATACCATGAGGGCACTAATCCTGTTGGCTGACTACTACTCACCCACTACACTGGCAGAATTATCCACCATAAAAGAGCTCAGCATTAAGCAGCCAGTGTAAGTTCAATGTGACAGCAGGCTTAGGTTGCAACTTGCTAGGTACATGCTGTGCTCTGACCTGTTCCTGTCTCCAGCACTGCTACCCTGACCTTGCCACCTGATTCCTGACTCTGCCAGCTGGTTTGTCTAGCTGACTCCTGGCTCAAATTTCCTGACTCAAATCCAGTTTCCTGGCTTTAATTGGATTCTTACCCATGACCCAACTGGTGTCTGGCCTCGGATTATATTACTGATTTTGTGACCCTGGTTGCATGCCAAACCTTGAGTTCCTGAACGAAGGGAAACTGAGGTGCAGAACATGTATCCAGTAGAACAACAATGGTCCCCTGACTCTTTCTTTGTGCAATTTTATTGGGATGGTCAAAGCTAAAAGTAAGATTCCATGCAAAGGCATTATAATTCCCAAAATGGCAATATAATTTGTCTATGTTATTTTCTGTCCACTCTTTATACAGCATGAAGTTTTGTTTGCTTTTTAAAACTGCTAGTCCAAGGACATTGTGGAACTAGCAAAAGCCACAATTTTCAAAACCAGGTACCTGAAATCAATCTGTTTTATTGACACCTCTAAGCCATTGATTTGAGTTTAGGCTCTTTTTGCTGCCTAAATGCCACCCAAGCATAGGACTTGGGAGTGGAAAGCTCCACGCCACAGGTGGACCGCTACTGTTAAGGGCTAGGTCATCAAAAGGTCAAACCCTGGAATGTCCCACTACCAGCCATTCTGGTGGGTGCCTGGGCACTAAATCCATTAACCTGGCCAGAAAATTGGCCCCTGTTGTGGGGTGATCTTTAGCTGCATGGCAATAGTGGGGCAACCAAAGGTAGGTAACCCTCTGAGGCTAAATACTCTAAAACTGCCCAGAAAAAATGACCCCTGTAGCGAGGAGACTTATTGAGTTACTTGTTCAACTGACGGGCACCAAGGGACCCCCCTTTTCCCCCCAACCCCTCTTCTTTTCCCACGACCACTTCAGATGGGCCCCTCTGAGGACTCCAAATTGGGGGGAGGGTGGAGACTCCAGTCGGCCTCCCAGTTCAGGTGTACAGCATAGCTACCCCGCCCACTGCAGCCTGTAACTGTGGGGTTCCCACCTATGCCTCCCTCTGGGTTTCCCAGGGGCGGAAATTGAGGAGACCAGATTCTTTTCCTATTTTTTGTTATTTATTTTTTTAAGTCACGCCTCGGCTCTCTGCCAGGAGCTGACACAAACAAGTAGCCTCCTCCCAGTTGTGGGGATCATTCACTGTAGCTGCCCCCACCAGTCCCCTTGCCCCAGTACAAGAGGGGACAGAAGGAGCCAGACTTGCACCCCTCAGCCCAGCTGCTCTTCAGTACAAGGCATCCATTCCAACCTGGTCCTACCTAGCACCCATTTGGGTCCCATGGATAGGCCAGGGGATGTGCACGTGTGTGTTACTCGCATTTCATCACCTGTGTCCTGAAGCCAGGTCAACTGGGCAGGTTCTGCCTCAGATGGACAGGGATCCAGCTTGAGAGGTCTATGATTCCAATAACATTTCCTTCCTGAGGAGGATCCATGCATTGAGGCATCTTCTTGGCACCTGGAATCCCATGGATCTACTCATCTCTGAAGGGACATCTGAGGGGTGGTTGTGATGGTCTGTTCCTGTACAAGAGAAAGAGAAGAGCCCCCTGCTCCCTCCCTGGCCACACTCTTTGATGGGATCCCGGGATCCCCGGCCCATCATGGGCCCTTGACAAAATGAGCTAGGCAGGTCCAACTCTGAGAGTCCGGCTTGGGTTGCGAGAGGGGGGATGTCCTGCTGCTCATGTGGCTGGGCTATTGTGCGACCAGAGGAAACCTGCTACTGCAACCATACCATGACACAAGCACCCACGTCACTGGGTCATTAACTAACCATTGGCAATTTCTAGGCCAGGGATTCTCAACCTGGCACCCAGGAGCAACAGAATGCTTGGGCAATGTGTGAAAGTGCTCCCCAAGTCAGTTGTCAGTAGTGCTCGGGAGTCCTTGAAACAGTCCTTTATCCATTTAAAGTCAATGTGAGATGGGATCAATCGATTAATTATCTCAATTTCCATTGAATTGAATTAAATTGAATTGCAGAGGGGAGACAATCTATGCATATGTATTCACATCATTTATGCAAATTATGCAGTACTCCCAAGTAGTCACTTACATTACTCCAGTGCTCATGACTGGAAAACAAGTTTGAGAACCTTGCTCTAGGACACCACATGCTAGCAATGGGCTGGACTGGTTAAGATCAGACTAACTTTGTGTCAAAGAATCAGATTTATTTATTTTTTATAACATGGAAAAGGCCATAATTAAAGCCAGCCTAGACATAATGGGCCAATTACAAGAAAGCAGATCTCACTTAAAGCTAGGAAAACATCCTGATGCTGAGAGCTGTTCAACAATGGGATTTTTTTTTGTTTTTTTGTGTTTTTGTTTTGAGGTTGCACAATTATGGCAGACATCGTCACTCTATCTGCAAATTTCCTGCCTTGAGCAGGGAGCAGACTAGCTGGCCTCAGGAGTACCATCCAATCCCTGGAACATACTCCAGGCATCTATGCTAATATGAGGACCTAAGGGTATCCTATCCCTGATCCTAGCCAGGTGACTGCTACTACTTACTCGTCCTATGGACATCACCACTCTGATAATGACCAGTTGACTACATCCACTTAATAAGGCCTGGAATAATACAAGAACACTTTCAAGAACCCCTGAAGATGTGGGGGGGAGGCCCATGAGAGCAATCAGGTCTAATTGCGAGTGGGGGCCTAAGAGGGGGAAGATGTTCACCAGGAGCCTCCCCATGAGCCCTCCTCTCCCATGGCACTTTTGCTGGGCCCAGCTTCCACACGGGGGCAATTGAGGACAGGGGGCCTCCTACTCTATCAGGCACTCTCACTCCTAGTGGCAACATTGGGGCTCTGGCTTGTGAGAGGGAGTCAACTCAGGCCGGCCCCACTGAGGGGCCATGAACATCGTTTACTTTTTCTAAAATTCATTTATTACTTTTTATTTTATTTTTTAAAGCAACCAGGGTGTAAAGGAGGCAAGGAATTCCTGTGAGAGATTGGACTGTGCCCATTAGCCTCACCACTGTGACCGAACTGTGTTGATCACCCTTCTTCTTCTTTTTTTTGTACATATAGACTTTCAAGCCAGCCCAGCAGGTTCCTATCCTGAATCCCTGATGCCGTGGTTGGCTATGAGTAGGGAAATGCCTCCTCCTCTTCCCTCTGGAAAGTGCAGGGGGAAAGCCAGATCAGGTTGTGGGTCCCATACTGTCTCGCCCTGGCACCTCAGCACTGCTGGCCAAACCTATATCCTTCGGGACCGGACAGGTCTTTCAAGCAGACAGAAGTGCCCTGGGGGAGACCGCAGCACTTCCTCTGAGCAAAGCAGTGGCCCCGCTGAGAGGCCCATTCCTGGCTGGGGACTCCCCAGCCTGTGAAGAATGGCACCTTACCAGGGAGACACTGGTCCTGCACACTAGGGTGGGCTTCCTGACTGCACACAAACCCACTATTATCCTCCCCCCAGCATCTAAAAGAGGGGTGGGGTGTGTTCAATGGTATCAAAAATCCTGCCCTGACATGTGTGAGAGAAGCTGCGGCACAGCCCCGTTCACACGGACTCTTTTCCTGTCATCCAGCTTCTCCCCACTGCCGCATCTTCCCTCGCTACTCTCTCTGCTGCCACCACCACCACCACAGACATGAATGTGGCCTTATCCCAGCCCATAGGCACACTGCCACACTATGGTACCCAATCCATGCTATGGAGAATACAGTACTGATACAGATGGGTTGAGTACCCTGAAATTTGATGGAAATTCCCATTTTTTTATTGTACCCATTTCAGCTCTATTTAGCGCACATCAATTTGTAAAGAGTTTCCAAATAATCCTAAATTGCTTCATCTTGTTTTTCAACAATGATTTTCACCTGACACTGTGTTTTCCACTCATCCAGCTTCATTAAAGCCCCCACAACGTTTCTCCATCTTTGCTTGCTGAACCTCAAATCAGTAAGTGTTGTACATGGAGTTTGGCCCTTCCGTTTGCCCTTGAATTTGGCTATCAGACTGTAACTGCAAGTTAATTAACCAGATTACTTTTCTCCAGCTCCAGCTAAAAAGAGTAAACTGTGCTAGAGACACCATTAGAGAGAGCCTTTCTGCCTCTGAGCTTTCTTCTTCCTGACTCATTAGGACCAAAAGAAATCGCTGTCTGGCCCTGAAAATCTTTTTAAAAGTTAACCAATACAGAAAATAATTCAGCTCCAAATTGAATTACCAAGCAAAGAAATTCATGCTGGACAGATGGAGCAATATTCCCAGCTGAGACTGGAGCCTTCACTAAAACTATTTTATGTACAAATCCCATCTCTGTGCTGCTGATATTTATGCCCATCTGTTTAGAGGGCGGCTTGCCCATTCACAAGTTGGGTAGACTCTTTTTGTATGAAGGTGTGCCAGGCAACTTGGCATTCAGCAAAGGCAAGCAGTCTGGTCTACACAACTCTGTCATGAAAACAAGGGTCACCTCTGGGTGGGAACATTATGACAGAAATCGCAATGATGTATGTGTCAAATGTGTGAAGCTTCTTCTTTTGAAGGCTGTAGCTGCAATTTCTTGTTAGACTCCAGTCCTCAAAATGCTGCACTTGACATAAACCAGCATAGCTCCTTGAGGACCAGATTATAACAAAAGGTCTGGGACATGGGCAACCCTCAGGACTGGACAAGCCCAGAGGCTCAATCAGGTTTGGGCAGGAGCAGAGGCAGGATTGGGTCAGGATCAAATTCAGGAACAGGCACAGGACAGGATTGGTTTCAAGCAGACAGGTTCAGAGCAGGACACAGGAAGAGGAAGTGATGATGTTCCTGTTCTAGTAGGAGGGCCTATATACTGATCAGTGACCAGTCAGCAGACCAGTAGGAGGCAAGGCCTTGGCAGTACAAGAGATCTACCTGGCAGGGTTTAAGCTGAGGTTGTGGCAGTGATGCTGGGAAGCTGGCCACTGTCACTAAACATTAAGGATGCCAGCTTCTTGACACAGAATATTAGCACATCTTTTAGGCTATTCTGCGAGTAGGATCAGATGTGACCATTTGTTTGTAGCAGTCGGACATGATATTTTCCCTTTGCCAAGACTGTGAGTTCAAGACCATTAGTCAACCTGTAACTTGGGGAACAAGCTGAGGCTTTGTACCAAGACAAAGTAGTACTGAATTTTTACTGACCATTTGTGTCTGTGACAAGAGTTGGAAGTCAAGTAACTAAGACTAAAAATTTTAAATGTGAGGTTTTAAAGTTAGACATTTAGATGACTAAATCAGCAGGCCAAGCACCTAAAGCACCTAAAATACCTATGGATAGTTATGGGGGTGCTGGTTGCTCAAAACATCTGAAAACCAGTCTATTAAAAAAATCTGTGCGCAGTTTAGCAAAGCTATTGCTGAAACCTGCTATGTGGGTCCAGTGGTGCAACACTAAAGTCCAAGGGATTTTACCTTTGTTGCATGGGTGTAATTATAGTGAGGAACAGAAGGGATACATCCTCTCCAAGTTTAAGAACAGGGGGAAGTGAGTCATAGCCAAATATGTGATATCATAGCCATATCACATCCAAATTTCATATCTCAAAGAACTTCTAACAATTGTCTGCTTCATGGGAGGAGTTGGGTGGAGGATGGAAATAAAGAGATTTTCTTGTTAGTCTTTAAGGTGCCACAACATTCTTTTTTTCTTTCTTTCTGTAATTGAAGTGAGTCACCTTTAGGTTGATTGGTTTAATTTTCAGGACAAAATGTTTTTGATCGTGGGAAAGCTCTCTCTTTGGGACTTCAGGAAGCAGAGGGGAAACCATGCCCTGGGGGCAGGCCTGCCTGGGCTGTGTCTCCCTGCTGATAGAGCCATTACTAATGGTATAGACAGGGAACATGCACTTCTGCAATAATCAACCCTTCCAAGACACAATACACTTCTTCATAAATTACAGTTTCAAACACCACCAAGTTTAGTTTTCAAATGGCTTGAGTGTTGTTGAGGGCTTCCAGGCCAGGAAACAAAGCGTCTGTTAGTCTGAAACAGGAGTTGTCTGGGTGAGAGGTGAATCCAGCATCTGCCCCTCTCTCTTTACATTTAACCCAAAGTTATATCAATGTTTACTTGGAAACTGGGAGCCCCGCTTAATTTCAAGTAAATGAAGTGAATACGTTTATTCTGAATAGCCAACGGCCATATCAGATGACAAAATCAATAGTGATACAAAAACAAAAATCAACAATATCACAACAAAACAATCAATAAAATACAATATAATACAATACTATCCTCCAGTCTGTTGCAGAGTAATAACTGATTCACAATCAGTAAGGACAAATGCAACTGAAGGTTTAAAATCAGAACTTTACTTAAGCTTTCCAGGCACAGATCCTTAGTTGCATCTAGCTAGTAAGAAGACAAAAATGGAGACTGAGACAATGAGAGAGAAGGGAAGAAGGAGTGGTTACACAAAGGAATTCAACTGCAAAACCCCATCTCCCTTCCATGTACACATAAACTTAGCAGCGCCATCTGGTGGCTCTATAGTCAATTACTGTTCTTAATGCAGCAGGCATTAACTTATGGATGTTGCATATATCAACACCCCTTCTCAACAGACAGAAGTTAACCTACTAAACCCATTTTGCTTAGTAGCTTTTGGTGGTGCTCTCCTGCTAAAGGTTTTGTCAGGGCATCTGCTACCATGTCTTCTGTAGGACAATATTGCATGTCTATAAGTCCTTGTTCTTGCGAGTCTCTTAGGAAATGATATTTCACGTCTATATGTTTGGTCCTCGGGTTTACTCTTTCCGTTTGTGCGAGTACAATACAGCCTTGGTTGTCTTCCAAAATTTGTATAGGGCTGTTCAGTTCTTTTCCCAAGTCTGTGAGCAATTGTCGTAGCCAAATTACCTCTTGACTAGCATGCGCGGCTGCAACATACTCGGCTTCTGTTGAGGAGAGTGCTACTGTGGTCTGTTTCTTGCTAGACCAACTGATGGGTCCCCCTCCTAGCAGAAATAGCCAACCACTGGTGGATTTTCTGTCAGAGCTGTCCCCAGCCCAATCTGCATCTACATATCCTGTCAGGTTACATCCAGAAGTTGCAGGTAGCTGCAGTTTAAGGTGTGCGGTTCCCTTCAGGTAGCGCATGACCCTCTTTACCGCATTCCAGTCTTTCTGACTTGGTGCTGATACTTTCCTGCATAGGATTCCTATTGCTGCTGCAATGTCTGGTCTAGTGATGGTGGCGATATACAATAGTTTCCCAATTGCGCTTCTGTATTGTCAGTTGTCTGGCAGTTGCATGCTTTGTTCTTCAGTCTCCTTCAGGTGGTTAGTTTCCATGGGAGTGCTTACTGCCTTGGCATCTTTCATTCCGAAGCTTTCTAGCAATTCTTCTATTTTATGCCTTTGGTTGAGGAGATAACTTCCATTATCATCTCTTTCTACTTGTATGCCTAGGTAATGTGTTATGTTTCCTAGGTCTTTTGTCTCAAAGTTTTGATTCAGGGTTTTCATTATTCCGCGGTCATCCCCTTCTTGCTCATAGCATATCAATATGTCATCAACGTAAATCAATATGAAAAACCATCTGTCATCCTGTTTCTTTGAATATAAGCAAGGATCCGCTTTACTTCTGATGAAATTTTCCTTTGTGAGTACTGTGTTTATTTTTGTATTCCATGCTCTGGCCGCTTGTTTGAGTCCATATATGCTCTTTTTCAACTTGCATACAAGGTCTGGTCTTTCGGTGTCTTTGAATCCTGGTGGCTGTTCCATGTAGATGTCTTCTTTTAGTTCTCCATGTAGGAATGCTGTTTTCACATCCAGATGTTTAACCTGCATTCCTTTCTCTGCTGCTATGCTCAATAGTGTCCTGATTGTGATGTACTTGACTACTGGGGCAAACATTTTGTCATAATCTTCGCCATATTTCTGTGAGTATCCTTTAGCGACTAGTCGGGCCTTGTATCATTCTGCCTTGCCTTCGGCATTGTATTTGATTTTAAATGTCCACTTACATCCTATGATCTTTCTGCCCATTGGTAGTGTACACAGTGTCTAGGTTTGATTTTCATGCATGGACTTTATTTCTTTTGTTGCTGTCTTTACCCATTTGTTGTGTTCCCCTTCTGACATTTGTAAGACATCTCCCCATGTCGATGGCTCAGACAGTCTGTCGGTACTTGCATTGTAGGACAGGTGGGTCGGTGGTTTGCCTTTATTTTCCCTGGTAGAGCTTCTGATTTCAACATCTGCAGGTGATTGGGTTTGTTCCTGCATCTCAGTTGAGCTTGTTCTGATTTCAACTGTTTGTTCCTTGGTTGCACTCAAGCGATACAGGTGTCCATCTGCATAGGCTCTGGCAAGACCCTTGTCCCCTTTTGGATTGTGCATTCATTACCCCAGAATTTGACAGTGAGCCCTTTCTCTGTTAGGTGTTTAACGGATAGGAGTCCTCCCTCTAAGCCAGGTACGTATAGCACATCCTTTACCGGTACTGCTAGTGTGCCTCCATGTGGCTTGTTGCAACTTAGAATTCCTTCACCAATACCTTCTGCAGTAATACTGCTTCCATCAGTGAGGCATATCTCTTCTTTGTTGCTTGGGTCTAGAAAAAGCTCTTGTTGCTGGTCATGAGACTTGTGGCTCCAGAGTCGACACGTCAGTCCTGTGATATGTTGGTCTGTGTTACTCTAAAACATCCTCTCCACTGTTCTGTGGTTGTGTCACTGTTTGTAGCCTTGGTCCTTTGCTTAGGCACTTGTGGAGATCACTTTTGTTGTTCTGCCTTCCATATGGAGCAGTCTTTCTTTAGGTGTCCTTCCTTCTTGCACTGAAAACATGCCCTTGTTTCCTTCTTGTGCAATCTGTTATCTGCAATTCTCAGGGTGGTTTCCTTATCCTGTCCCTGATTGTCTTGCGTGATTTCTTTCCTCCTCTGGAATTCATCCATGAGTCTCCCTTTTACAAATTCCAGTGTTAGTTCTGCCTCAGGCCTTGTCTCTAGGGCATTTATGAGGGCGCTGTATGGTAGGCTGCAGAGAAGTAAGGCCACCACGTGGTTGTCTTTTATCTATTCACCGATGCCTCGCAGTTGTGCTACCACTTCCAGCATTGAATTTATATGATCCTGCATCTCCTTTGCTTTACCAAGTCTCATCTGGTACAGTTTCCTTAGGAGAAACAACTTACTGTTCAAGCTGGTCCTTTCATGCAGCTTCTGCAGTGCATTCAACATGCCCTTTGCTGTAGCCTCTCCCCTTATGTGGATTAACTGATCATCTTCTGCTAGCAGGCTTATGGTTGCCTTTGCCTGTCTGTTATTTCTGTCTCACACCTCAGGGTTTGCTGCAGGTCTGTCTGTGGTGATCACCTCCCACTGGTCATATTTGGATAGGAGAATTTCTATTTTGAATTTCCACAACTGGTAGTTTGTGTTATTCAGCTTACAGACTGAAAGCTTTAATTCAGAGCTGCTGGCCATGCTTGCTTCCCTCCCCTCAGATTGGGATTCTGGTTCTTCTGCTCACTTACAGTTAGCAGGCCTCCTCTGGGAGTTTCCTTTGGGCCTCTTTTCCTTTCAGCTCACTTCCAGTCTTTAGAGTTGTTCTGG
>QEPC01004787.1:786164-818231 GCA_003113815.1 Sphenodon punctatus | reverse complement strand
TATACCACCAGCTTTATTGATATGTTTTATGATTGTATTTTAAATGTTTTTAAATGTTTTTTATTGTTGTTAACCGCCCCGAGCTGCTGTGCAGGATGGGGCGGTATAGAAATCTAATAAATGAATGAAATGAATGAATAAATGTAAAGTTTTTCATTTAGGTAAGAAAAATCATATTCACAAGTATAGAATGGGTTTGGCAGCAGTACATGTGAATAGGATCTTAGGGTTGTAGTTGATCACAAGCTGAACATGAGTCAGAAATCTGATGCAGCTGCTAAAAAGGCCAATGCAATTTTAGGCTTCATTAACAGAAGCATAGTGTCTAGGTCACAAGAATTAATAGTTTCACTCTATTCTGCACTGGTCAGACCTCATCTGGAGTACTGCATCCAGTTCTGGGCACCACATTTTAAGAAGGACATTGACAAACTGGAATGGGTTTTGAGGAGAGCGGCAAAGATGGTCAGGGATCTGGAAATGGGGAAAGGTTGAAGGAGCATGGTATGTTTAGCCTGGAGAAGAGAAGACTAAGGAGAGATATGCTAACCATCTTCAAATATCTGAAGGTCTGTCACACAGAAGATGGAGCTGTCACTGGGAGAAGGGGAAAACTCCCAGGGAGGGGGTCCACAACACCAAGGGTCTCCCACTCCCACACACGTACACTGCCCTTCCTTCCAAGAACTGCTCTCAGAGAAAGAAGCCCGTCAGAATAAAGTGTGGGTCCTGTTAGTCTCAAAGAGACCAGACCCTTATCATCATAGCGTGCAGAGATAGTAGAGGGGTGTAGGGCCTCACCCCTCACACTCTCCCAGCTATAACCCACACCAGGAACAATGGGCAAGAGGGGTGCAGGGACGTGAGGGAGAGCGGAAAGGGTTCCGGGGGACACAGGGGACCAGGAGAGGGCTTGCACACTACTATGACCAGGAGAGGGGAATGCCTCGGAGGGGGAAAGGGTTCCGCTAACCTCTTACACTCCACCCCCGCTTGCACTCACTCACGCACACTTCACTCACGCTGCACCTGGATGAGATGGGGAAGGACAGATAAAAACAGGTATCACAAGTAGTCACACTCAAGCACACACCACACGCCACACTTAGCTCCAATGTCGGCCGGTTTCCTCCTCTGCAATCACCAGTATTGGGTGCTTCCCGACGCTGGAGTTTATGCTGCTGGCCCTGCCCCCGTATGTGCCCGCAAGCTTGCGGAGCACCGCACAGGGGGAGGCACTGCCCCGGCATGCTCGGCGGTGTAGGCCCCACCTCCCTGGTGTCCCCTGGTGTTGCCAGGGAACCCAGGACGCCGCCTTGCATTGGAGGCACCGCTACCACTTCCACAGAGAGGGGCGCTGCGGGAGCCCCAAGACGCGCCCGTGGATTCAGAGTGGTGAAGAGAACTTGAAACCAACCGGGCTCCTGGCCATCCTTGAGACCCCTCCAGAACCAGACGCCCGACAGGAGCAGACTTGTTCTCTGTTGCTCCTTAGGGCAGGATGAATGGGCTCAAATTACAAGAAAGTCGATTTTGGCTAAACATTAGGAAGAACTTCCTAATGGTAAGAGCTGTTCAACAGTGGAACGAACTGCCTAGGACGGTGGTGGGCTCTCCCTCACTGGAATTTTTCAAACAGAGACTGGACGGCCATCTGCCTGGGATGTGGAAGCTGGGGGTTAGACTAGGTGACCTCTGAGGTCCCTTCCATCTCTGAGATTCTGCTAGCTGATTCATGTGCTGGGGATCACTTCATGAATTTCTGTCAACTCTCCATGGGACAGGGCTCCCATGTTAGAGGCTCCGTGAGTCTGCATTTTATGGCACCATGCTATCATTTCAAGTGTATTCATGGACCTTATATACTGGGGCCCCCATGGGGCCATGTGTGGTAAGGAGCCGGAGAATTACCGGACACAAATTAAGACCAGCATGTACCCCAAACTCAGGGGTTGGGACATTTCCTCTATGCCCCCTCCCTTAACACCCATGAGTTTCAGTAGAGGCTAGGTACCTACATGACATTTTTGTTTTTTAAAATCTAATCCTTAGCTCATTGGTTCCCAAGCTTTTTGTCTACATGACCCCATTTTGAAACAAAAATAATCCACAACCCCAGATAGCAGCAAAGACATGGAAAACACATCAAATATTAATTGGAATCATGACACCTTCTGGAAATGGTGTAAGTCCTAGGGGTTGTGCATTTTGTTTCTGTTTCCCTAAAAACTAAAACAAAAATTCCCAATTTCATTTTAGTTATTAGGGAAGCCAAAACAGAATTTAGTGCAAACTGAATTCTGTTTGCTAATTTCATTTTTGTTTTGCCTCTCAAATTGGTTGACAGGTGTCAGAGAGGCAAAACAATGCTGCAAAAAGCCAGAAGAGAGGGGAGAGCAGGAGACTGGAATCATGATTGGCATCCCTGCTGGCCAATAGGGATCGCAAAGACATCATGGAGCACTTGATGCAGACAGAGAACCCCTGCCATAGGGCTTGATTTGATCATGCCACAACTTGTCAATACCCTGGGTGCTGGAGGGAGGGCACTGTGAAATAGGGGTGTGCATGTCGTTTTTGTTATTGCAATAACGAAAACGGCAATCAAGAATCATGACAACAATAATGAAAACGACAATGTTGTTATCGTGATTAGTGACAGTTGCGGTTTTGTTTTGGATGAAAATGGATAGGGGAGGAGGAGGCAGACATGTCGGAGCCCTAAAGAGACTTGAACTCTTGAACTCTTGGGAGGGGCGATCAGCTCAGCAGCAGTACCTGATGGATGTATCGCTGGCCAATGAGCAGCGCAAGCAGGCCTCAGCACTCTCATGGCACTCTGTGATTGCTCAATGCCTGCTGCCTCCCACAACCAATCAGGGGGGCTCTGGGGGAGGGCACTGCAACCCTTTATAATGGGAGGGCAATTTTCCCTCTCTCTGTTCTGTGAGAGCTCTCTGCTTGTCAGGTTGCGCTTTACAGAATTGGTGCTTGCACACACACACAAAATCCTCCCTAGCCCTCATTGTATTACCAATTCCTTTCATATTATACAGATATTTAGGATAGTCTGTTATTTATTTATTTAAGAAATTTTGTACCCTGCCCCTCCTGCTACAGGCAGCCTGGTTTAGGTTAGGTTTAGTTTAGGTTTTGTGTATATATAATTAGATCATACAGTACTTCTTTGACTGTGTGCACACTTGTGTGTACAATGAGAAAGGGAAGGACTACTAGTTCAGCCTCTGGGGCAGGTGGCCATGGTAGAGGGTGAGGCCGTGGGCGTGGGGGAGTTGGCAAGCCTTCTGACACTTCTGCCCAAGCTGAAGAGACCTGCTTTTTTTCCCCCTCAAGGCGGCAGGTCTTATCAGGGGAACAGACTGCAGTAGAGATCTCATGAGTGGCATCTAGTGTGGAAGGAAGGGAGCCCCAGCCTTCCACTAGTAGCAGCAGTGGCACTGGAAGAGGGAGTCAAGGGCAAGGGGGGGGGTGCAGCAGCAGCACTACACACACCCCTCCTGAAGCACCGGCAGCAGCTGGCACTGCCAGCAGTGGTTTTTCACTGGGGGCAGCAGCAGATATTAGTATGGGGAGTCGCAGCAATGATGATGATGTGAGTGCTGTTGCTGGGAGTGGTGCAGGGGCAACCACCTCTCCTTTGCAGACTTCTCCCTCTGGCATCTCTCCCTCCCCCCGGGATTTTGAGGATTTGGGGGAGGATGTATTTGAGGACATCCTTCCCCCACCTTGGCAGCAGCAGCTCAACTTCAGCAAGTAGCAGCAGGGCATCCTCTCCTCCCATGCTGCAAGGTAGTAGCAGCAGCAGCTTCAGCATGGGTGGTGTCATGGAGCTGGGCAGCAATGAGGGGATGCCCACATCCAGCAGCAAACCAACCAGAATGAGATGGAAACATATGTGCCTGCCTCCCTGCACCACCACCTATCACAATGATTGAATAAAGTGTGCCCAATCATGCACTAATTATCTCTCTCTTTCTTCTATGCCCTACTCTCCATGAGGCAATCAGTCGGGGGCTTTCCAAGGCTCCCCTCTCTGATACCCCGCCACTCGGGGGGCTTCCAAATAACTACCACCAACAGTAAGCGAAACCAGTATCCAAGTATCCTATGTCACCTCAGCTTCCCAAGGTGGCTCCCCATGGGGCGATCGATTTGTGAGCTGAAAAAGACACCCTGCCACTCAGGAACTTCCCAAGGTGGCCCTCCATGGGGTGATCTCTGTGCAACCTGAAAATAATGCCCTGCTGCTCGGGGGACTTCCAAATGACTACCAGTGCTGCCAGAGAATTACCCCCCCCTCTCTCTCTGGCACCCCCTCACAGAAACATGCCCTGCTGCTGCTGCTGCTGCTGCCATGGCTGAAAAACTGCCACCTGCCTGCCTGCCTGCTCCTCCAATGCCACCCACTGCTGCCTGCTGCCAGAGAGCATCTCTCTCTCTCTCTCTCTCTCTCTCTCTCTCTCTCTCTCTTTGTGTGGCACCCCCTCACAGAAACATGCCCTGCTGCTTCCACTGCTGCAAGACTTCCACCTGCCTGACTGCCTGCTCCTCTGATGCCACCAGCCACCGCCTGCTGCCAGAGAGAGAGCGTCTCTCTCTCTCTCTCTCTCTCTCTCTCTGTGGAACCCCCTCACAGAAAAATGCCCTGCTTCTTCCACCCCCGCTCCTGCCAAGCTGCCACCTGCCCAACTTCCTGCTCCTCTGATGCCACCTGTCGCCAGAGTCTCTCTGTCTCTCTCTCTGGCACCCCCGCACAGAAACATGTCTGGTCCCTGGCTTCTCCACCTATGGTGCAGTCTGAAAACAGATATAAGCTACCATTCTAGTCCCAAGAACCATCACATCAAGGTTCTGGGGCCATTATTTCAGTCTCAGGGGGCTGTCATTCCACTGCATCCAGAAGCAGCCACTCCAGTCCCAGGAACCATCATCAACTTCTCGAGCTCCTCTAGTATAGAAGGTACCCACTGCTGCCTGCTGCCAGGGAGTCTCTCTCTCTCTCTCTCTCTCTCTCTCTCTCTCTCTCTCTCTCTGACACCCCCTCACAGAAACATGCCCTGCTGCTGCTGCCATCACTGCTGCTCCTGCAAAGCTGCCATTTGCCTGCCTAGTGCCCACTCCTCCGATGCCACCCGCCATCTGCTGCCAGAGAGCATCTCTCTGTCTCTCTCTGGCACCCCCACACATTCCATATAACTCTTTCTAGGACTATGAGACAGTTCCATGCGGGAACGGAAGTGCGGGAATCATGGTGAGAATGATTAGAGCCAGTTCGAAGAACCTGGTTTATGAGGTAGCAGCTTGCTGCTTGTGCCCAACTGCCCACTATGGCATGCCTGATGGCCTCGAGCTCCTCTTTAGGATAAAAATCACCCTCCCCTTCATAATGATAGTTCCTTTCTACCCTCTCTAGGACTATGAGACAATTTCATGTGGGAATGGAAGTGTGGGTGATGTGGCGAGAATTAGAGCCAGCGTGAAGAACCTTGTTTATGAGGGAGCAACCTGCTGCTCGTGCCCATTTATGAGGAAGAATATAACCTTTCTTACAAGGCAGCAACCTGCTGTTCATGCACAGAGAGAGAGAGAGAGAGACTCCCCACTGCTAGAATGAGAGAGACATGCTCCCGCCCATGCCGTCACCTGCAGTACATGACAAGAGATAACGAGACAGAGAGGCTCCTGAGTCTCTGCTGCTAGAACAAGGAGGGGGGAAGTTGCATCCTGCTCAAGCTGTCACCTGCCAGAACCAGAGAGGGAGCTCATTTGTGCTCATGTTCAGTGCCCACATCCAGCAGCAAACTCATCAGAATGAGATGGAAATAATACACAACATAATTATGTGCCTGTCTGTGTGCCTCCTTGCACCTGCTACCACCTATCGCAATGATTAAGTGAAGTGTGCCCAATCACGCACTAATTCTAGGGACATCATTCAACTCCCATGGACTGTCATTCCACTGCATCCAGAAGCAGCCACTCCAGTCCCAGGAATCATCATCAGGGTTTTGGGGCCATCATTCCACTCAAAGGGAGCTGTCATTCCACTGTACCTGAAGTAGTCGCTCCATTCCCAAGAACCATCATCAGAGTTCTGGGGCCGTCATTCAGCTCACAGGGAGCTGTCATTCCACTGCATCCAGAAGCAGTCACTCCAGTCCCAAGGACCATCGTTAAAGTACAAGGGACATCATTCAACTCTCATGCCGCCCCCCCCGCCTCTCTCTGACACACCCACACAGACACAAGCCCTGCTCCTCCTAGTGAGCGGAATACTCTACCAGTGCTGCTACTGTCAGGTAGGGATCTGACAAGCTGTATATATAATAAGGTTCTGCTGCCTATCAGAAGCAGCACAGAGGGGTAAAAGATTGGACAGGTCAAAATTGGCTGGTAACAAATATAACTTTTATAACATTTTAAAACACATTTTAACTATGAACAAAATAAACATTTGCATTATAACAAGGCATAGAAAGATAACCCAGGCTTCTTCAGGCCTGTCCCCAGGAACATGGGGGAAAGGGGACAACGGTGTGTGGGACCAAGGTGTAGGGACGTCATCAACCTCTGCCCCATGTCGCCTCGCAATGTCCAGGGCCCCCAACATGGACTCCTTCCATGCCACCAGGGGCCGGTGGAATGCCTCAACCACATCCTTTTCAGTACGTATGTACTGTGCGTAAGCCTGGGCCTGCTGCTCCCTGATCTGGAGCTCCAGGAATTGCTCCACCAGCCTGTCCTCCACTCCCTTGTGTGGGCCTTGAAGCTCTTAATATATATTTTTGGAGGGCCTCCACAGTGAACCCTGAAATGCCCTGACTTTGGGGGTGTCCTCTTCTCGTGGGGCTTGTGAATCATTCGAGGAGCTGGAGGGGGAAGGATGGATGGCGGCTTTTCTGGCGTGATTTCCTCCCTTCCTCCACCCAATGTTCCTCCCTGCTCCTGCTGCTCCTGCCAGCATGAGACACATCTCTCCTCATTTCGATGAGGTGAACTGTCTTGATGTGGGCAATCAGCCTTGATGTGGTCCCTTGCATCCCCCTCTTAATCTTTTTGTCACAGATCTAAAGAACATAAAAAGATAGGAACATAAGAAGTGCTATACTGTGTCATACCAATGGTCTATCAAGCCCTGCCCGCATTCTGACTCCACAAGTGGGTGGCTGGCCAATCTCTCTCTCTGTGGGGAACTTCCTAACAGGTCATAGGGCAATCCATTCCCTGTTGTTCCAGCCCCCTTGTCCTACCTTGCATTGTGCAAATCCACCTTTGGGGATATAGAAATACTTCCATACTGCAGACCTTGTTGACCTGGTTTGGCCTGTGACTTCCGCCTTGATGGGCTTTTGGCACCAGCGGCGTCATCATCACCCTTTCTGAAACAGGAACACATAAACACCTACATAATATCATGCATTCATGGTGATGTCTCTAGTCCTTCCCAGACCAATACCCATTCTCCCACACCAAATGAATGGATGATGCTTCTGCCTACTCGTCTCTTTCCCTTTCTCCCATGTACAACACCACCACCTGGGGTGCTGTTGTGTGTGTGAGTTGAGACTCTGGCTGCTACTGCTTCTGAAAGAGTCTTTCTCTCTCTCTCGCAGACCATGCAATAAAACACATACAAATCCTGCCCTTCCTGGGGTGCTGCTGTCTGCAAGTTGAGAACCCTGACATGTCTCTGGGTGCAGCTGCTTGTGCCTGACTGCCCGCCGGTGCCCACCTACCAGTCTGTCTGCCCGCCCACCTGCTCCTTCTCTGCCACCTGCTGATGCCCGCTGCTTCTGCTGAAAGAGCCCCTCTCTCTATCTGGAAGACCATGAAATAAGACACGTGCAAATCCTGTCACCTGCTGATGCCCGACCCACTGCTTGTGCATGACTGCCCACCCACCCGCACACCAGCAAGCTCACTCTAAAGGATAGTAATCTTGTCCTCAAAGTTATATGGAACAATAAATAAATAAAAACCAATTTCACAAACCTGGCAGTGGCACCTCCTTCTCTGCTGAGGAGCCCACTTCCACCACCTCATGAGATGGTCCAGTCTGAGCCTCCATGATTTGTTCCTCCTCCACCTCGACATTCCTCCTCAGGTTCTTCTTCCTACTAGTGCTGCTTCCTTCACCTTCCATCCTTAGATTCCTTGCACAGACACACACAACCCACATACACACAGCTAGCCACAACAGAGCAGCCACACACAAGTTCAAAACCAGGCAGCCACACACAGTCGATCGAACTACCATTTCTGGTTTTTGGTCTCACGAGATCACGATACCAAATATCAATATCGATAACAAAAACGTTACCAAAAACAACGTTACCAAAAGCAGCTCGAGCTCCAGAGATGCCAGGTTGGAATTCTTTCTGATAAGTTTAATCTATTCAGCTTTAGTAAAATGCCAAGTATAGAACCCCTTTGCCCCAGATTTTCAATTGGCACCCAAGTCTCAGCTAGTGACTTTCCTCACCAGATTTCATGTTCTGGGGGCATAGAGAGCAGGTCAACTAGAGATGATAACTGTCCCTTTATTCAGCTGGATCCCAGAGGGTTGGTTCTTAAAGTAATTCCTCTTCCCTCAGGGCATCTGCCCAATTGGTCATCCAAATCCTATATTAGATGTAATTTGTCAAATATAATTGGTCTTACCCTTAGTGCAGACGCAATACTGGACCATTACTTCCTACCATCTAACCCGCATACGTATCACCTAGTGATATATTTTTCTCTCCCTTCACTAGTTAAAAACTTATGCCAACATAGACAATCGCTAGCAAGCCAAGGGGTTTACCTCACAAGGTTATATTTTAACCCTACCAGAGTACCCCTTCTGCCAACTGCTCCTGTAAGATCAGCCACTTCCCGCACTCCCCGCATGCCGTCATCTGAGCCAGGGAGTAAGTCCAACTCCATACTGAGGGACGGCACGGGACATACTCAGGCCTGTTGTCATTTGCCCACTTCATCGGCAGAGTCTCTGAAGGGGCTTGCTGTTTGGGCAACACAGTTCCAGGTTCCATCCCCTGATGTAAACGTCGAGGCAGTGGAGGTTTGCCACCCGTTGGTGGAAGACGACTTGCTTCTTTCAACTAGTGTTAGGGAGAACTCTAACCCAGGCCAGTATGTGATCGAGGGCTCAAATGGACTGGTGTCAAGGTCCCTAGAAGTACACCGGCCTAGGGACACATCCATGCCAGGTGACGGTGTTACCACACTAGGTACAACTGTTGCCGATTATCCATCTTTGGGAAGTGCCTTGATGGCCCCCAAAGTAGACCTTCAGAGTCATAGACTTGGGCTGTCATTGAGCTCAGTAGACACATCTCAGTCCCAAGAGACGATACTTCCCCAAATTAACAAGGGCATCTCAAGCCTTCCTCTCTTTGGGAGTCATACCTCATTGCCAACCCCTCCCTGACTAGCTTTAGATTCTCGGGTGGGAGAGTTGAGGTTATGCTCATGGAACTTGGCGGGATGGGAAAGGCACAGAAAGGATCTAGACTTTTTGAATTATTTAGAGAGATTTCATATCATTGGCGCCCAAGAAACATGGTTATTAACTGATTTTGACTTGGAGGGTTTTAAGGTATTCAGCTTACCTGCCATTAGATATAATCTTAGAGGCCACCTGTGTGGCGGCCTAGCCCTCCTTATTTCTGACACGCTGGTATACCAGGTAATAGAGCTTATAAAAGAACCAGCTTTAGGTTTGGCTTTAGTCCTTTTTATGGGAAAGTCAACCTGGTTGATTATAACTGTCTATATTCCCCCATGCAACGCAGGTTCCTTCAGGGATAACAGCTGGCACAGACTGGAGGTTTTAGTAGACTCTCTTCTAAATAAATACCCTGATGGGCTACTGGTAACCATAGGAGACTAATGCAAGAATGGGGTCCAGTGACCTGGAACTCTCGAGTTACTGCGATTCCCTACCGCAGGACCCCTTTGGGAAGTTGTCATCTAGAGTTTCTAAGGACACTGGACTCAACTCTTCTGGAATTAGATTAGTCAATTTTGCGATCAAAGGAAACCTTAATGTCCTCAATGGTTCATGCTATGGTGACACGGAGGGAGAATTTACCTATCTGGGATGCCAAGGATCTAATGTAGTGGACTTTGCCCTAGTCTCCTCCTCTGTCATCCCTTATTTACAGGATTTCCAAGTGGGGTCAGTCATGTCTGGTGATCATGTCCCTTTGGAAATCACAATGGGCATAGCCACTTCTAATTGCAATTCGGCACAAGGGACAATAGGTAACATAGCTGACCTAAACAAGTTGGACCGTCATCGTTCAACTAGGTGTTACAAGATACCTGAGGGTTTTCTCAACTCCATTGTCTTGGACCCTCGTATCCAGCAGCTGCGGGAAACCCTCCTTGCTTCTAAGGAGGATATGACCACCATTGATCTGTACAACCAGCTTATCGGATTGTGTGGCCAATCCTTAGAAGCTTTACAGCCAGGTGTTCTTGGTCAGTACAGCCAGTCTAATAGGACCTATAATAAGGGCTGGTATGACAAAGAATGCAAGATTCTTAAAAAGAAACAGATCACTATATATGGAGAATACAGGCGGTTAAATAAGTCCAAGCTGCCAGCCCTTTATTTTTCAACTAAGCTGGAGTATAGGACATTAATAAAAGAAAAAAAAAGGGCATATGACCAAGACTGCTGGGATAGATTGTTGGTGGCAGTCGAGAAGAAGAACAATAAGGCATTCTGGAGATTGATAAATGTGAATTTAAATCACGGATGTGTGGCTATAATGTCCCCTGTTACTCCAAGAGCTTGGATTGAACACTTTCAGGGCTTATTTAACCCTAATCCAGGAAACAATGTGAGTGAGATTTCATTGACTGAAGAAGAGTTGGGACCATATTGGCCATTAATCACCATAAAAGAAGTTGAATCACTGGTAGACTCTTTTAAAGATGGGAAGGCTACGGGATGTGATCTGATCCACGTTGAGTTTTTAAAGATCCATAGGGAATGGTGGTTCCCTATGCTAGCTGCATTATTTACGGCCATCAACAATGCAGGGCTAATTCCATCGGATTGGGGAAGAGCCATAGTCATACCTATCTTTAAAAAGGGATCTAACAGCGACCTGGCTAATTATAGGCCCATCAGCCTACTTTATATTGTTGCCAAAATCTACACCAAGCTCCTGCTGCGTAGATTTACAGATTGGCTGGCGGGAGATAAGATTATTGCAGCAGAGCAGGCTGGATTTCAGCAGGGACGCTCAACCATCGAGCTGTGTCTAATTCTTTACCACATAATCTGTAAGTACAAGGCCCAGAATGGATCATTTTTCGCGGCCTTTTTGGACTTAAGGGCCGCTTTCAATTCCA
The DNA here is from genome assembly GCA_003113815.1 of Sphenodon punctatus. NCBI lineage: Eukaryota > Metazoa > Chordata > Lepidosauria > Sphenodontia > Sphenodontidae > Sphenodon > Sphenodon punctatus. The sequence goes on along the minus strand of QEPC01004787.1, from coordinate 806,843 downwards.
TTGATAGGGCTCTCTTGTGGGAGAAGCTGATAGGTTCCACCATAGATAGGCGCTTGCTCCAACTAATTTATTCTCTTCATACCCACTCTTCCTGTGCTGTTAAAATTAATCGTCAGGGGCATTTGACACCACCTATACCCACCACCAAAGGTGTTCGGCAGGGTTGTGTTTTGGCTCCAGCCCTGTTTAACTACTACATTAACGACGTGGCAGCCCTCATGGCAGACTTGAGGCATTTCCCTTCTAAAATAGCAAATAAACCAGTAGGCTGTCTCTTATAAGCGGACGATGTGGTTCTTTTATCCCAAACCCAAGTAGGCCTCAAACGTCAATTAGTGGCCTTTGCGTCTTTTTGTGAAAATAGGAATCTCACCATCAGCACCCCAAAATCAAAGGTGGTGGTATTTTCAGCCAAAAGGCGGAAATATAACTGGGATATAAAGGGGCAAACACTCCAACACGTCCCTAGTTACCGCTATTTGGGTTTACTATTTCACCAATTGTCTTTGTGGAAGCCCCATGTCCAACGTGCCATTCTGACCTCAAAGGGACCTTCTAGAGTGTTGTTGGGTTTCTTTGTTCGGGCAGGCAGGACGGCCATCCTTTCAGCAATACAAACGCATAACGCAAAAGTCCAGGCACAGGTCTTGTATGGGGCGGAAATCTGGGCACCATTCTATGGTAAAGATCTTAATGTGGTTCAGGCAGGGTTTCTACGGGCCCTTATACATGCTCCCAGAAGCACACCAAATGCGGCTATAAGAGCCGAATGCGGCCAACTTAGTTGGCAGCTGGTTGCTATGAGTCGCGCTTTTGGGTTATGGACTAGACTGTTAGATCCACATTCACCTGAGCTGCTGCGTGCCATAGGATCAGATACTTATCATAACCCTTGGCAGGACAACATTCAGAAAGCTTTGACTAGCATGGGGTTATCACCAGTTTATCTTGCCCACAAACCTTTGAATACCCTTGCAAATGAGATCAGTCTTAGGACTCGGGACAGTTACCGTCAAACAGAAATGGGATTAGTTGCAGACTTCCCCCATATGACTTTATATTTCCATTTCATCCCAGACCTTGGGCAGATGGCCAACTATCTGCAGGCCCAGATTTCAGCCTGGGGTAAGCACCTTATTCTGGCTGCCCGCTGTAATGCCCTACCTTCTCAGGTCTTGGAGGGGTGGCTGGTGGGCACCCCTTTTTCCTTAAGACTTTGCCCCTTTGACAGGCAGGCAGTGGAGACAGTTGGCCATATGCTTCTCCACTGACACCTTTATGACGAATTGAGATATCAACACTTAAAGGTATATTTAGATAGACTTCCGGGCCGGACTGATAGCGAGGTTTTATCTCTTTTGTTAAACAGTTCCGACAAATGTATAATTAAATCCATGGCTATTTTCTTGTCTCATATGATTGTAGCTAGGGAGAACTTTTTGACATTTAAAGTAGCCTAACTCAAGTTTATTGAGCTCTAATGCTTTGTTTCGATGTTTAGACGGTTCTTCCTTTTTTTAATATATGCTGATATGTACATTTTTTGAGGAGATGGCATGCTGTAGCATTTATTGGTAATAATTTCTGAATTGTAAATGATACTTTGACAAATGCTATGGCCTTGGGCTACGCATGATAATAAATGAACTTGAACTTGAACTATATCCTATACATAACTCCTATATAAATCCTAATATAAATCCTATATGATATACCTATCCTAAAATCTATTAATATTTAGGGAAAGGGAAAGGGAGAACAGGTGATTGGGGAATACACAGACAGACTGAGACAGGGAGAAAAACAAAATAAAATATTACCATTTAAAAAACCACCACCACCACATAGGTAAAAGCAAGGAAGAAGGAACAACACAGAGACAAGCTACGAAGTTGAGGGAGCAGCCTGGGAAATGCTTTTGCCCTATCCTACATCAGGAGGGTTATGTTCTGGCCACCATGTGTGAGCCACAGGTCAAAGCTAGCCTGGCAGCCCAGTTTGGGACCTTTCCTCATGAAGGGGAGTCTAGTAGAATGGGTTCAGAGGGCAGAGAGGGGCATGAGGGAGGAGCGGGCCACCAATAAGCGGGGAGGTGGTCATCTCGCTGGCAGGTGGGAGGAATTGGAGAGTACCCCTAGCAGCACCACTAGCAGTAGCAGGGCCAGCAACATCAGAAGTTCTTCTTTGCCCACCCCCTACTGGACAACCTCTGGGCAGGCACTGTGGTACAGGCCTTTGGAGTAGCAGTAGGTGAGCCCAACTCTATACCACTGGAAAGAGACAGTGTAGAGAGTACAGTCCAGTAGGGATGTGCAAACAGAATGCGGTTTGGATGTTCAGATGTTCAGTCGTTTGGTTCGAAACCCGAGTTCGGGTTTGGTTGTTCGTTTCGGCAGAGTTCGGTTTGGCCGAAGATGACTGAACATTCGAAAATAGCGCTATCAATACCGATACCAAATTCGATGATTTTTTTCTGTATTGGTATCATTTGGCCCTGAAACAACCCCTGGTCTCCACCACTGGTGCCCCAGGAAGTCTGCTCCTCAGCTGCCTCCCCCTTCCAGTCACGTTTTTCCTGCCCAAAGTCACATTTTTCCCACCCCTGAACTCATCTGAACTCACCCGAACATGACCGAACTGTTCAGCCGTTTTTGAGTTCGGTTCAGACGTTCGGTTTGGACGTCCGAACAGACCAAGTTTGGTCCGAACTCCAAACATCTGAACCACGTTTTCACATCCCTACAGTCCAGAGCTACCTGTACGAGCCCTGTGAAGATATCACCTGGGACCTACTTCTCTACTGGACACACAAGGGCCAGGTGTGGCAGGCACTGCCAAAGGTGGCGGTGGAACTGCTTTCTTGTCCACCAACCAGCAGGATGAGTGAACAGGTGTTCTTTGCCACAGGTGACATAGTTAGTCCATACTGTTCATGGATGGCACCTGTGTTAGTAGAGAAGCTGGTTTTTGCATCCTATTGCTGCAGGGGTTCCCCAAGTTGCCCTGTGACTTGGGGTGAATGGCACACCACCAAGTCCAGAGTGAGACTCTCTGTTCACAACTCCTCCTGCCTAAATACTGGCTTCCCCATGGCAGTCTCTCTCTCTCTCTGTCGCTCGTTGACACCCTCTTACACCGGGGGTGGTTCCAACTGCCCAGAGCCCACTTGCCATTAGCTCTACCTCACATGCTGCCCAGCCACTCTCTGCAGGTTGAAACTGTGATAGATGGGGTTCTGACAACTTTAAGATTCCACCAGTGTTCACCTGCCATTATATCTACCTCATACGGCACCAGGCCACCCTGGGGTACTCCCTGCAAGTTGGAGTCCTGTGACAGCTGGAGTTCTGCCAAGCTAACTGAGGGAGACACTGGCCACTGTGCCTGCACACTGCTTCTGCTGTTGCCCACACGAAGGAGAGAGAGAGTCACCAGAACAAGAGATACAGCCCTCTGTGCCCGCATGCTGATTCTGCCCACCACTAGGATGAAGGGCAGGTAGCAGCAAAGGACCAGCTTACTCAAGTTGTGATTAAGTAAAGGAGTGGCATAAGGGAACAATGGAGAAGTGGGGTTTTGTTGCATCCATAACAATAAGTACTGCAACACCTTCATCTATGTTGTAGTAGGGAGAAGTCCTTCAGGACTGCTGCCCCTTTAAGAAGGGGGCTGCATGCATCATCCAGAGGGCTGAGCACACCCAGGGGTGTGGCAGAGCCAGTCCCATAGCTGTGGGATCAGCCAGTGAGGAAACAGACTGAGAGACCCTGGGACAGAGTGGGCAGGTCACTGGCCCTTTAAGGCTGAGAAAAGGAAGTCTGGCCACACCCACTCTGCCTGTATATAAGGAGAGCAAGGCAGCAAGGAAGGCAGTCTCTGCATAGGATCTGAAGGGTTCATGTCTCCCTGACAAAACTTAGCTATGCTACATTCTCCAGGGTGCTGAAAGCTGGAGAACCAGGCTGGAACCAGGTACTGAGGGGCTTTGCCCAGGAGGGAGCCTCGTACCTGGGGAAGGCTTGGCCAGAGATTGGGGCTTTGAGGCCTGGCTAGATGGACACGGGGGGTTGATGTTCTGTTGCTCCTGAGCTTGTGAGAGACTTACCTGGGCCTGCAGGGTGGAGGCAACTGAGCTGGCAGCCCAGGGATTGTGGCCACTGAGTCTCCTAAAGGACTGTGGACTAATACCCTCTGAGCAAGACTGTGTTGGGTCCTACAGGAGAGTACCGCCTTCCTCAGAGGGGGATTCAGCTGAGGCTCTGGCTGAATAGGTGTAGCAGTGGGGTGAGCTAATTCCCTTGAGTGACACCCCAGTACCCGTGTGGCCCTGGGAAGATCCCCTGCTACATATGTATATTCCATTTATGTATATATTTGTATGTTGGAACAACAAGATAGCAGAATAATGGTTGTGGGCCCTTTAAGAAGTGGAGATCCTGTGTGTGGTCACCAGACCCCATTGGGCTATAAAAGTCTGAGACCTGAGGAAGAGGACCATTTAGTTGGTTGCTGGCACTTTGATGGGATGGCTGAAAGCAGTGATATCTGGGTAGTGGCTGCACAGGGAGCTCTCCAAGCTGCTGTCTACAGCAGGAGAAAAGGACACTGAAGAGATGGGTCAGAGTGGGACTTAACTGTTGAAGTGGTAAGAAGAGGCTCTCATGGTGACCAGCTGTGAGACAACTGTCTGGAACAGGGCTTGTGTTAAGAACTTTTGACAGCAGTATGCTGCACCTGGCAAAGGGCACCTGCTCATTCAATAAATGCTGTGCCTTGTCTGGGAATTGTGCCCCTGGTGTATGTTTACTAAAGGCAGACCCTGAGCTTGGTCAGCCCTACTACAAAGGTGTAGGATCATTCTTCTGCTTTGGGGGAAATGAGCAAAGGGCCAAAAGATGGGGATATCATCACTCTGTTTGCAGGAAGGTAAGGGAGCAGTAATAGGCAAGCAAAAGAGTCTGAACTGAAGATATGGGGAGTTAATGTGAGAGGATGGGAAGTAACAGGACTTCATTACCAATTTCTAACATGAAGGCCACATTCCAATGAACCACTTTTAATTCAAAATTGTTGCTGTAATGTAATTACATTGCAGCAACTACAATCTCTTATTGGTAGCATTGCCAATGGGGAAAATGCCAATGGGGAAAACAACAAACGGGGGAAAGTTCCTGAACAAAGTAAATGAAGGAACAAAACTAGCCAAGCAAAATGACTGAACTAGACAAATATGCAAATCTCACATATACAGTGACAATAGTTTTGATATTTGTTTGTGACTGCAGCAGGGGGTGGCAAATGCATAAATAAATAAATATAAATGTGTGAATTGTATACACAAATATGAAATTGTTTATTAAGACTAAGAAGTGCATGGTTTATTAATATTCATTCTAGGGATTAAATGAATATGCAGTCAGAAAGGCCTTATGACTGCTGTACAAACAGGCCAGCAGTATTTTCAGAAACCTGCATTTGCCTACACCTTCCTCACTGATATAAGAAACCACAGTAAGTTACTGTATTAATAGGAGGTAGCTGTGGCAAGTAAGGATTGAAGTTCACTTTTTAAATTTTAAATGTTGTAGGCCTTCAACTTAAAGAATAAAAGAAGCAGGCCTGACTTTGCTAAATTTTCCTCAGTCGTGCTTTTTGGACGTTTGATTATCTTTACAGAACATTACTTTTTTGCTCCTTTGCTTTTTTAACTTGCAGAACAAAATTTATCTCCCAACTATTTTTGACATCCCCTCTGAGAAGGAGGGATATCATTTAGTGGGGCATAGCCATAGAAAATAACAAGAGGAGGAAGCTTGTTGGCAGATCAGTTATTAGAGTCTCGCATCGTTTATTCAGGCCAGTGGCACAGAGGTATTTTGGGTTGAGAAACAATATGTGAAATATTATCCATTATCAAAAATAAAGAGGAGAGAGAACAAGAAACAGACCAAGTTTTTAAAATGGCAGAAACAAATGGCTTCTGTAGCCCCTGCAACCGCTAATTTCTTACCCTTTTGATGAACAATTGAAAACTCAAACTGAACCTGTGTGAATATTCAGATTTGAATCTACAGAGCTGGTCCCACTTCCAAAGCTTTGCCAAAGGCACAGAGTCTCTTTTCCAGTGGGACTTCAGCTCAAAGTGTCAGAAAGCTCATGAGAACTGTTACTTTTTTGACTGAGATCTTACGGTAAGAGGCGAGCTTGCATCCTTCTTGCATGGCTGAAGGGGATTTTAAATACTTGCACTGACCTGGTGCCAGACTTGAACTCTGAACTTTAAATTAAACACAAACCAGATCTGAATATGATCTTTTTGATTTGGCTTTACCTACCTGAGCCACTTGACCAGGACCAGATGCTCAGACGGTCCTTCATCCCAAGGCAAGTAAAAAATCTGAGTATCGCAAGCTATGTAGTTAAGGCATGCCAGTTTTATGAGAGAGTGCTGTGACCAGCATTAGATCAGACTGTCTTTGACTTCCCCAGTCCAATGGATCAGATAGACATTCACAAGTTGGTGGACTGGAGATTTATTTATTTATTTACACTTGCTATCCCACTCCTCTCCCCTCTGGCAACCTGGAATGGTGCAAAACAATAATATAAGACAACAGTAAAATAAAGCACACATACAAAAATAGAATAAAGTAGAAAATGCAAATATAAATAAGGATTTCTCACTGCCGGAACAACAGCCTCACTCGAACCCCCCACACCACCCTTTCCCTTTGCAGAAAGCCTGAAAGATTCAGGTCTTACAACTATGGAAAAAGACCAGGAGATCTGGACTGAGACAGACCTCTACCAGGAGGGCATTCCAAAGTGATGGTGTGGCTGCCGAGAAGACCCTCCTGTCTGCCGCTGATAATGCAGGACCTCCAGGAGGTGTCCTCAGACAATCATAGGGGTCGCTCTGGGATCCGGGGGGGGGGGGTAAGGTGAGCTTTCAGATGCCAATCCAACGTATGACCAAATGAGACTTGAATCCATGGCTCTAGGAAGGTAGTTGAAGGCACTCCACTCTTGGCAAAACCACCTTTTTCCCCCCCCATTAGAAATAATTAGTTCTCCAGTGATTTCTGGTATTCAGGTTTCCAGTATCTCTTTATACACCAAACACTAGGGATGTGAGAACAGAATGTGGTTCAGATGTTCCGACGTTTGATCCGAAAACTAGTTCGGGTTTTTGGTTTCGGGCCCACAGACTTTGGACCCCCTGAACGTTTGAAAAATTCAGCCATGGAAGAGGCTTGGGGCACTCCAGGGGTGCCCGTGGGGGCATGACAGGCCATTGGAGACACAGCAGCAGCAGCAGAGACCGGGAAGGCTTTGGGCCTGGCACCCTGGGTTGCCTGGGCAGGCAGGCTCAGCGCTTGGCCCCTGGGGGTGCCCATGGTGCCATGGCTGTCTGTCCAAGACCCAGCAGCAGCAGCAGAGGCCAGGAAGGCTTGGGGCTTGGTGGATGGCCTGGCACCCCTATTTGGCCAGGCATTGCAGGTTGCCAGGCATCGGTGGAGCAGCGGCAGACATTTGATTGCCAGGGCTCAGAACCCATGGCACAGAAGAGGCAGCGGAAGCGGACATTGGATTGCCAGGGTACAGAACTCATGGCATGCCATGGAATTATGGCTCCCCTTGACTGTAACGTAGGCCCCAGAACCCTGATGGTGGGTCCTGGGACTAGAATGGCAGCTACTGGATGAAGTGGAATGACAACCCTCCCTGCCTGTAATGTAGGCCCCAGAACCCTGATGGTGAGTCCTGGAGCTGGAGTGGCTGCTTCTTGATGCGGTGGAATGATAGCTCCCTGTGAGTGGAATGATGGCCCCAGAACCCTGATGGTGGGTCCTGGGGCTGGACTGCTGGCACCCCTATTTGACTGGGCATTGCAGGCTGCCAGACATTAGCTGAGCAGCGGCAGAGGCCTGGCCAGGGCTTTGTGGATGGCACCCCTACTTGGCTAGGCGTTGCAGGCTGGCTGGCATCGATGGGGCATTTACAGACAGTGAAGTGGAACGTAGGCCCCAGAACCCTGACAGTGGGTCCTGGAGCTGGAGTTCCTGGCTGTTTCCAGTGCCCTGCGTGGAGGACGCTGGCAGGAGGCACCACCAAAACACACCCCTAGTGACACTGCTGGGAGCCTCTGAAGCCTGACTGCCAAAATCAGGCCTGTGCAGTTTGGGGCGTGGTGATGGGCTCAGGCTGCTGCTGATGCCTGCCACTCTGCTGGAACAGCCCCTGCCACCTCTGCCATGTGCCCCATTGCCTGCCTTATGGGCAGCAGACGGGCCTCTCCTGCTTCCCTTCTCCATTTTTCCTTTACAAATTATGCAGAGGAAGATTTTATATTTTAAAAAATTTATTTTAGTCAAAGTTTGATTATATATCTACTACACTGACTTTAACTGCTATTAACTATTCTAAAGTCTATGGAACTAAATGGAATATTATCTAATATCTACAAAGGTCTAGTCCTACAAACACACTATAAAATATTAAAACTGAATCACTACACACTATCTCTATAGCTAAGCTAACTCCTACAACTATCTATCTATAGTAACTATCTAAAATATATATACACACAGGGATTGGGAGGGGGGGGACACAGACAGCTCACAACAAACAACACAGGGAGGGGTACAAAACTGAAATGAAACCTAAATCAATCTAATGCTACGCTAAATAAATCCAAAAACAGGGGAAGGGAATCAGTGATGGAATATATACAGGAAGGAGGGAAGGATTCAATGGAGGATAGGGAGAAAGAACACAGGGAGGGGTAAAAAAATAAAAAAATAACACCTATATCTATCTAATCTAAATAAATGAAACTATGGAGGTAAATGTGTGGAAATGGGTGAAATAGGAGGATGGCAATGAATTAGGAACACAAACTTGTGGGAAAAGAAGACTTCTGAAAAAACCTGTTGACAGGATCAGTGGCTAGCTCAGAAGGAATTGGAAGGGGGGAGGGCAATGACTTTTGTTACTTGCTGCGCCCACCTTACTACCAGCCCCATTGGCTCTGTGCAGCCTAGCCCCATGCCAGTCGCAGACTGCAAAGCCAGTGGTCTGAGGAAAAGAGGAATGGAGATAGGGCAGGCTGGCTGCTAGTCCAAGCCTCTCCACCCCTGGCACCAGGAAGTCTGCTCCTCAGCTGCCCCCCTCCCTGGGCCTGCCAGCCAGGCTTTTCCTGCCTGAACCCACCCAAACTCAGCCAAACACAGCCGAACTGTTCGGGGGGGGGGTGTTGACGTTCGGTTCAACTGTTCTCTTCAGGTGTCCGAACTGGCTGGGTTTTGGCCGAAATCCAAATGTCTGAACCGCGTTCGCACATCCCTACCATGCACTCAAATGAGAGCCACCTACAGGCAAATCATCTCACATATTTATTCTTCTCACCCCATTGAGGTGTCTCATCAATTGAATTTCTTGTCATTATTGAGAGATTGACATTTGTATCTGTACCAGTGAACAAATTTATGGAAACCGATTTACCATCATCAATGATTGCACACAGTAATAGGTAAACCTAATGCAGTGGATTAGGGATTTATATAACATACCTCCGAGAGAATGAGTGGTAATTTGTAGGTTGTTAGCATACATTTGTTGAAATCATATGTGAAATTTGTTGAACCATGCACTTTCTTGAGAAACAGTTAGGAGTGGAAATATAGTTCTATGAACTGCTTATAATTTAAAGAGTGCTGAGCATGGAAAAATCCATTCCATAGGAGATAGTGTGGGCTAGATATTATTAATATTTATTAATAATAAGTATTTATATAGCAGCAATAGTGTACCTGGCACTGTACAATCAATAGTTATAGACCTGTCCCTACTCCAATGGGCTTACAATCTAAGAGATTCAAGGGAGGAGGATACAACGGAGAAGTGACCATTGGGAGAGAGAAGGATACATCCATGAGGTTAAGAAGTTTTAGGTGCACATGCTTAGAGACAGGACCCTGCCCCAAGGGGTTTTCAATCTAGGAGAGACAAGCAAGATGGGTGCATAGGGAGAGAGAGGGATAGATTCACAAAGTTGAGAAATGTTAAGCACACCTATTTACTTTAGTTACACACAGGGACCCATATTTACTGTGTTTTCCCCATTGGCAGCAATGGAGAAAACGCAGGTCATTTTTAGATGAGACAGTACCATCCAAGTCTACCCAGTAGACACATGTGGCATGGCCTGTTTAAAGGCAGTGGTGGATGAGCATGTGCTCCTGCAACCCATGCACCTTCAGCCATCTCCACCTATCTCACCACACAGAGCAACTGGGAAAAACCCAGGTTGCTCCCTGCGAAGACATGGGTGGCTGGTGGATGAATGGTGGTGCACACCGAGCGCACACCCACCAGAAGTGCATGTGTGCTCCACAGAAGCATCTTCCACTGGGAATACTCTATGAATGGCTGCCAGATGTTTACATTGAGCAACCCAGCTGATCTTATGTCTGAGTAGAGAGTAGGGATGTGCGAAGAGGTTGCAGTTCGGGTTCGGCCGTTCAGTTCAGGCATTCGGTTCGGGCGTTTGGGTTGTTTGCCGAGTTCAGGTTCGGCTGTTCGGTTCAGTCGTGTTCGGTTCGGGCATTCAGAAAAAGTATCATGAGAGTGCATGATTGCGCTGGAAACCAGAAATTTGAGTGCGTGTGGAGCTGTGTGGGGAGAGAGTGTGTGTTTGGCTGTTCGGTTTGTGTGTTTTGGCTGTTTGTGTTTGGTTTGGCTGTGTTTGGCTGGTTGGTGAGTTTTGGTGTGTGGTGGGTGACTGTGTGTTTTTGATTGGCTGCGTGTTTTAAATTAAAAAATGAAGCAGGCTGTTGTGTTGATGCCACGGCTGGGGCAAACGTGGTGCTCTCGGAGGAGGAGGAGGAGGTCACTGCCCCTGGACCTTGGTGGTGGTTCCTCGGATGAGGAGCAAGCAGCGGGCACAGGACTGCTGCCAGGTTTGTAAACTTTTTTTTTACTTTGAGGACAAGAAAGGCTCTATCTGTTAGAGCAAGATCACTGGCATGTGGGTCAGTGCATGGGTGGTGGGCATCAGTCAGGCACAAACAGTGGGCATCAGCAAGTAGCAGCAGATGTCTGCCACAGAGAGAGAGGGTACTGTCGTGTGGGGGGCTCTTCCAGCAGTCAGGCATGAGCATGAGCATGAGCAGCACCCCCACCAAAACATGTACCAGGATAGCTAGAGTCTCCATTCTTCAGTTCCCATCCCATTCCCTACGCACCCCCCAAATAAGGGCAGGATTTGCACGTGCCAGCCAGGGCCTTTCTAGTTGCAATCCCTAGAATCCCCTAGCACCCCAAGGAGGGCAGGATTTGCATGTGCCAGGCAGGGCCTTTCTAGTTGCAATACCTAGCATCCCCTAGCACTCCAAGGAGGGCAGAATTTGCACGTGCCAGTCAGGGTCACATCTCCCGTTGGCATCCCTAGCACCTCAAGGAGGGAGGACTAGAGGCATCATCATAAATGCATGATATTACTTTGGTGTTCTTAATGTGTTCCCATTTCACAGAGAAATTGGATGCCGGTCCCAGCACTGGTGCCAGGCCAAGGAGGACCCCTAGGCTGAGGTCGCCAGTGACACCGCCAGACTTTCGGTGGAGAAGGTCGGAGGTCAGGAGGTTTTATGAGATGGGCGACAGAATCGCCATATGCAAGGTAAGGCACGGGGACTTGAACAACAGGGAATGGATTTCCCTATGAGCTGTTAGGAATGGAAGTCCCCTGCAGAGAAAAATTGGCCACCCAGTCCACCCACTTGTGGAGACAGAATGCAGGCAGGGCTTGACAGACCATTGGTCTGACACAGTATGGCACTTCTTACATTCCTATCTTTTTATGCTCTTTAGATCTGTGGAAAAAGAATCAGGAGGCAGAGAGAGGGGACCACATTGGGGTTAAATGCCCATATTGAAAAGCTCCATGGCCTGAAGGTGAGGCGGCAGGAGGACTCTGGCGTGGCCGTGGAGCCTCAGCCTCAGCCTCAGCCAGGGCCGGCTCAAGGGTTTCAGGAGCCATGTGCCAAGCCTTGCTGCGGGACCCCAAAGACCGACCGGCACTCACTAGAATGGGGGGGGGGATTTTCAGGTGATGAGGGGCGGCTGGTTACTTACCTGCAGCTTGACTGTGTCAGCTCAGCTCTGCAGCGTATAACTGGCCAGGAATTCTCAGGAAGTTTACGCCCATTCCCCCCTCAATGAGGTCTGACTTGGAGACGCCCGGTGGGGAAAAAAACAAAAACCGGCAGCGTCTGCCAGTCTCTAGCCCGCGGTGGCACGGGGCCCCTCCCCCTGCAGGGCCATGTGCCTGGGCACTGGTGACACATGCCTCAGGCCGGCCCTGGCCTCAGCGGCAGAAGAACGGGGGGGAAGGAGAAGGCAACCTGGAAGCGACATCATGTAAGCCCTTCCCTCTCCTCCAGCCCCAATGTGGAGTCCCCCGGGCCCAGGAGTCTACTGCGGCCAAGGCCTTTCGGACCGAAGTTGAGAGGCCTGGCCGCCAAATGATGATGGGCGTGCGCTGGCTGGAGAACTGCCTGGTGGAACAGTTCCAGGTGCTCAAGGTGGAGAAAAAGAAGGTGGAAGGGTACGTCCAGTACATCTCTGCTGAGATGGAATGCCTGGAACTGTACCATCAGGCGGTCTCCAGGTGGCATCGGGACGTGGAAGGGGCCGTGGAGTTTGCCGTCTCCCACAGCTACGAGATTGAGGAGGACCGGGTGGCCGCCCCTCAGCCCTGTGCTGCGCCCCAACGTCTTCTGCCTTTCCCCGCAGTCCCAGGGGACAGGCCCAGAGACTAATAGTTTCCTTATAAGTTTCCTTTCTATGTTTGGTTTTGGTTTCATAATGTTTTGTTGTTGTTGTTGTTGTTGTTTAAATAGTCTTAATAAAAGTTGTTATATTTGTTGTTACGTGCTTTGTTTGACCTGTCCAGACTTTTATCCCTATTTTCTGAAGTTCTGGAAGGCAGGTGGCAGAATCTCGTACAGCTTGTCGATCCCTACCAGCAGCATCTGGCTGGCACCACATGTAGTGTAGTTAATGTATTAACCCAAAGATGTGCCAGGCAGCAGCAAGGTCTCAACTTGCAGACAGTCCCCCAGGAGGGGCAGGACTTGTGTCTGTGTGGGTATGCCAGAGAGAAAGAGCTCCTTGGCAGCGGGAAGCAGGCGGCGGGTGCTGGTGGTCGGAAGGACTTTTATTTCCAGCAGCTTCAGCGGGCATCCATGGGTGGGTGTGGAGGAGAAGGCTGTTGGGGGGGCAGGCTGGCGTGCAGGCACCGGGCTTCTGGATGCAGTGGAATGGAATGCATCCCCCAGTGACTGGAATGGTGGTCCCAGAATCTCATTGATGGTGCCTGGGATGGGCGGGCATGACTAATTCAGGTACAATGGAATGATAGCCTATGTGAGTTTAATGATAATTATGTCCCTAGAATTAGTGCATGGTTGGGCACACTTCAGTCAATCAAGCGATAGGTGGTAGCAGCAGGTACAGGAACGCACATAGGCAGGCAGGCATGGACTCTCATACAGCTTGTTGATCCCTACCAGAAGCACCTGGCACCACATGTAGTGTAGGTAAGGTACATTGACCCCAAGATGTGCCAGCAGCAGCGTCTCAACTTGCAGACAACCCCCCCAGGAAGGGAAGGGCTTATGTCTGTGTGGGTGTGCCAGAGAGACAGCGGACGGTGAGTGCTGGTGGTTAGACAGTGGATTGCTGGTTGCCAGGGTACAGAACCCTTTGCACAGACAGCATTTTTATGGGCCCGGTGGGTGGGGGCCTTTGGCAGCAGCAGGTTGCTAGGGTACAGAACCCTTTGCACAGACAGCATATAGGCCTGGGGGGTGGGGCCCTTTGGCAGCAGCAAACATGGGTTGCCGGGGCAGGCAGACAGCGTGGCATGAGTGGCATTCAGGCAGGATTTGAGCTTGGCAACCTGGTTGGGCAGGCAGGCAATCACGGCAGCTTGGTATGAGAGGCAGGCCGGCAGGAGGACTGAGGCAAACTTTGAGCTGGCAATGGCAACTTGGGCAGGTGGGCAATCAGGCAGGCTTTGAGCTTGGCAGCCTGGGCGGGCAGACAGACTGCATGGCATGATTGGGAGCAGCAGCAGCCATCGAGTTTCCTGGGTGCAGACCCCTTGGCTGGCACAGACAGCATATAGGCCTGTGGACCATTGGCACCACCAGACATTTGTTGCCAGGGTAAAGATCCCTAATGGCACAGACAGCACATAGGCCTGGCCTGGGGGCCATTGGCACCAGCAGATATTGGTTGCCAGGGTACAGAATCCTTGGCACAGACAGCATATAGGCCTGGGAGGCATTGCACTAGCAGCAGCTAAGGGTGCCTGACCCAATCCCCTTATCCCCCAAGCCGAGAGTATCCTTGACCAAAAGATGAAGGGTGGGTGCGGCACAAGGGATGCTTGTGAAGCCCCCGTCATGGACTGTCTTCAGTATATTGGCCGCGTTGTCCGTGACCACACACCCCTTGGTGAAGGCCGCCCCTGGTGTGACCCACTCCCTCACCATGGTGACCAGGGCTGCCTCGAGGTTCCTAGAGGTGTGGGATCTGTCCATTACTTGTGCCTGAATCAGGGCCCACCTATACCCTACTTCAGGACCCCTCCTGCCACTGCCAAGTGCTGCCTCTGGGTCCTGCCACCAGTGTGCAGTCACTGCCAGGTAGGCGTGCGGGACATACCTGGAGGACCACAGGTCGGTGGTGAAGTGGACCGTGGCCCCCCCAAGTCCCTGCCAGCTGCTCCCTCACCCGCTCCTTCAAAGTCCAGTACAGCTGTGGCACGGGAAGGTAGCTTAAACTGGGGGGTCAGGAATCCAAACAGTTGCTGGAAGCCCTTGTCCTCTACAAAAGAGAAGGGCTGCCCATCCAGCACAATCCTCTCGGCCAACAGATGCTTGGCTTTCTCCTGAAAGAAGCCACACCACCCTCCAGCACCTGATGGCCTTGGCAGCTGCCCCACCCCAGCTCCTCCATAGTGGACTGACGCTGCTGGTGAGGCTCTGGCTGCTGTTCTGCCCCCATACTGCTCCTGCTGCTAGAGGCATCAGCAGTTGGTGTGGGACGCTTGCCCGCTGAAGGAGCTGGGTGACTGGTCGCTGCTGCAGTCGGGAACCCACTGGCATCCACTTCCCCTGCCTTCCTGCTTAGCATCCGAGCACTGTGGCATGCCTTGAGGTGCCTCGCCATTGCTGCTGCCTGCTGCCACTCCCCTGGCACGGCCCCTTCCACCTCTGGCACGTGCCCCATTGCCTCCCCTATGGGCAGCAGAGCGGCCTCTCCCTCCCTTCTCCATTTCTCCCTCCAAAATAATGTTTTTATATTGTTTTTTTTAAATCTTTTTAAAAATTGTATCTAAATATCTACACTAAATGTAACTGCTATAACTATTCTAAATGCTATCAACTAAATGGATTATCGATCTAATAAGTACAAAGACCTACTCCTACAAACACTAAAAAAATCTCTAAACACTATCTCTATCTCAGCTACCTCCTACAACTCTACTATCTCTAATCTAATATCTATCTATCATATATATATGGGATGGTGGGAACACAAAGAACACAGAGAGGGGTACAAAACTGAAATGAAACCTAAATCAATCTAATGCTACTCAAAATGAATAAAAAAACAGGAGAAGGGAATTAGGGATGGAATATATAGAGAGGGAGAGGGAAAGCATTCAATGCAGGGGGGAGGGAGGAAGATGGAACACAGGGAGGGGTAAAAAAAAAAAAAACCACCTAAATCTATCTAATATAATCAAAATAAATGATAATATGGAGGTAAATGGGTTGGATGGGTGAAATAGGAGAAGGATGGCAATGGATTAGGAATAGGAAGGAACAAAAACTGCTGGGAGAGGAAGCCTTCTGAAACGCCTGCTGTTCAGGAACAGTGACTAGCTCAGAAGATGTTGGGAAGGGGGGAGGCCAATGAGTTTTGTTTCTTGCTGTGCCCGCCTCACCGCAAGCCCCATTGGCTCCATGCAACCTAGCCCGTGGCCAATCGCAGACTGTGAAGCCAGTGGTCTGAGAAGAAAAGGGATGGTGATTGGGCAGGCTGGCTGCTACTCCAANTGCAGACAACCCCCCCAGGAAGGGAAGGGCTTATGTCTGTGTGGGTGTGCCAGAGAGACAGCGGACGGTGAGTGCTGGTGGTTAGACAGTGGATTGCTGGTTGCCAGGGTACAGAACCCTTTGCACAGACAGCATTTTTATGGGCCCGGTGGGTGGGGGCCTTTGGCAGCAGCAGGTTGCTAGGGTACAGAACCCTTTGCACAGACAGCATATAGGCCTGGGGGGTGGGGCCCTTTGGCAGCAGCAAACATGGGTTGCCGGGGCAGGCAGACAGCGTGGCATGAGTGGCATTCAGGCAGGATTTGAGCTTGGCAACCTGGTTGGGCAGGCAGGCAATCACGGCAGCTTGGTATGAGAGGCAGGCCGGCAGGAGGACTGAGGCAAACTTTGAGCTGGCAATGGCAACTTGGGCAGGTGGGCAATCAGGCAGGCTTTGAGCTTGGCAGCCTGGGCGGGCAGACAGACTGCATGGCATGATTGGGAGCAGCAGCAGCCATCGAGTTTCCTGGGTGCAGACCCCTTGGCTGGCACAGACAGCATATAGGCCTGTGGACCATTGGCACCACCAGACATTTGTTGCCAGGGTAAAGATACCTAATGGCACAGACAGCACATAGGCCTGGCCTGGGGGCCATTGGCACCAGCAGATATTGGTTGCCAGGGTACAGAATCCTTGGCACAGACAGCATATAGGCCTGGGAGGCATTGCACTAGCAGCAGCTAAGGGTGCCTGACCCAATCCCCTTATCCCCCAAGCCGAGAGTATCCTTGACCAAAAGATGAAGGGTGGGTGCGGCACAAGGGATGCTTGTGAAGCCCCCGTCATGGACTGTCTTCAGTATATTGGCCGCGTTGTCCGTGACCACACACCCCTTGGTGAAGGCCGCCCCTGGTGTGACCCACTCCCTCACCATGGTGACCAGGGCTGCCTCGAGGTTCCTAGAGGTGTGGGATCTGTCCATTACTTGTGCCTGAATCAGGGCCCACCTATACCCTACTTCAGGACCCCTCCTGCCACTGCCAAGTGCTGCCTCTGGGTCCTGCCACCAGTGTGCAGTCACTGCCAGGTAGGCGTGCGGGACATACCTGGAGGACCACAGGTCGGTGGTGAAGTGGACCGTGGCCCCCCCAAGTCCCTGCCAGCTGCTCCCTCACCCGCTCCTTCAAAGTCCAGTACAGCTGTGGCACGGGAAGGTAGCTTAAACTGGGGGGTCAGGAATCCAAACAGTTGCTGGAAGCCCTTGTCCTCTACAAAAGAGAAGGGCTGCCCATCCAGCACAATCCTCTCGGCCAACAGATGCTTGGCTTTCTCCTGAAAGAAGCCACACCACCCTCCAGCACCTGATGGCCTTGGCAGCTGCCCCACCCCAGCTCCTCCATAGTGGACTGACGCTGCTGGTGAGGCTCTGGCTGCTGTTCTGCCCCCATACTGCTCCTGCTGCTAGAGGCATCAGCAGTTGGTGTGGGACGCTTGCCCGCTGAAGGAGCTGGGTGACTGGTCGCTGCTGCAGTCGGGAACCCACTGGCATCCACTTCCCCTGCCTTCCTGCTTAGCATCCGAGCACTGTGGCATGCCTTGAGGTGCCTCGCCATTGCTGCTGCCTGCTGCCACTCCCCTGGCACGGCCCCTTCCACCTCTGGCACGTGCCCCATTGCCTCCCCTATGGGCAGCAGAGCGGCCTCTCCCTCCCTTCTCCATTTCTCCCTCCAAAATAATGTTTTTATATTGTTTTTTTTAAATCTTTTTAAAAATTGTATCTAAATATCTACACTAAATGTAACTGCTATAACTATTCTAAATGCTATCAACTAAATGGATTATCGATCTAATAAGTACAAAGACCTACTCCTACAAACACTAAAAAAATCTCTAAACACTATCTCTATCTCAGCTACCTCCTACAACTCTACTATCTCTAATCTAATATCTATCTATCATATATATATGGGATGGTGGGAACACAAAGAACACAGAGAGGGGTACAAAACTGAAATGAAACCTAAATCAATCTAATGCTACTCAAAATGAATAAAAAAACAGGAGAAGGGAATTAGGGATGGAATATATAGAGAGGGAGAGGGAAAGCATTCAATGCAGGGGGGAGGGAGGAAGATGGAACACAGGGAGGGGTAAAAAAAAAAAAAACCACCTAAATCTATCTAATATAATCAAAATAAATGATAATATGGAGGTAAATGGGTTGGATGGGTGAAATAGGAGAAGGATGGCAATGGATTAGGAATAGGAAGGAACAAAAACTGCTGGGAGAGGAAGCCTTCTGAAACGCCTGCTGTTCAGGAACAGTGACTAGCTCAGAAGATGTTGGGAAGGGGGGAGGCCAATGAGTTTTGTTTCTTGCTGTGCCCGCCTCACCGCAAGCCCCATTGGCTCCATGCAACCTAGCCCGTGGCCAATCGCAGACTGTGAAGCCAGTGGTCTGAGAAGAAAAGGGATGGTGATTGGGCAGGCTGGCTGCTACTCCAAGCCTCTCCACCCCTGGTGCCTGGAAGTCTGCTCCTCAGCTGACTCCCCCTTCCTGTCACGTTTTGCCTTTCTGTGACATGTTTTTGCAACCCGAACTCAACCAAACGCAAGCCAAACTGGCCGAACTGTTTGGTCGTTTCGGCGTTTGGAGTAGAGTTCGGTTCGGTCAGTTTGAGTTCGGGTTCAGTCGTCCGAACAGGCTTAGTTCGGGCTGAACTCCAAACTTCCGAACCACGTTCGCCCATCCCTAGTAGAGAGGCATCCCTCAGGAAGCTGAGGTACACACTCCACTGGGATTTATAAATCGGTATCAGTTTTGTATTACACGTGGAAAAGAACCGGTAATCTTGGGCACCAGGTATCTGAAAGACTGCCACCTCCCTCATGTCCTGTCATAGCCTTTGGTGCCCTCTTGCAGGTAGTAGGCACCATTTTCCTATGAGGTTTTTACAGCTAGGACACGCAGAGAGGCATTCTTAGTGGCTGCCCCATGATTATGGAACTCCCTCCCCTTGGAGGTTAATTTAAGCCCAAGCCTGTTCATCTTCCAGAAATGTTGTAAGACCTTTTTCTTTGACCAGGCATTTGGTAGACAGGGATAAGGTTGAGTAGGTTTGGGTGGAGGGAAGTTAGCGGAAGGGTTGGGAGTCAAGGGGACTTTAGAGGTTTTTACTGATTGTAAGCCACCCGGACCCTTGATAGGGAAGGTGTTGTATAAATGTAAATTTAAATAAATAAAATGCTGAGAGACTTGATACAGTATGATATGATTCACAGGACCAGCTCCACTAAGCTATAGGCAGCCAGGAATCCATGTTCACTGCATTTTCCTCATTGGTGCCAATGGGGAAAAATGTAGTGAATATGCTTCCCTGGTTATAGGAAGCAGCAAGCAGTAGCAAGAAAATATCCATTAGAAGCACCTGTTAGTTCATAGTAGAAATTTGATCTGACTGTGAGAAGACAAGGCTCATGTCAAAGGGGAATAGTCGCTATTGTAATGCCAAGAGATGAAGGAAGAGGCACTGGTGGCCAGTAAAGCTACCCAAAATTCCTCAGACATTCATGGTTCCAGAAGCACTCATGGATTACAGACTGGCTTAGCAAATGGCAGACATGCTGCATCAGTGGCAAGGCAGATATTGTTTCTACTATATTCTTTGGAATTGCCTCCCTAGCAGAAGAAACAGGAGACCTAGTTTATTATATTTCTTTGATTCCACCAAATTCTTTCTCCAGTCAATGAAAACATCGTTTTGTAAAATGGTATTGAGGATACTTCAGCTAATATTTTATTATTATTATTATTATTATTATAGTGCCAGCAGTGTACCTGGCGCTTTACAGAACAGTAAGATAGACGCATTCCCTGCCTATGGCTTACAATCTAATAGACATGGAGGGGGGAGACAAGGAGAGGGAACATAGGGAGAGACAAGGGATAAAATAACATTAAAGCAGATGCGAGGTCCCAGGTGCATGTGCTTGGCTTGGTTGCAGTTAGGCAGGAGTCTGTGGGGAGGGCAGACAGTAAATATTGAAAGGAAAGTTCTAGCAGGCTGTCAAGCCCCACCCCCAGCAACGAGGGATAGGGGCAGGCAAGAAGGGGATTCCCCAGAGGCCCCCACCTGGAGCAGCGGGGCGATCCCCGCGACCATCAAAGTTGCGGCGAGCACAAGCCCCGCCGTGTCAACAAGAGCCCCCGTCAGGAAGCGTGGCCCCGCCCTTGTCCCCCTCCACGCGGCAGGGAGAAGCTTCCCCGCAGAAGCAAGAGAGAGCGTTGGGTGATAGCCCCGCCCCCCTCCGACGCAGCGCACGCATAGCGGCGCGGGGGGCGGAGCCAGGGGCTTTCGGGTGGGGACTAGCTGGGAGCTACAAAAACGCCGGCGGGGTAGCCATTCCAGGGCGGGGTAGCCATTCCAGGCGGGTAATCGCGAGAGAAGCTGGCCCCTGATTCCTGACTACTACCTTGAGCTAAGTGTACCTGGTTCTATTGATTCTTGTGATTGCGTGTGTGCAAGTCCCTTTCCTGTTATTCAGTTTCCCCCCTTTGCTTCAGTG